>JAVJIF010004354.1:0-278791 GCA_038442645.1 Agave tequilana
GTTTTTGAATTGTGTTGCAGGCGCGTGTTTGAGAGAGAGAGAGAGAGAGGGAGAGAGAAAGCGGTGAGCCGGGACCCACAATTTCTCCTTTGCTTTCTTTAGATTAGTTGAGTTCAGTTTCAAAATTTGACCGACCGTTGCCCTTTGGACATTGAGCTCGGGGCCTGCCTCGCGTGGTGCATCCAATAGGACTTCGCCACGTAGAGAATGGCACCGGCCCGCAACGGTAAAGGACAGAAACAATAAATCTTTTCTCACCGTGGCCTTTGTCGCCCTTTGCTTTTAGGATTTAGCTTTCTATAATAAATTTATAAATAACTAAGCACCCACAATAAAAATACATGTAAGTTTCAGGTTTCATTATGTTTATCTATTCTCGTCAACATGCCAATGTCATCCTAAACTTGTTTAGTGATAGTAAATGTGGTGCTTAACAATTGATTAGTTTACTTTTATTCGAATTTACTTATCACACAAATACGACAGATCAAATTTTATTCTTTCCCCGAAACTAAAACAGAGATCATAAAGATATAATCTCAGACTCCCCACAAAGCCACAACCCTCCTTCCTTCTCTCCTGCTTCTTGCTAATGAGTCAGACCTTACTCGCTGACAGATATTTATATGATAATAACTATTAGGACAAATAAGATATTGATGCGAGTTATTTGGCCCATATTTGGGATTTGGATCCACCATATTTGATTCGAATCTATCTATATGAGATTTGGATCCTCCATATTAGATTCGAATCTATCTCAGTCGTCTATCGCACATGAGCTAAATCGCAAACAGTTCGAACGGAACAAATTTAGGAGTCCAATTTTTTCCATTCATGTTCTTTTTTTTTTTTTTATCGAGACTTATTTTTTATTTTTTCCGCTTAAATTTTTAAATTAAAAATAAAATATCAAGATGCGCAAAAAGAGATCAACTTAATTATTTGGATTGCAAATATTTTCTTTTAGTTATTTGAGTCATTAATTCAGGAGATATCTAGTGAGAAGCGATTTGTCCAAATAAGAAGAAGAATGTTCTTGTTGGAAGATTTGTCCTTTTTTTTGCTTTTAATATCTTAGAAGTGTTTTTGGCTTCTCATAGTTTTAAGAGATTTGAAAGGAAAGAATAGTCTATTAAACCCAGGTATAAGGAAAAAGATCGAAAAAAAATAGAACAAGATATTGCCTAATTATTTGGCTGACAATTTAAGAAAGTACGAGTAAGAAAAGAGTTCTAAAAATTAAGAAAATATCTCATTTAAAGAACTTTTTTAATAAATTTTCAGTGAAGAGAAAAAAGAAGAGAGTTCTCAAATGAAAAACAAAAGGTTTTTTTCAAAAGAGATTTTTTTAGTTAATTATTATAGATAATAATAATTTAGAACGTAAGGAGAAAAAGAAGGATCGATCCCGAAAAGTAACTGTAAAAAGAAAAACCCAAGAAAGAAAAAACAGAAGGTTTCAAGACGAAACAATATTGTCTATGCCATCCGGACAAAAATTTCCAAAAAAAAAAAAAAAGATAACAAATTTCTCGCGTTTTAAAGTTCATATTTTTAAAACCTTGGCGTTTCACTAAGGCAAATTGTCCACCTTTATGATTGTTGGTTGGTGAAAACACCAAATGATCGGGAACGGATTCCACCATCAAAGTTCATAAGGATAAAATATACGGCCCCCTCATAGATTAAGGCCCCCAACCCCCCAAAATTGATAACCCCACCACCCCCCCCCCCAACAAAAAAAAAAAAAGGTCAACATGTCATTTTCTTCTTCTCCTTCTTCTCCTCCCTCACGGCGACCCCATCGCCGGCGATCCCCCATCCCCCCTCCGGCGAACCCCCCTCTCCCCCCTCGGCCAATCCCCTCCCCCCTTCCCGCGAACCCCATCCCCTTCCTTCGGCGAACCACCCTCTCCCCTCAACCCCCTCCCCCTCCCCTCCGGCGGACCCCCCTTCCCCTCTCCTCCGGCGAACCCTCTTCTCCCCTTAAACACCTTCCCCATCCCTCCGGTGAACCCCCCTCCTTCATGCCCTCTGGTGAACCCCCCCTACCCTCAACCCCTCCCCTATCCCTTCCCGGCGAATCCCCTCTCCGCTTACCCCCTCCCTCATCCTCTCCGGCGAACCCTCCTCCTCCCACCCTCCCTCCACTCAACTGTTTGGCCGAACAGAACAATATCTGTTTAGCCAAGTCTGACAAAACAGACAATGTTCTTATTCGGCCGGTGTTCGACCGAACAGTTGCAGTAGGGGGAGGAAAGGGGGAGGGGTTGGGGGGCAGGGGGAGTTCGGCGGGGATGGGTTTGAACAGGGGGAGGGGGTCACGGGCGTGGAGGTTAGGGAGTTCGCCGGTTCGAGGAATGCTGAAGAGGAGGAAGGGGAGGCAAGGGGGAGGGGAGGGGAGGCCGGGGAGGCGGAGGGGGAGTAGAAGGGGAGTGGGGGTCGCCAGAGAAGGAAAAGGGAGGTAGAGGAAAGAGGAAGGAGGAAGAAGAAAGAGGTATTTTGGAGTTTTTAATATGGGTGAAATGAGAAAAAAAAATATTAGCACACTTGTAAATTTTTTAGGAAGGCCTTTCTCACTTTTAGGGTGGCAATACCGTTCTCCACATGATCAGCTTGTTTTCAAAATTTCGCATCATAATCTTTCATAAACAATTGCATCACGAGAATCGTTTTCGAAAACAACACCTGCATGCATGCATATCTTCATACCTGTACTTCTCATTTTGAAACTCGATTAACGTATCACTTCGTATCCTTCTACAGGGCCATGTCCTTTTTCACACTATGTCCCTCCAACTATCGCGTCTCCTGATCTGGCCAAATTCTGTCTTGTATTTTTCTTGGATTGAGACAACATTTCCCTCCGGCTAACTAACATCGCGGAACATGTACCATCGAGCTGTACTATTTTGTTCTTGCCTTTTAGATTTGTTTTGGCCCCTCACTCTCAAATACTTGCTTCTACAAGCCGCTTCATGGATTATATGTTAGACTTATTATGCTTTTAAAGTCCAATTTAATTTAGGCCTAATCAAGTCAATTGGATATTTGCACCGCCCACTTAACCTATATTGTTTGACCCAATAAAGAATGATCAGGCCTAAATGGTTTGGGTCTAACATGTTTTCGATTATACTTAGCCATCAGTGTATTTAAATTAAAATATGGGACTCATCTACACGTGTGGAACTCAAGGGCCTAGATTACCAGGCTAAAACCGACATTCATAACCTTGTTTCTTCTTAATATTAACCAGTGTCGATTGGTTCGACACTGGTAAGTTAGAGATGAGTGACAAGGCTAAAACTAGAATTTATAACCTTATCTTCTCTTCAATGTAAACGGTGTTCGATCGGTTCTTCAACATCGATATGATCCATAAAGAAAGAAGCTTTTCCTTAGCGTTTTTCAAACATCTTGGATCTAACGGTTCTGATCAATGGTGTAATGTTAAACTTGATCATAAAAAGGATTCTATCAAGGATAATATTTCTTCAAGAACCTGCAGTTGATCGACATCATGAACGATCACCATCTGGGGTTATAAGGCGATATGCTCCATTTGAGTAGACTGTTTCTATCACGAACGGTTATAAATCAAGGCCTAGATTTATGATGAGTTGAACTAGGGTTCCTTAATGCTATATATATCATGGGTAGGGTTCCCTTTTCACAACAATGATCATCTCTCTCTTGAGGCCTCTCTGAAATCACCTAGAGGGGGTGAATAGGTGATAATGCTAATCAATACACAAATTTAAAAATGAGATGATACAACGATCACTCAAAGCAAGATTAGAAGCCGAATACCCCGTGAAGGGCTCTGAACTCCTTCCTCGTGATTCCTCTAAATAAGAGTTTGAGGTGCGCAATGCAATCTTGTTGTGAGAGTATAGATCGACAATATAAGAATGAATGAATGATGAATAGAAAGCAAGTAAATAACACAAGTAAACCAATCGCAAACACAGAGATTTGTTTCGAGGTTTGAGCACCCAGTTTTACGTCCCCGCCTTCAACCAGAAGGATTTCCGATCCACTAGAACTTTCACAAAGAATTACAGCCACTAGGGAGTACCCAACTCCTCAATCACACTCCTCTAGTCCAGAGGTAGTGGAACCACAAATACAATAATCACTTGGTGATCAAAAGACCATAAACTCTCTTTGAAAAACTTTTCTTTACAAAACCCTAGAGAATAATGTATAGGATTGAAGCTCAAGGTTTGTAAGTGAAAATAAAACAAAGTAGAAGAGAGTTTTGATTCAAAAACTTCAGAGAAATATCAGAGATTAGAGCACAAAAATTGAGAATAAAACTTCTTTCAAAAAGACTTAAGCTTTGATTTCTTTTGCAAATGTTGTTATGAATCTCCTCAACCCCATCCACCCCTATTTATAGGATAAAGGTAGGGATTAAAGGGTAAACACTAATTTTGATTAATCAGGAAAGATAAGAGCCAAACCAGCCATAAACCTCATTTGGAGAATAAAATCACGTTTAAAACAAGTTTAAAAAAAATAGTTTGTTTGGTTGTTAATAAACTCACGGTCGACCGGCCCGGTCGACCGGGTTTTCAACATATGACCGTTGGCAGCCCCCGGTCGACCGTCCCAAACAGAGACTTGAGTGCAGTCAGTCGGTCGAAGCCTCGGTCGACCGACATGGGGTCCGGTCGACCGGATAACGTGTACACATGCACGCACCCAACGGTCAGAGTTGCAGTCGACCGCTCGGTCGACCGTTCTGACCTGAACAGAGCCGATCGACCGTCGTCCGATCGACCGCAACAGGTCAAAACATATAATTTTGTAAAAATGTTTTTGAGGATATGTAAAATTTCAAAATTATTTTTGTCAAGACTTAGTATACTACAATAAATTGAGTTTGCAAATACTGAGATAGGTCTATATAAATATTTTATACAAGAGACAAAATGATCTTGTACAATTTTGTGTGTGGGAAATTTGAGCTTCAACACTATATACTATCCTTTAACAAACTAAAGTATAAAAAATTATAGAAAGAAGTCTCCGAGCCGCGTTGCGCCAAGCTAGAGAGCTCCTCTCCTATGAAAGAGTCATCTTGCGCCATCCACCTATCAACGTGTTTTTAGCGCTATAAACCTTGCAATATGCTTAAAACCACCAATACTTGTACAAACCTAAAATTCATTCTAGAACAACTTATTAGTACCAAATAGCTTCTATATGTTTTGTTATCATCAAAAACGTATATAAATAGAGAGTGTAACCTTTTGGGCCAACAATCTCCCCCTTTTTGATGATGACCAAACATATAAGCTATAACACAAGATATTAAAGGGAGGTAAAAACTCCCTCTCAAATAATGCTATATTAAACAAGTATAAAACAATTTATTATGAGAGAATTTTTTAAAATTTGAAATTGAAAACACCAATTTGAAAACACCAAACATAAAACCAAACATAAAACATAAACAAACACTAAACAACACATATTTCTCCCCCTTTTTGTCATACATCAAAAAGGGATATGATAGTAAGAAACTTCCTTATTCAACAACACAAACATTTAGTTCACCACATATAAAAGAAAATCTATTATAGTCAAGTAGTTTAGTGAAAATATCGGCAAGTTGAAAATCGAAAGTAACATAATCAATATCAATATCTCCTTTCTCAAAATGATCTCTAAAAAAGTGATATCAATCTAAATGTGCTTGGTCTTACTATGTTGATTTGCATTCTTAGTCATATGAATAGTACTAGTATTATCACAAAATATTTTAATATGGTCAAAATGCAAATCATAATTAAGGAGAGTATGTTTCATCCAAAGGACTTGAGCACAACAAGCTCCCGCCGCAACATACTCCGCCTCGGCGGTTGAGAGGGTTACCGAATTTTGTTTCTGGAAGACCATGAAACAAGACAATTATCAAGAAATTGACATGTTCCACTAGTACTCTTCCTATCCACTCTACAGCCCGCATAGTCGGCATCCGAAAAACTCGTCATTGAGAATTCTCCGTCTTCGGATACCATAGACCCATTCCAATAGTGCCCTTAACACAATGAATAATGCGTTTTATCGCAATTAAATGAGATTCTTTGGGACAAGATTGGAATCTAGCACAAAGACACACACTAAACATAATATCGGCCTACTCGCCGTTAAATACAACAAATATCAATCATGCTTCTATATAATTTAATATCAACGCACTTACCTTGATCATCCTTATCAAGCTTGGTGGTGGCAGCTATGAGAGTGTTGCAAATTTTTGAGTCTTCAAGCCAAATTTCTTGATGAGTTCCTTTGAGTACTTGACTTGACATATGAAAATCCCATCACACATTTACTTGATTTGGAGTCCAAGGAAATGTTCAATTCACCCATCAATGACATCTCAAATTCACGTTGCATACATGTTCAAACTCCTTGCAAAGTAACTCATTAGTAGAACCAAAGATTATATCATCAACATATATTTGTACTATAAGAATGTCACTACCAACATGTTTAGTAAATAATGTGGTGTCTACTTTGCCTTTAACAAAATCATTTGATAGAAGAAAACTAGAAAGCCTTTCATACCAAGCTCTTGGAGCTTGTTTTAAACCATACAATGCTTTATCAAGTTTGAAAACAAAATTTGGATGTACATGATCCACAAAACCGGGAGGTTATTCAACATATACTTTCTCATCAATAAAACCATTTAAAAATGCATTTTTTACATCCATTTGAAAAAATTTAAAATTTTTATAGGATGCATAAGCTAGTGTGATCCGTATGGCTTCTAGCCGTGCTACGGGTGCAAAGGCCTCCTTAAAGTCGATTCCTTCAACTTGAGTGTAACCTTGGGCCACTAACCTAGCCTTATTCCTTATAACATTTCCTGACTCATCCATCTTGTTCCTAAAAATCCACTTAGTACCAATTATTTGTGTCTATCATAGGTCTAGGAAAAAGGTGCCAAACTTGGTTGCGCTCAAATTGCTTGAGCTCTTCTTGCATAGCAAGCAACCAATATAAGTCACCCTCGCTTCGAAGATGTTTTTGGGTTCAAAATGAGATATGAATGCAAAATTCCCACACAAAATCATGGAGTTTGGAGCGGAGCGAGTGGTTACCCCCTTTGATACATCACCTATGATGAGATCTTTGGGATGATTTGAGGCGTATCTCCAATCTTAAGGAAGTGGTTGTGATTGTTCCACTTCATCCTTTTGAACTTCACCAATAGGTTCTTACTTGTCTTCTTGGATGGGTGAGTCTTTCAAGGCTATTTCTCCATGTCCTCATCTAATGAGTCAATCTCTACAACATTCTAAACAATTGCATTAGATTCTTCTAATTTAACATGCATAGATTCTTCTATAGTAAGAGATGATTTATTGAACACTCTATATGCTTTGCTAGTATTAGAATATCCAACAAAGATTACTTCATAAGCCTTAGCATCAAATTTACCCAAATTATCTTTGGTGTTTAAAACAAAACACTTGCATCCAAAAACTTTAAAGTATGAAACATTTGGTTTTCTTAAATGATAGATTTCAAAAGAAGTTTTGAAAGTATTTTTACACAAATAAATACGGTTAGAATATAGAATGCGGTGTTTACAACCTCGGCCCATAAGTATTGAGGGAGCCCATATTCACTTATCATAGTCCTAGCCATTTCTTGAAGAGTTCTATTCTTCCGTTCAACTACTCCATTTTGTTGTGGAGTTCTAGGACATGACATTTCATGCTTAATTCCTTTTTCATCACAATAAGTCATGAAGAGTTGGTTGACAACTCACCACCTCTATCACTTCTTATCCGTAAAATCGAAAATCCTTTCTCTTTTCAACCCTTTTTCGAAAAATCTTAAAATGTGAAAAAGTTTGATCTTTATGCTCCAAAAAGAAACCCAAGTGAAACGAGAGAAATCATCGACTAAAACAAAAACATATCTATTTTCATTTAAACTTTTAGTTTTAGTTGGTCCAAAAAGATCCATGTGAATCAATTCTAATGGCCTAGATGACATGATATCCTTGATTGGTTTGAAAGAGACTTGGTTTGTTTCTCAAGTTGGCACGCACCACAAATACGGTCTTTTTCAAACTTCAAACAAGGAATACCCTTCACCAATTTCTTAGAATTTATTCTAGCAAGGTGATCAAAAGATGCATGGCCTAATCTTCTATGCCATAACCATGAAATCTCATCAAAAGCATTTAAACATTTTGTAGAGCAATTCAAATTAAGCATATCAATAATATAGACATTATTTTCACGAAATCCAGTGAGTGAGAATACATTCATTGGTTTGTTGGCCAAGAGGCCTTCCACTCTAGTTTTGATGATGATTAACTCATGGAGTTATGTTTACTAATAATCTTGTGATTTTAAGTTTTAGATCATTTAGCAAGATATTAGTTGGTGATTAACTTCAACAAGGAGTTTAGAAGCTTTTCATGGTGATTCCAGTGCCCGAGCATCAAGATCATACCTTTGCACTCGGTGGATCACGTTTGGGATCGAGTCGGCTTGAAGATTGAAGATCGTCAAGAAGACTTAGGTATTCTAGTTTTAGTTTAGTATGTTTAGATCCATTTGTAAAGATAAGAATAGTCGATATGCTTAAGTGCACAATACACACACGTTTTATGGATTTTGGTTTTCATGAATAGTTTAGATCAAAACAAGTTTGAATGGTTTTTATGTATATTAGATGTGTCAATATACATACTTGCTTCATATCTTAGACAAACTTATTTTGATATGTCTATTCATGAGTTTTAAGAAAAATCAGATTTCCTATTGAGAAAAATCCAAGTTTGACAAAATACAGTTTTTGGTTTTTGGTAAAATGATAATAAGCACAAAAAATGGTTCAAAATGTTTGATTTTTGTGTTGTAATTTTTATCACAAGTTTGTATTTCAATGTAAAATGTTAAAACAAGTTTTATAGCATTTTTAGAAGAGATAAAAGAATTTTAAAAATTATTTTTGCCCAGTTTCTGACCCAGACTGTGGCTGACAGGCCAGGCCGGTCGACCGTGCGGTCGACCGACGTGCACAGCCTTGTGCACGTCTGCAGACACAGTGGGCCGGTCGACTGGGCGGTCGACCGGACCAGAGAGCTTTGCTCTCTGTATCTGGGCGGTCGACCGGACCAGAGAGCCTTGCTCTCTGTATCTGGGCGGTCGACCGGGATGCCCCAACGGTCATATTTATGACCGTTGGCGGTCGACCGGCCGGTCGACCGCAAGCCTGTCAGGCTGACAGATCAGCCTAACGGCTAGTTTTCTTTTGGCCTATATAAACCCTATTCCTGGTATTTTGGCTAAGTTTTTAAGAGCTAAAATTTTTCTCCTTTCTTGGTATTTAAAATAAGTTTTCAAAAGAGTTTAAGTGCCAAAAAGATTCATCTTATTTGTTTTAGGTTTTTGGAAAAATCAAAGGAAATAGAATTTTGGGAGATTTGTGTTGTTCTTCATTTCCATTATCTTCAAGAGTTTTTCCAAGATTATTTCTTTGAGTTTTTGTTTTCCAAACACCTAGTTTTTCACACTTGAGCTTATCATCTATCTATTCTATTAGGATCTTGTTTTGTGGAAAGAGGAAAGAAGTTTGTGGTCTTTGTAACCACTTGTTGTAAAATCCCTTGCTTTGATTGGGTTGCTCCCTCTTTGGTAGAGGTTGAGGTTTGTGGTTTGCTCCCTCTTTGGTAGTAGAGCTTGAGATTGTGGTTTACTCCCTCTTGGTGAGGTAGAGTTGGAGTTTGGTGTTTGTATCCCTCTTCGATAGAGGTGATTTGTGGTTGTTTTGCTACGGGCCTACCCCTCGGTTGTGAGGTGGTGTTTGAGAGAGGAGTTCGGTACTCCCTTGTTGTAAAAATCCTCCTCGGTGGGAGTCCTCGGTGGACAAGATAGTGGATTAGAAATCCTTCTCGGTGAAGGCGGGGACGTAGAGCTAGGGGCTCGAACCTCGAAACATATCTTTGTGTTTGCGTTTGATCCATTGTCTCTTAACTCTCTCTCCTTTATTTTGTGTTGTGCATAGCATCATTCATTTCATTCATATCTTGTATGCTTGTGTTGCCCTTGCATTATTTCATATTGCTATATCCTTATATGCTTGGTTGTTTGTGTGTGCTGCACTTGTACTTAACCGCAAGAGCTTCATATAGCACCTCAACCCATATCTAGGGAATCAAGAGGAGTTAGTCCAGAGCCCTTCACGGGGAATTTAGCTACACTTGTTGGTTGTATTAAGTGTGTTTGCAAAATTATTTTAGCTTCCGCATTTAGTTTCTAGATTAGCATTATCACCTATTCACCCCCCTCTAGGTGATTTCAGATTTTACAATCAAAAATTTGCAAGAAGATTCATCAAAAACAACTTTGAGACCACGATCACATAGTTGACTAATACTAAGCAAATTATGTTTAAGCCCATCAACAAGAACTACATTTTCAATTAAAGGAGATGCACCAATCTTAATGTTACCTATACCGATGATGGTGCCCTTGGAGTCATCTCCGAAGGTGACGGTGCCACCTTCAACGTACCTTGATAGGGTTGCGAAATTGTTGATGTCCCATGTCATATGCCTTGAGCAACCACTATCAAGATACTACCACTCCTTACGTCTTGGAGTCTTGGTGTGTACCTACATCAAATAATTTAAGACTTGATTTTGGTACCCATATTTTCTTGGGTCCTAAAGCGTTAGTGTTTCGAACCCAAACAAGATTATTTGTACTATTTATATGGTCATAACAAAATTTAGCTAAATGACCATTTCGGCCACAATAAGTACATTTATAAATTCTTCCATATTTAAAAGCATAATGAGCATGTGGTTTATGAACATGTGATTTGTGAGCATGGGGTGTTTTAGCATGATTGACATGTGATGTGTTTGCATGATGAACATGTGGAGTTTTGGCATAAGATGTTTTATCATGTTTAGCATGAGGAGTATGCATATGCTTCTTTGAAAATATTTTTCTAATTTAGTATTGTTAAAAGCACATTCTTTTAAAACATTTCCAAATCATTTATTCTAGTTTTTAACATGAAAAACTCATTTTCATCAATTTTAGGATATTTAGCTTCGCAAGCAACTCTATAGGCATCAAAATCTCTTTGTGTTGAAATAAGAATAGAAGATAATTCATCCTTTTCTTTTGAAGAAATGGCAAGTTGATTTTTAAGCATTTCATTTTCCTTTTTCAATTTTGAACAATCTTCCTTTTTAGCATCAAAACTTTCTGAAAGTTCAATGAAAGCTTGTAATAACAATTCTTTACTTATTTCACTTTCATCATCAAGTGGTTGGGTAGTTACCTTAGGTGTGTTTGCCATGAAACACACATTTGTCGTGTCGACTTCATCTTCGGATTCACTTTCCGACTCCCAAGTGACTTTGTACACCTTCTTTTCAACCGGCTTCTTTTGCTTGAAGGAGGAGGATATCTTTTTCTTGAGATCTAGACAATCGGCCATGATGTGTCCGGGTTTCCGACAGTTATAGCATATGATCTTTTTCTCCTCCTTCCCTTCCCATCGCCTTCTATAGTTGAGCTTATTCTTAAGGTACATTCTCTTTACATTTCTCACAAGAAGAGATAGCTCTTCATCATCTTCTTCATCTTCTTCATCATTATAGTTGGTGGAGGAAGACTTAAAAGCTATATACTTTTTCTTTTGAGGTGCCGCTTCTTCTCTAGCCTTTTTCTCCATCTCATGAGTCTTAAGATTTCCAATAAGACTTATGAGCTCCATCTCGTCTTTGTCATTCAATTCCTTCAAGGTGGTAGCTTTAATTTCCCATGATAAAGGGAGAGCACGAATCACCTTACGCACCTTTTGGTCGTTGCTTATTTCATCACCTAGATAAGCAAGAGCATTTGTGATCTTAGTAAACTTAGTAATCATATCATCAATAGATTCATTTTCTTGCATTTTAAACTTTCATATTGGGAACGCAAGAGATCTATTTTAGCTCTCTTGACTTGTGATGTTCCCTCATGAGTGACCAATAAGTGTTGCCAAATCTCATAGGCGGATTTGCAATGGACAACCCGTGTTAAGTCATCCTCATTCAAATCTAAAAGTAGGGCATTTTGAGCCTTTGAATTAGCATCAAATTCCTTGGAGGTAAGTTCGGACCAAGTGTCCTCCTCACCTTCGGGTTTACTAAAAGGCTTGGTCAAAGACTTGGCAACTAGACTACCTAGAGATTGTAGAAAAATATTCATCCTAACTTTCCATATGGGAAAGTTGAGTCCATCAAATTTGGGAGGGATCTTAATGTTATCGGCCATCTTTACTAGTGTATGAATGAAGATATGAAAATAGTGATTAGCAAAGTATAGGATCTCTCTAAGGATGTGAAGCCAAAAACTAGAGTCCTATCTCTGATACCAATTGAAATCACCTAGAGGGGGGTGAATAGGTGATAATGCTAATCAATACACAAATTTAAAAATGAGATGATGCAACGATCACTCAAAGCAAGATTAGAAGCCGAATACCCCGTGAAGGGCTCTGAACTCCTTCCTTGTGATTCCTCTAAATAAGAGTTTGAGGCGCGTAATGCAATCTTATTGTGAGAGTATAGATCGACAATATAAGAATGAATGAATGAATAGAAACAAAGTAAATAACACAAGTAAACCAATCGTAAACACAGAGATTTGTTTCGAGGTTCGAGCACCCAGCTCTACGTCCCCGCCTTCACCCAGAAGGATTTCCGATCTATTAGAACTTTCACAAAGAATTACAACCACTAGGGAGTACCCAACTCCTCAATCACACTCCTCTAGTCTAGAGGTAGTGAAACCACAAATACAATAATCACTTGGTGATCAAAAGACCATAAACTCTCTTTTGAAAAACTTTTCTTTACAAAACCCTAGAGAAAAATGTATAGGATTGAAGCTCAAGGTTTGTAAGTAAAAATAAAATAAAGTAGAAGAGAGTTTTGATTCAAAAACTTCAGAGAAATATCAGAGATTAGAGCACAAAAATTGAGAATAAAACTTCTTTCAAAAAGACTTAAGCTTTGATTTCTTTTGCAAATGTTGTTGTGAATCTCCTCAACCCCATCCACCCCTATTTATAGGATAAAGGTAGGGATTAAAGGGTAAACACTAATTTTGATTAATCAGGAAAGATAAGACCCAAAACCAGCCATAAACCTCGTTTGGAGAATAAAACCACGTTTTAAAACAAGTTTAAAAAACTAGCTGTTTGCTTATTAATACACTCACGGTCGACCGGCCCGGTCGACTGGTTTTCAAAAACATATGACCGTTGGTAGCCCCCGGTCGATTGTCCCAAACAGAGACTTGGGTGCAGTCAGTCGGTCGAAGCTCGGTCGACCGACATGGGGTCTGGTCGACCGCCTGGTCGACCGGATAACATGCACACATGCACGCACCCAACGGTCAGAACTGCGGTCGACCGCTCGATCGACCGTTCTGACCTGAAACAGAGCCGGTCGACCGTTCAGTCGACCGCAACAGGTCAAAACATATAATTTTATAAAAATGTTTTTGAGGATATGTAAATTTTCAAAAATTATTTTTGTCAAGACTTAGTATACTACAATAAATCGAGTTTACAAATACTGAGATAGGTCTATATAAATATTTTATACAAGAGACAAAAATGATCTTTTGAAAATCATGTGCAATTTTGTGTGTGTGGGAAATTTGAGCTTCAACACTATATACTATCCTTTAACAAACTAAAGTATAAAAATTATACAAATAAGTCTCCGAGCCGCGTTGCACCAAGCTAGAGCCTCCTCTCCTATGAAAGAGTCCTCTTGCGCCATCCACCTATCAACGTGTTTTTAGCGCTATAAACCTTGCAATATGCTTAAAACCACCAATACTTGTACAAATCTGAAATTCATTCTAGAACAACTTATTAGTACCAAATAGGTTCTATATGTTTTGTTATAATCAAAACGTATATAAATAGAGAGTGTAACCTTTTGGGCCAACACTCTCATCTCCTCTAAGGATAAAGAAGAGAACTTGGTGGCTGGAGAGAAGAATCCTCTCTCTCAACTCCGGCGTCCTCGAGATCGTGCAACCTTCGGTATCCCTTTCGTGATGGTATCAGGTATGCCTAAAACTCTACTTCTCTTTGATCATGATAAAGAGGCTATGCGTGTTTGAGATCTTATTTGGACAATTATTAGATCTAACATTATGTCCCTCGAGTTTGATATTTATGATTATCTTGCTCTGCTGATTACATTTCCCAAGCGGTCTTTTGAACTCACACGTCCGTTTGATCCACATAATCCTTTTTTCTCAAATCCATAACTTATGTTTCCCTCCTGGATCACTTCGTGGATCATGTTCCCGAAACGGTGTAGGTTTCATTTGGCCTAATCTATCCGGTGATGGTCCCACAAATAGGATAGCTTCCTTTGTGTTCATCTAGGAGCACATTCTTCAAACCTAGACTTTTGCTTTGTTAAATATTCTCTCCTTTGGAGATCAATCTAGAAATCTCTGACCTTAATTCTGTTAGGAAAATGAAGAATTAAACAGAGAATCTTTGAACTAAATTAAGGCGAAATCCGTTGAATCAACCAGATAATTGTTGGAGTATGTTCTTCTTCCATTAGGGATGAACGTGGTATATTTACATGTTCAATTCTATTTTAGAATGAATGAGATATTAAAGTCTAAAGTTTGCCTAATTCAAAAGCTAAAAAGGATTAAAGGTAGCTAAAAGCATTTAGTCCCACATTGGATATGGGATGGACAATTGAAGTGTATAAATAGAGAAAAATAGGAACAAAGGGCGTGCCCTTTGGGTACTTGAAGTTTTCGCGCGCGATTGGGTCCAGGCGTGGGATCCAACCCAACCTGGTTCTTTTTGAACCGGGCCACACGGGTTTGGTGTACAAGCCTCCGCCACCCTCCCGTTGCTTCTGAAAGAAAGCTTAGAAAATTCAAATTCAATAGATTCTTAAATAGAATTGTTGTCTAACTCTCTATCTTCCTAAGACATTAATTTTTCAAATATTCTCCCTGAAATTTGTCTCATCCTACTGCATTAAAATCTTACGAAGGTACTGATTAACTACGGTTCGACCGTACGGTGGTTCGACTGTACGGTGGTTCGACCGTACGGTGATTTGGTAGTACTATCCAAATACCATGAAGGAGTGTTGTATCTTGGAGGACCAACATCCAGTAACCCGTTAACACCGTAGCGGGGGACGTAATTGTCTTAAGAAGATTCGCTACATGCGTACCTCACTCCAATTGGTGTATAAGTGAACCAACATTCTTTGAACAGGCGTTATACTGAAATATATATGCTCATAAATATTACAGTATATTGAGACTGACTAAAACTAATTTAATTGGTGTTTAATCAAGAAAGATAATTGAAAGGTGGTTCTGTAATTAAGGAACGTACTACTAAACGGAAAACTTCCCACCTGATATTCACTGACCTGACCAATTAGATCAGTGATATTGATTAGTGTCAGATCTATCCTAGGTCCAACAATCTTAAGACAATTACTATTTTTGAAGTTACTTACTTTTGTTCTATTTAAATTATAGAAAATCTCTGAGACTAATCAAGATAGTACCAGTAAGGTACCGAACATGCAAATTCAACAGATGATTGTGCCTGCTCCACTTCCTAAACCGAAGCCGAAGAAGTCAGGAAAATTTGATGGCATTGAATTCAAGAGGTGGTAACAAAAGATGCTCTTCTACTTGACCACCTGCATTTGGCCAAATTCCTACAAGAGGATCCACCGGAATCCGGAACTAATCGAGACTCAGTTCTTGCAGTTGATGTATGGACGCAAGGTGACTCCTTTTCATAACTATATCTTAAACGATCTGGATGACTCTCTTTACAATGTCTACAGTCCTATCACAACGGTAAAGAAGTTATGGGTAAGTCTTGATAAGAAGTACAAGACTGAAGATGTCGGTACCAAGAAGTTCGTCGTAGGATAATTTCTGGAGTACAAAATAGTGGACAGCAAGACTGTGATCGGTCAAGTGCAAGAATTCTAACTTATCTTGCGTAAGATAGAAGCTGAAGGAATGATTCTACCAAAAACTTTTTAGGTTGCTACTATCGTGGAGAAATTTCCACCTGCGTGGAGAGATTTTAAGAACTACCTGAAGCACAAGAGTAATAAGCTGAAGTTGAAAGACCTCATTGTGAGGCTTCGGATTGAAGAGGACAATCATAAGTCCGAGAAAAGGAGCAATAAGAACTCTTATAAATCCAAGGCCAATGTGATCGAAGACTCAAGGGGAAAAGCGTCCACTTCCAAAAGCCTGAAGCGAAAAAAAACTGCCTAAGGGTACAAAGACAAGAACCAAAAAGGAAAGAACAAGCGCTTCAAGGGAACTTGCTACATCTGCAACAAAGAGGGACACAAGGCGAATGAATGTCGCAGTCATCCCAAAAAGAACAAGAAGGCCCATCTACAGGCAAACCTGACCGACCATGCGTTACCAAGCCTATCAGCTGTGGTGTCAGAAGTGAATTTGACAACCAACAATAAGAATTGATGAGTAGACACTGGAGCTACTTGGCACATCTGCTCTGAGAAATTATTATTTTCTGAATATAAAAAACTAGAGTAAGATGAGTAACTCTTCATGGGCAACTCAGCCGTCTCTAAGGTTAAGGGAAAAGGAAAGGTTATCCTGAAGTGGACATTTGGGAAGGAGCTCACTCTGAATGATGTACTACTATTCCAGATGTAACCCCCGATTCCTAATGTACGTATCACAGTATCAATACTCGATACAGCGTACAAAATTGATTTGACCTTTATGGTAGTCAGATTGAGTCGATTTCAGTTTCAGATATTATTTTTCAATATTTTAGATTTTTCAAAATTTTCTGGAATTTTCTAGATTATTTTGGAAATCTCCGTAGTCGGTGTCGACATATACTGATAATTGGCTCTACGATTTTATTTCACAAACGGAGTTGAATTTTGGGAATCTGCTTTCACCTTATATCTTAGAATCGTATTATCTACGTTATGGTAGTTTTGGGAATTTTTTTGAAATATTCCAAAATCGGGCTAAACCGGTGTCGCCCAATACCGGCAAAAAAACCAGACTGAATTTCTTCAAACCATTTTCATATTATGTCTCATGATAATATTCTCTATTTTATATAATTTTGAGAACTGTTCGGAACTAGTTAATTTTTGACCCAATTAAAATATTTATTAAATAATATTATTAATAAATTCTTTTATTCTTTTTCTCTTCTTCTCTTTCTCTCGTACTCTGGATTTTTCCTAACCGCCTTTCCCACCACCTTTCCACCACCATCTCTCTCTCTCCTCTCTCTCTCTCTCTCTCTCCCCTATTTTAAAAATCCCTCTCCCCCTCTCTCCCTCTCAAATCTACTTCTAACAAATTCTCTCTCTCTCTACCCCTCACTCTCTCTGTTCCAGCAGGCTGGAGCCAGACCCACCGGCGGCCGCCGTCGTCGCTGGCAGGCCGGCGGGCTGGTGGCTAGCGCACCACCGCGACCCACAGGCCGCGCCACCCTCTCCTCTTCTTCTTTTTCCCTCTCTTCCTTCTTCTTTTCTTCTTCTTCTTCTTTTTCTTCTCCTTCTTCTTCTTCCAGTTTTTCTTCTCTTCTCTCTCTCTCTCCCCCTCTCTCTCTCACACCGCCGCCGGCGGCTAGACTTGCCGCCGGCGGGCTCCCTCGCCGCCGGTCAGCTGAGCTGGCCGGCCACGGCGCGCGCAGCAGCAACGCTTCTGCTGCTGCTGCTGTTGGCTAGTGTTGGGTTCGGGTACGTGAAAGTACGCCTAGAGGGGGGTGAATAAGTGTACGGCTAATCTAATCTTCTAAATGCGAAAATTAAAACAAATTTGCAACTACACTTAATGCAACCAACGAGTGTAGCCGAATTCCCCGTGAAGGGCTCTGGACTAACTCCTCTTGATTCCTCTGAATAAGAGTTGAGGCGCTATATGAAGCTCTCGTGGTTAAGCACAAGTGAGGCACACACAAACAAACCAAGCATATAATATATGATGAGCAATATGATTAGATGCAAGGCACAACACAAGCATATAAGATATGACAATATGAATGATGTAATACACAAATAAAAGAGAGAGAGGGTTGAGAGCCAATTGATCAAACGCAAACAAGAAGATGTGTTTCGAGGTTCGAGCACCGAGCTCTTTGTTGGAACCTATTTTGATGACGACGCTTTGTGTGCACAAGTCCTCCCCCTGCAGAAAATATGTTATCTTTTTCCTCCCCCTACAGAAATGGGTTATAACAGATAGAGAAATATTTTGTTCTCCCCCTGCAACAAATATATTAGTACATATATATATTTATGTCCTTATTAACTTTTATATGGTACCTGCAAGATAAAACGTTAGATGGTACCAAACATAAAAGATCATTTTAACCTTTAGGACTCCAAATCTATTTAGAATTTGGTTTCCACCTGTTAATATATACATAATTGCAAGAATCACATATATCATGAATGTATGCAGCAATATATGCATTTTTATCATGAAAACTTAAATTCTTTGGAATCCATATAAACTTATTTTTCTTAAACTTTCTTTTTACAAAAGAACTATATGGATTATTATAACATGAAGATTTTGCAATAAATCCAATACTATGATTATCATGTGACAATTTCTGAAAAGATAATAAAGCATTCAAATTTTCTTTTCCTTTATTAAACTTAGTCACATTTTGCAAAAGATCTTCATATTTATTTTTGAAAACTAACATGTCTTTATCTAATATAGAAATTCTATCATTCAAAGACTTAGTTTCCATTTTCAGAAAAATGTTTTCTTTTATAAACTTCTCATTTTCAATTTTCAAGAATGATATGACATTTTCAGTTTCATCTTGTTGAGAATTTATAGAAGAACATTGTAATGCATAAACAGAATTTTCCTGTAAAAGTTTCTCATTTTCTTTTAACAAAAATCTGTTTTTCAGTTTTTCATTTTTCAGATTCATAAATAACTCATTAAATGCATCAGAGAGTTCAGAAAACGATACCTCTTCATCTTCTATGGCTATGTAACATAAGTTAACATGTTCAGTGGATTCTTCTTCATCAGAAGATGAGGAATCACTATATTCTGAAGATGCTTCGTAGTTCTTCTTCTTTCTGAACTTCTTACTCTTGTACTTATCTTTCTTCTTGAGCAAAGGGCAATCCATCTTCATATGTCCTGGTTTATCACAATTAAAACACTTGAATTTACCTTGCTTAAGAAATTTTCTGAACTTCTTTGAGAGCATTGCCATCTCCTCTTCGTCATCATTGTCCGTGTCGAAAGATGCATGGAAGGCGAGTTCTTTCTTCTTTGAACGGTGTTGTCGTTCGTCCTTCTTCCTTTCTTCTAACTGCACTTCATATGCCATTAGATTACCGATTAGGTTTTCTAATGTCATAGTTGAGAGATCATTCGCCTCTTCAATGGCGGTTGTCTTCTTCTCCCATTCTGGTGTGAGTGCACGAAGGATCTTTCGAACTCTTTCGACTTGGGTGTAGTCCTTTCCAAGGGATGCAAGAGTATTGGTGATGTCGGTGAATCTTGTAACCATTTCGGATATGGTTTCATTCTCCTCCATTTTAAATAACTCAAACCTGTGGACAAGAACAGATATTTTAGATTCCTTAACTTTACTAGTGCCTTCATGTGTTACCTGAAGAGTATGCCAAATTTGATATGTAGAAGTTGCTGTTGACACTCGGTTGAACTCTTCTTTGGTAAGGGCACAGAATAGAGCATTCATTGCTTTGGCGTCAAGGTTCGCGTTCTTCTTTTGATCTTCACTCCAAGCGTTGTAGTTGGTTGTAGGCTTGGTGTATGATGCTTCTACGATGTTCCAAAGGTCGTAGTTGAGTGACTGCAAGTATATCTTCATTCTACACTTCCAATAGTTATAGTTCGTTCCGTCAAATAGCGGTGGACGTTGTGTAGAATGTCCTTCTTTGAACTGGGATGATGAGAACTCCGTTGCCATCTTTGTTGTTGACTTGTATCCGCCCTGATATCAAATGTAGGATCAGAGCGTGTACTCCGGTTGATGAAGTAGGAATGTAGATGCCGGTTGATGACCCTCGCTCTGATACCAATTGTTGGATTTGGTATGGTTGTTGCTGTTGATGAACTTGGCTCTCCCCTGCTCTGATACCAATTGTTGGATCGTTGAGATAAGGACTAATTGCGGAATTATCTCTTGTAGGCAACTATAGATCTGAAATAACTCAAGTCAACACAAATCTAAAAATAGAAGGATTAGCGTTAAGTAAATAAACAAAATAAATAACTTGTATGTAAAGGAAAACAAATCTCAGAAATTGACAAACGCGAACAAAGAGATTTATCCTGGTTCGGTCCTTGTGACCTACATCCAGTCCCCAAGCCACCCGCTTGAGATTTTCCTTTAACCTTGATCTTGCCACCCAAAATCAATACAACATGTACACCACTTGTCGAATCCCCTTCGCCAAATGTGTACACCTTCTCTTCCACCAAGAGAACACCTTCTCTTCCACCAAGAGAATACCTTTTACCTTTATACAACTGCCTCTACAACAAGAAGCCTCCCGTGTACAATGGTCACCTTGTACAACTTGCCTCTTCAACCAAGAAGCCTCCCGTGTACAATGAACACTTTGAGAATTACAATACTTTTATCCTATAAGCCTTGGTACAGATGTGTATGTGGATAAGGTCTAGTATAGGAGACAAACTTCAGAGGACTTCACAAATGGAATTTGGAATTTGGTGAAGACTGAAGTTAGAAAACAGTTTTTCAGGTTTTTCAAATTTTGGCTTTGGAAAACTGATAAAAACACTTGGTAATTGGCCTTTGCAATAACTTCCCTATTTATAGCTGAAGACTAGGGTTAGTTAGGGAGTTAATAGGTGCAATTTGAATCAAAGGAACGTTGAAAACAGTTGCACAAAAGACCAGATAATGAAAACTGTCCAACAGTCAGAACTGCCTATTAGTCGACTTGCCCATAGAGTTAGTCGACTAACCTAGGCAAAATTCCTTCTATTAGTCGACTATGTTTAGCTATTAGTCGACTAGGTCAGTGGCCGTTGGAAGAACAGTTTCAGAATAACTACTTCAAGTCGACTGCAACTACTTTATAGTCGACTTGACCAGTTATTAGTCGACTTGGGGACAAGGGTTAGTTGACTAGAAAAATGTATTAGTCGACTATAGTTGACTGTTGGTCGACTAATACAGAAACAGAGAGTTGGGCTGTTTCAGGACACAGGATTAGTCGACTTGGACTTATGGGTTAGTCGACTACACACTTGATTAGTCGACTATAAGATTTTGTAAGTCGACTAACAAGGCTGTGATATGAGTGTTTGTGACAAGGCTTTTACATTCTATTCCACATATACAACCCACACTCTATCAACTCTTCTTGGCACATCTTGATCATGTCGGACTCTTGATTCGTCATGTGTTAGAGCTCCAAATGAATTTGATCTTCACGAACGTCTTCATCGAAATAGGTTCCAACACTCTTCATCCCCGCCTTCACCGAGAAGGATTTCCAATCCACTAGGAGTACCGAACTCCTCTCTCAACCAATACAACCTCCACTGAGGCAATACAAATGGTCTACCGAAGACCGGAGTACCAAACTCCACCAATCCAACAAATACAACCTCCACCAAGGCTAACACCAATCACCTCTATCAAAGAGGGATACAAACCAATCCAATTCCACCTCACCAAGAGGGAGCAAACCACAATCTCAACCTCTACCAAAGAGGGAGCACCCCACAATCCAAATCCACCTCTACCAAAGAGGGATATCCACAAAGAAAGGGGTTTACAACTTGGTGGTTACAAAGACCACAAACTATCTCTTTTCCCACAAATAAATGATCCTATTGAATAGGATAGAGTGATATAGCTCAAGTGGAAAAACTAAGTGTTTTGATCAAAGAAAATCTCTGGGAAAATACCAAATAGATATAGAATTTTTAGATCAAACCCTAATTCCCAAAAACCTATTTTCGTTGAAATAAATAAAACACTTTAAAACAAATAGAGTTTTAGAGATTTTGCACTAAAAACTTTTGGCTAGAAAACACTGAAAAGATATGAATTTTTCTCCTTGAAAAAATTAGCCAAAATCCCAAAGAAATGGGGCTTATATAGGCCTCCAATAAAAACTAGCCGTTGGGGCTGATCTGTCAGCCTTGGCGGCTGGCGGTCGACCGCCCGGTCGACCGCCAACGGTCATATTTTTGACCGTTGGAAGCCTTCGGTCGACCGTCCGGTCGACCGCCCAAATCCAGAGAGCAAATACTCTCTGGCCGGTCGACCGCACGGTCGACCGCCCAAGTGCCTGGCCAATGTGCACAGGTGTGTGCACGTCGGTCGACCGTCCCGGTCGACCGACTCTGGGTACGGTCGACCGGTCGGTCGACCGCCAGAGCCTGGCAGGCAGGGTTCTGGGTCAGAAAAACTTGGTATTTTTAATTCTAAAAATTCCCATAAATCTTCTAAAAATCCACAAAAATAGTTTCTAACATTATATATTATATACAAACATGTGTGAAAATTTGACTCTGAAATTAATTATGGAATTTGGAAATTAGATGGGGTCAAATATTTAATAAAGATCATTCATGCATATATCATTTTAGTAGGTTATATTAGAGAAACTTCTGGTGGGTTCCTCCGAACCCCAAGAAAAGTCGATTGGGCCGCATTTCGTGGACCAATCAGACCACCACCGGAACCACCACCTTAAGGTAACATTTTCCTTACCTTTCGTCTTTTTCATGCATCTATGCATTAATTCATACATCGAGGACAATGCATGACATAGGTGTGGGGGAGGGTCTAACATAACTTAGGTTTGTCTTTTTATTAAAAAAATAAAAAAATTAACATTTTCTTTACTTTTAAAAAACTGTTTGAAAATAGAAACAATACTTTGACATATTTTTTGTAAGAAATTAAGTTAATTTTAAGGAATAGGAAAATCCAAATTAGGATTTCTTATACTTGGTTAAAATAAGATTATTTGTTTGATTTTTAGGGTTAGGAAGATAATTTGTCAAAGTAATTTAGTCTTGATCTTTACCTTAATAAAATATACACACTTCATGCACTTACACACTTAGGGTTCAAAAACAAAGATTCTTATGCCTTATAAAAAAGAAAAATATATATCTATGAAAAATGAATAAATCTAATTATTGATTAGCTAGGTGCTTTGGCCTAAGTAAGCCTTGGTATTTATGCGAAAGATGATTAGATAAGTTTGAAGAAAAAAAAATCCTCTAATTAAGCTGGGTATTTGTGCCTAATAAAGCATAAGTATTCACGCCTAAAAGTGGTTCATATAATAAAATTCTTAGTTTTGTGGTCTTATTTGCTCGAGTTCTTAAGTCCTTGGGGTGTTTTCTCACCCGGTGCCCTAAGACCGTTTGGTTTAGGAGTCATCGATTAAAGGCTCGTTACATGGGCAGATTAGAAAGCCTAATAGAACTAAGGAATAATACCCAAAAAAAAAGTATATATATAAATAAATAAGGCATAAGTGTTCGAGTTAATGAGCCCTTCGTCAAAATTTTCACGATCACAAAGTGCATATGACTTAGGGTAAAGTAATAAACTAGATGAGAAGTACAATTTGACTCCTTACTTTGATTGATAACAAATTTTTGAATAGAGACTAAGTTTAGGAATGAAAAATTCAGTTTTCCTATAACTTATAGATTGCTTAAATCTTACAATTATATTTCAAATATTTTTCTCTTTCAAAATGCTTTTCGAAAATACTAACTCTTTGTTTCTCTTTCTTTATGGATTTTGTGGGTGCAATCCGCTGAAAACCCTCACGAGACAAAACTCGTCCTCTAGGGGAAACCTAGAGGTTTAACGGCTTGTTGCACATGCCCAGTGCAATCGCGTGACCTGCGAAAGTGGTCTAATAATCCTTAGTATAGTTTAGTTGTTTTGCTCGAGGACGAGCAAAAGATAGGTATGAGGGTGTGATTGGTCACTAATGTTGCACATTTTTTATCATATTTTCATACTTATTATAGAATAAAATCTGCATTGTCTTAATTTAATGTTTAATTTATTTGCAGGCCCATTCCTTAAGGAGGTGAAGAGAAATGAGCCCAAAAGCCCACCAAATTCTGAATTAAATCAGAATTAATTCGAACTCAAAGAATCAGGGCAAAATCTAGAGGTTGAAAACCGGTTGAAAAGAATCCTCTCAGAATCGATCGGTTAAAGCCAAGAATCAAAGGCTATTTCGTCACACTCCCAGACTCAAACTGAAAATCCAACTACAGATAAAGTCAGAAGGCCAAACCAGGGAGACCCGCCAACAGGGTGTGGCCACCTGGCAACACCTTTGGCTGCGTTTTCGCGGCTGTTTGATTTCTGTTGGGGGAGCGTTTGCTCCCCCAATCTTTCCGGGATCTTACCTGTTAGGGTTTTGCCTATAAATATAGGTTTCAGCTGAGAAAAAGGGGACGACTATGCAGTGATAGGATTTAGACTAGTTTTTCATTTTTTAGTTTAGGTTTTTGTTTCTCTTTTTCATGTAATTTTAGTTTTAATTTATGTAATTTAGAGGAGATCAGACTTTCATCGAAGAACAAGAATGAAGCTTGAGCTGAGAGTGACACCGGTGTAAGGTTTCTTTCATTTCTTTGATCGTTGTGAAATCGAATCTATGTTCTTTCTTTGTATGTACTTCTTTTTAGTTTTCTTCTTCTTCTTTTCTACTTCACTTTTCTTTTTGGTACAATTGTCTTCCAAGTGAGTCTAAAAGCATCGAAAGAGCCTTGCCTTGCGAGTGCCACCAATAGCTCATGACGATGGAATTGAGTCTCTCTCTGTATCATTTCATGCTTGAGTTGTCTTGATGATATAATGTGAAAGAGACCAATACTCAACTCTTATGGGCTATGCGCTGATTGCCTCTACTTCAAGGTAACATCGTCGCTAAAGACTCAAGGTAAGTTTTTGGTGAAAAGAAGGTAAGTAATTGTTTTTATTTCTTTCTTTTATTTCTGTAAATTAAATCACCAACACTACATCTCCCAAATCTCTCTTTTCCCATTTCTTTATAAATAGTCATTCTCCATTCTTTTCCACTTTCTCATTCTACCGTTTTCTTTTTAACTTTAACATAATTCTTTTTTCTTTTTTATTTCTTAAAACCAAAGAAGAACATTCGTTTTGTTTTCATAAAGATTTCAATAAAGAACCTTGAACGCTTCCATCGCAAACCCTCCTTGTGGATCACGACCCGCATAGCCACTTGCTACCGCGGTTAGAATTGAGCACTTGCACATGTTTATTCTTAAATCTAAAATTTTGTATTTTGTGTGCAGGTTTTGCCTCAATCAACAGGACAGAACATTAAAGGAGATGTTCAATTTCATGCTCGTAAGTTCTGGAGATCTACAAAACTTATGTGGGGAAGCTTTGTTAACTGTAAATTATATTCTAAATAGAGTATCCCACAAGAAACTTGGTCTTATACCATTTGAGTTATAGCATGGATGGACACCTTCCTACCATTACCTAAAAATGTGGGGGTGCCTTGCAAAGGTACTAGTACCACTGCCTAAAAGGACTAAATTGGGAGCAAAAATAATGGACTGCATATTCATAGGCTATGCCTTGAATAGAAGTGCTTATAAATTTTTGGTACATAAATCAAAAATACTAGATATTCATCTAAACATGATTATCGAATCAAGGGATGATATGTTCTTTGAAGACATCTTTTCATATAAATGGAAAGAAGATAAGACTTCTGAGAAAAAAACACATGAGATAACATTCAGGGACGACAACCTCAAGGAACCAATTGTTAACGCAGAAGTTGAACCAAGAAGAAGTCAGAAATCAAGAATCTCTAAATCTTTTGGTCCAAATTTCATAGCATATACTATTGAAAGCGAGTCCCAAACATTTAAAGAGGTTATATCTATCTCAGAAGCATAAATGTGGAATAAAGATATAAATAGAGAAATAGAATCCATCCTAAGCAATCATACTTGAAAATTGGCAAACTTGCCTCCTGGCAGTAAACCAATTTGGAGTAAGTGAATTTTCAAAAGAAAATTAAAACCTGATGGATCCATCGATAAGTACAATGCTAGATTAGTAACCAAGGGTTATCGACAAAAGGAAGGACTTGACTACTTCGATACTTATTCACCAGTAAAAAGAATAACTTCCATTCGGATGTTACTTGTGATTGCAGTATTGTACAACTTAGATATTGATCAAATGGATGTCAAAACTGCATTCTTAAATGGTAAATTAAATGAAGAAATATATATGGAGCTACCTGACTATTCAAGGGCCTAAAACATAAAGTATGTAAATTGATTAAATCCTTATATGGTCTAAAGCAGGCTCCAAAATAATGGCATGAGAAATTTGATAGTGTCATGATCAACGATGGATTCACTATCAATGAATGCGATAAGTGTATCTATGCTAAAACAGTTGGAGATGCATGTATCATTATTTGTCTATATGTAGATGACATGTTGATACTTGAGACTAATATTGAAGTTATTAAGTCCACTAAAAGATGTTATCCAACAATTTTGATATGAAAAATCTGAGAGTTGCTGATGCAATTTTAGGAATTAAAATCATAAGAACACCAGATGGAATCAGTCTATCTCAATCTCACTATGTGAAAAAGATGATAAAAAGATTTAAAGAGCATGGGATAAAAGAAAATACAAATCTTTTTCTCTACACATCCATCTTCACAAGAATACAGGAACTGGAGTACGACAGTTGGAGTATTCTCAGATTATCGAAAGTCTAATGTATTTAATGAATTGCACTAGACCCGATATTGTTTATGTTGTAAGCAAATTAAGCAGATACAATAGTAACCCCAGTGATGATCATTGGATTGCTTTGCTACGAATATTAGGTTACGTATCATAAACTAAGGAATATACCTTGAGATATGGACAATATCTGCCTGTACTTAAAGGATACAGTGATGCTAATTAGATTGCAGATTCTGAAGAATCAAAATCAATTAGCGGATACGATTTACTCTTGGAGGAGCAGCAGTATCTTGAAAATTCTCCAAACAATCGTGTATTGCCCGATCTACAATGGAATCAGAATTTATAGTCTTAGATAAGGCTGGAGATGAAGTAGAATGGCTTTGACAATAAAGATATACCATTATGGCCAAAGTCAGTGCCCGCCATATGCATTCACTGTGATAATCAAACAGCGATATTTGGGACACAAAATTATATATATAACGGTAAGTCTAGACATATTCATCGTAGGCATAACACTGTTAAGCAGTTATTCTCAAATAGAATTATCTCTATTGACTTTGTATCATCAAAAGATAGTTTAGCGGATCTGTTTACGAAAAGTTTAAGTGGAGAGCGTATAAACTGCGCATCGAGGGGAATGTGTCTAAAAGCCTAATCTTACCAAGTCAGCTTAATAAAAACCTCACTTACTGACTGGAGATCCCACAGACTAAGTTCAAGAGGAAAAACTAGTTATGATTGACTATACAAGTAAGCACTTAGGAGCTTGACTCCAACCCATTCCTGTGGTGCACCCAAGTGCTTTCTACAAGTGGATTAAGGATAAACTTAACGCTTTTATTGATGCCTATATCTTGTTATTATAACAAGTAGAGTAGAGTAGAATACTCTTAATAGGACGATCATCTATGTGAGTATAGAGCTGGGTTGGCTCTTTGGGAATTGCTATGGAGGATGTTATTCCCTAAAGATACTCTCTAAAACTTAAGAATGTTCAGGGCCAAAATAGACACAACCGAGACCAAAGTTGATGTTGGAAAGTTACTGTGTGAGCTTGTTGATTAGGCTTACAATAACGGATGACAGTTCAAGAATTAGTTCACTGATTGGCCAGTAAGTCTGATAAAGGTTTCGCTATGGAAGGTTCAAGACCTAGTTACCTATCTGGATGCAATTTCTTTTCTAAAGTACCTTTCACTATAGAGTCAGTCTCTTTGTGTGTCAATTCCTTGAGTCTTCATTTATTGTGGGAGATTGTTGGGAAAATAAAGAATTAAATAGAGAATCTTTGAGCTAAATTAAGGTGAGATCCGTTGATAGAATCAACCGGATAACAGTTGGAGTATGTTTTCCTTCCATTAGGGATGAACTTGGTACATTTACATGTTCAATTCCATTTTAAAATGAATGAGATTTTTAAGTCTAAAGTTTGCCTAATTCAAAAGCTATAAAAGGGATTAAAGGTAGCTAAAAATATTTAGTCCCACATTGGATATGGGATGGATAATTTAAATGTATAAATAAAGAAAAATGGGAACAAAGGGAATGTCCTTTGGGTACTTAGAGTTTTCGCGCGTGATTGGGGGAAACCATGCCCATACGCGCGCGCGCCCACCACCGGCCGGCGCCGTCGTCGTCGCTGGTGTCAGTGCCGGTGCCGGTGCCGGGGCTCGGGTCATGGCGTGGACGTGGGATCCAAGTCGGCCCGGTTCTTTCTAAGCTGGGTCACACGAGTTTGGTGTGTAAGACCCGCTCCACTACCCGCCCGCTGCGCTGCAACGGTTGGAAGGAACTGCTGCAGCGGTTCCTGTCTGGAATGAACCGTTGTAACGATCCAGACAGAACCGTTGCAACCGCTCGGACGGATTTGCCCTTCAATGGACTCTCAGGAGCGCTATAAATAGTACTCCTTTCCGTGATTCTAAAGACACAGAAATCATTTCCTCCTCTCTTCATTTACACTGAACATCCGTCTTGAAAAAAATCTGACTGAATTTCAGAGTTCTAAAGAAGATTTTGAAGTAAGGAAAAGATTCGTTCTGAAAGAAGGCTTATAAAATTCAACAGATTCTTAAATAGAATTTTTTCTGAATCTCTATCTTCCTAAGACATTAATTTTTCTCTCTCTCTTTTCTTTACAGTGGATAAATCCTCTAAAATTAAGGCAAATATTCTCCCTGAAATTTGTCTTCGTCCTGCTATATTGAAATCCTGTGAAGGTACTTATTAAGTATGGTTCGACCGTACGGTGATTTGATAGCGCTATCTAAATACCGTGAATGAGTGTTGTATCTTGAGAGACCAGCGTCTAGTAACCCGTTATTTAGCACCGTAGCGGGGGACGTAATTGTCTTAAAGAGATTGGCCATATGCGTCCCTCACTCCAATTGCTGTATAAGTGAATCAACATTATTTATACAAGGGTTATACTGAAATATTTATGCTCATAAATATTACAGTATATTGAGACTGATTAATATTAGTCTAATTGGTTTTTAACTAAGGAAGGTAATTGAAAGGTATTTCTGTAATTAAGGAACGTTCTACTAAACGGAAAACCACCCACCTGATATTTGCCGATCTGACCAATTAGATCAGTGATATTGATTAGTGTCAGATCTATCCTGGATCAACAAAGTTAAGAAGGGGCATTCTATATATATATATATATATATATATATATATATATATATATATATATATATATATATATATATATATATATATATATATATATATATATTTTAATCATTTCACGGTTTCAAGACCCTCCAAATTTGCATAACTCAACTCACAGCCCTCAAGGCGCCATCCCTTGTCATTTCTCATTTTTCTGGGTTTTTTTTTTCAGTTTTTTTTCGAATTTTCAGGGTGAGCAGAGTTCGGTTATAACCGAAATAACCGACCAAAAACCGAAACCCGAACCCGAACCGAGCCGCTCTAGTTCGGTTCGGTTTCGGTTTTGTGTTTCAAAAACCGAACTCGACCGAACTGAACCGAATCTCTCACCCTATATATCACCCCACCCAAATTCAATTTAGTGAATCATATAGTTCATAAAAAAAACTGGTGAAAACTTATCTCATTACTTCTAGCAATACCATCTTTTTATGTTGAATATGTGAAAGTTATGTTAAGCACACCATCACAATTAAGAATAATATTTATATTAATATAGTTCTTTTTTTTTCATTCTTGCAATTAAAAGTTAGTAATAATTATGTGAGTTTTGATATAAGAGCCCAAATATAGCGTAAAAGTTTTAGAATATGAAATTTTTAATTCACATTAAGGTTAGGGTCTTTTTCTTATTTCTAATTTGGGTATTGAATATTTGAGATTAGAATATTAAAGAATGATAATATAATGGTGATAAAAAAATGTAAGAAATGATGGAAAAATATTGGCCTAACCTAAAAAACTGAAAAACCGAACCGAACTGAGTCGGGTCGGTTCGGTTCGGTTGTTAAGTCTAATCGGTTCATTTCGGTATTGTAAAAATTAGCAAAAACAGAATCGAACCGACCGATGCCCACCCGTAATTTTCAGCACCGAACGCTATGTACAATGTCCGAGGCGCTATTTCTCTCCAAAAAAATTATTGGGGACCGGGCCACCGATCAGTGAAGGTGGGCCCATCGCCGCCTTCTCTGTGGTTTGTTTTTTCCGCACCCGAAAAAATAAATAAATATAGTTTTTGGGTCCGGAGGCATTCTCAAAGTCGTCCGAACCTCAAACCCACAACCGCCTTTCTCAGAGCCCCTGAGCCTTGGACTGCTCAATATTCAATGAATTTTCCCTTTTGGGCTCTGGATGATATTTTGAATGTTGTTCGAACATTAAAATATTAGTTTCTGTAGTCCCACATGGGCCGTACTATGACAGTTTCCACCCCTATGCTTAGGGCGTGTTTGATAACTTGCAAAATGTTTGCAAAATGCAAAATTTTTTACAACTTTACATTTTACAGTTGTTTGGTTTCGTTTGCAAAATGCAAAATGTAAAAACTTTTGCAACTCTTCTTTTCCACTTGCAGTTGCTATAGTTAAATTTGTGGTCATATAAATCTCACTTTTACACTCATATTTTCCCACTTACAGTTGCTACAGTTAATTTTGTGGTCATGTAACTCTCACTTGTAGTACACTTACAGTTCAAAACAGTTACTTGATAATCAATATATAATTAAATATTATTAAATATTTAATATTTTAATAGTGTTCAATTTCTTATTTAATTATTTAATTATTTTATATTTTTAATCTTTAACATTTTATTGTTTTAATATTTAATATTTTACTATTTTAATTTAATATTTTATTATTTTATTAATACTTATTCCATTTTTTATTATTTTATTTAGAGTTAATATTTTATTAATATAACAGTATTATACTTTAATATAAAACTACAATATATTTAATTATTTATTTTTTAATATAAAAAATTACTTTATTAATATCATAATATATTTTATTATTATATTAATATTTTATTATTATATTAATATTTTATTATGTTAATATTGTAATAATAATTCAGTATAATAATACTATAATGATAATTTATTATTAAATTATAATTATATTTTACTTTATTAATTTTATATTTCTATAATATAAAATAATATTATAATAAAATTTATATTATAATAATTTCAAGTATTTTTAATATTATAATATTATAACTATATTTTATTTTGTGGTAACATTTTATAATATTTATATCTTATTAGTATTCTTAAAATTTTATTAATGTTCTTTAGATTTTCTTAAAATTTTATATTATTTATTTAGTTAATATTTTAGTAATATTTTACTATTTATATTAATATTTTATTAATATTATTCTTATAAATAAAATATTAAGATTATTAATTTTATCTCAAATTTATTAATACAATTTAATTTGCAATAGTAGATTTAATTTAATAGTATTTATAATATTTAAGTCACTGCTACAGTTAGTTTTGTGGTCAACTTTTCCACTTACACTTTTACATTACCAACCAAACACCGTAAAACACAATATACTTTACCATTTACACTTTCACTTTATCAACCAAACACCGTAAAACACAATATATTTTTCTATTTACACTTCACTTTATCAACCAAACACCGTAAAACATAATATATTTTCTCTGCTACAGTTCACTTTTTCCATTCTCATTTTACGGCTTACGACGTTTTGCAACGAAACAAACAGGCCCTTATGTAAACCTCCTTGTGCCGCTTTTTTTGAGCAGCGAATATCCCGAGCAAAAATCTATTTGAATACGGAGGTGCTTGGACTCGGGAAATTGTCGGTCTAAGGCGAACAGGTTTTTGGCAGTGAGCCTAATCTCTCTTCTCTCTCTTAAGACTTGTTCAGGCAACGATCGGTGAAGTTGAGTCTTCATACGGGTGATCACAGAGAAGCATTTTGTAAACCCCCACCCCCTCCTAGTTTAGTAGTAATTCTAATTTAGTCAAAATTCTCGGTTAGCTTTCATACTTATCTCTTACTTTTCATATTTATCTCTTGCATATTATTATGCAACAGATTTCATGCTAGCTTTCTAGGTTTCCTATATTTGCATAGTTTTGAAATATTTTACCCCTTGCAGGCTTATCTCATTGGTAAATTTTCTTTTCCTTTTTCAATTCACATGCGTAATCTTAATAGTAATTCACTGCAGTAGCGCTTTCTAATTCCCCGAATTATTTGTTTTCTATTTTGCGATATAGACATGATTAGGAGCTTCTTTTTGAAGGCAAGAGCCTTCAGAATGGAATGAGAAATGTTCATATCTTCCTAAAATTTATTTTGTATGGCGATCACGATCATTTATGTCATGCCCTGCAACCAGATACACTTATCGACAACGTATTTTCAATATAAATACGTTAAGCCTCAGTAGGTTTATCAATTATTCCAAGTAGAAGAAAACAAATACTCAATGTCACAAAGGGTTCCACTAATTACTGTTGGCCCAGAGGCCTTCCACTCTAGTTTTGATGATAATTAACTCATGTAATTATAGTTTACTAATAATCTTGTGATATTTAGTTTCAGATATTTAACCAAGATATTAGTAGGTGATTAGCTTCAACAAAGGTGTTTTTGGAGCTTTCACATGGTGATTCAAGAGCCCGAGCGTTAAGTTCATATCTAGCACTCATTTGGAGTCAAGCTCGGTACGTTTGGATCGAGTCGACTTGGAGACGGCGCTCTACAAGAAGACCTCGGTTTGTTTTAGAATAGTTAGTTTAGATCCATTGTTAAAGATTAGATAGTGTGGTATGCTCAAGTTCACAACACACACGTTTCATGTTTTGGTTTTGTTTTTTGGTTTAACCGATCTTGGTTTTCTTGAATAGAATTATATCAAAACAAGTTTACATGGTTTAATGTATATTAGATTTGATTTATATACATGTATGCTTCATATTCTTAGAAAAACTTATTTTGATAATCTATTCATGTATCTGGGTTTTGTATTTAAACAAAACTTATTTTCGGATTTAATGTCAAAAACATTGATATATATCTCTTTCATGTATATTGGATTCTGTCCATATACCATATGCTTCAAAGTTGTTTAAATACATGTTTTTGTATTTACATGTGTTTTGAAAAAATCGGATTTCCATTTCAAAAATTCTATTTTTGAAAAATACAGCTTTTGGTTTAAGGCAAATTTTTAAGTCACAAAAATGGTTCAAAATATTTGTAACATGGTTTGATTTTTACTCAAACATGTTTGTATTTCAAAGATAATACAAGAACTAATTTTTGTGGAATTTATGTGATTTTATGGGATTTATTTGAAGTTAAAATATCGAGTTTTTAAATCCTGAATTTGTACCTGCCAGGCTCTGGCGGTCGACCGGGCGGTCGACCGGACCAGTAGTCGGTCGACTGGACCGGTCGACCGATGTGCACGAGACGTACACAAAGGCCAAGTTGGATTGGCCGGTCGACCGTGCGGTCGACTGACTAAAGTCACCCCACTCTCGGGTCGACCAGGCGGTCGACCGTAAGCCTTGGCCCGGTCGACCGGGCGGTCGACCGGCCAGAGAACAATTGCTCTCTGGGTCTGGCACGGTCGACCGGGCGGTCGATCGCTGGGCTTAACGGTCACTTTTTTGACCGTTGGCCGGTCGACCGGCCGATCGATCGGAAGGGCAAAAATGCCCTTTTCAGCTGCCAATGGGCAGATTTGAAATGAGGGTATAAATACCCCATTTCTTTGTTGTTTTCAACAAGATTTTCAAGAGCCAAAATTTCTCATATTCTCAAGTGTTTAATACAAGTTTTCAAAAGAGTTTTTAAGGCAAAAGATTTTATCTTTATTTGTTTAATGGGTTGGAAAAATCAAGAAAAGGAGAAGTCTTTGGGATTGATTTTTGATTTTCATTTCATATCTATTTTAGAAGTTTTCCCAAGAGTTTTTCTTTGAGTTTTTGATTTCCAAACTCTTTATTTCTCACACTTGAGCTATCTACTATCCTATCTATTAGGATCTTTGTTTTGTAGGAAAAGAATTGGTTTGTGGTTGAGATAGACCATCAAGTTGTAAACCTTCCATCTTTGTGATATCCCTCTAGTGAGAGGTGATTGATTTGTTATCCCTCAAGTGTGAGGTGATAGTGGAAGTAGTATTTGGCTCCCTCTAGTGAGAGGTGGAGATTGTGTTGGAATCCCTCAAGTGTGAGCTGATTGTGTTTGAGTGGCTTTGTGCCTAACCTCAAAGTGTAGAGGTTGTGTTGTATTTGAGAGAGGAGTTGTGTACTCCCAGTTATTGTATTGCCCAAAATTCTCAGTGGAGGTTCCCTGTGTGGGAAGTCCTGTGTGGACGAGTTAGTGGAAATCCTTCTGTGTGAAGGCGGGGACGTAGAGCTGTGTGCTCGAACCTCGAAACATATTTTGGTGTTTGCGATTGATCTTCTTTTTCAAACTCTCTCTTATATTGTGCCTTGCATTGATTCATATTATCATATCACACTTATATGCTTGGTTGTGTTTGTTTGTGTGCCTCACTTGTGTTTAACCACGAGAGCTTCATATAGCACCTCAACTCTTATTCAGAGGAATCAAGAGGAGTTAGTCCAGAGTCTTTCACCGGGAATTCGGCTACACTCGTTGGTTATACTAAGTGTGTTGCAATTAAGTTTTAATTTCCGCATTATTGTTCATAAATTAGCCGTACACCTATTCACCCCCCCTCTAGGTGTATTTTCAATTACAACATAATAAAAATAATAGAAAACATAAGTATAAAAGTTTCTCACATATTGAGAAAGCTAACTGCATACTGGAGATCTGCGATATGCTCGAAGTACTCTGTTCTTGTAGAATCTCTGAAACAGAACCTGAGCAAACAAACTCAGTGTCGTCAATAGCGACCTAAGTGAGTGAGAAAGCTAACAGCATACTGGAGATCTGCGATATGCTCGAAGTACTCTGTTCCTGTAGAGTCTCTGAAACAGAACCTGAGCAAACAAACTCAGTGTCGTCAATAGCGACCTAAGTGAGTGATAAAATGAGGGATATAAAGAAATATGCAACAGTAACAACAAGATACATAGTTAGGTATAGTTTATCATAATAATAATTAACATATTAAAATCATGTTAAAACACAGTAATATACTGTATGTTTATTCTTAATATCTTATTATTTAAAACTGATAATTGGAGACAGTAATTTGTGTTTTAGGTGGTTTCCGTACATACTCGGGAACCACGGACCAATCACCTGGTGCTGAATCAGGTCCTACCGCTAGGTAGTTAATAACAATAACAATATGTCAATAACAATAACAATATGAATAATACGAGATGTCTGTCGGAGGAACCCTGTAGTGGAACTGTCTTTCGGCTGCGCAACCTATATTCTAAGTCCACCCAAAATACCAACGCCGTCTCCTTTATCAATTTTCCCATCCCAGGTGTAAGTTATCTAGTGATTATGTCACCTAAGTTACTGGTATGAAGAATAACAATAATAATGACTATGTGACAATAAAATAATATCTTAAACGGTGACAATGGTAACATGATCCCTTTTTTTCAATGTTCTTATGGTCCAATACAATAAGTCAATTTCCACTATAAAGTCAATATATAATATAAAAATCCAGTATCACATTCCTTTTCAGCAATTTCATATATTTTTAATTTCTTTTAAATGTTTTCCAATAAATGCCAATTTCACAATTTTAATAATTTTCACTGCTATTAAATAATTCAACGAATTCTAGTCAAGAGGAATTTAGTGATTTCAGAAAATTTAATAATTCTTTTATACTATACTAATATTTATAATTTTACAAATTTCTAAATAAATTTCTAAACTCTAGAGAATTAAACAATCAATTTACTAGATTAACCATTCAATAATAGCAACAATTAGACATCCCAAAATAAACAAAACGTATATATAAAGTGAGTAAAAGAACACTCACCTGGGCTCATCACGCGTCCAAATATCAATTTGAAGAAATCAACATTAAATACATTCAAATTTTACATAAGATATCGAATTTTACATATATCGAATTTTACATAAGATATCCTATTTATTCGGTATTTTAAATTAAATACGGATACTCCAGATCTTAAAACAAGGTTATATGATAATGCATTGAGTTTATAAGATTATTTAGATTTTATTTACTGATTTTTTGTGGGGTTTAAATGGTTAAAAACAAGAAAATTCATTAACGGGTTTGAATGTTGAAATAGTAGGTTTCAACTTAGAAGGTAGTGGATCAGTCCAATATAACATGTAAATACTCCCAAAATTTTTCAGTAGATTCTAGGGGTTATCTAGATATTTATTCTTATTTTTAATTATTTTTTAAAATTTTTATCTAGTCAATAAAGTTGTTTTTCAATAAGTTAGCGGGTCGATTTTTGTATATGGGTCGGGTTCAAATAGATTAGAACCCACAATATTTGGGTTGGACTGAAATTGGGCTTCGTAATATATATATATATACATATATATACACACACACATATACATATTCATATATATATATACACACACACACACACACACACACACACATACATATATATTGTTTCTGGCCTGGCCCAATGACCAGGCCCAGGGGTCTGCTCTCGGCCTGGCCGAGAGCAGGTCCAATGATTTTTCTTTTTTCTTTTCCTTTTTCTTTTTGTGTGGCCTGGGCCAGTGGCGGCCCCGGCCACTAGCTGGCCTAATAAGCCAGGCCCAGGTACTCTTGCACCCGCGCTGGGTGGCCTAACCTTTTTTCTTTTCTTTTCTTTTTTTTTTGACTTGCCTTGGCCTAGTGGCGGCCCAGACTACTGGGCCCGGCCAATTTGGGGGAGGGGGGCTGCACAAACCTTTTGGGTCTGTGTAGCAGCAGCACAGTGCTGCTTTCGGCCGATAGCAGCCCAATTTTTTTTAAAGAATGTTTTCTTTTCCCCTTTTTTTTATTATATATAAACTTCAAAAACCTTCTAAAATTCCTCATTAAATAATGTGCTGGTACATTATCCTATATATTTAATTTAGATCGTTAGGATGAGTTCCAAATTTTATAAAACAGAAAGTTTTAAATACGTAAAATTTAAATCCAAACAAATTCCTTTTATTTTTAATATTCCAGAAATTTTTTTGTTTTAAATATTTTTATAATTTAGTTAGTGTAATAATATATTACTTTTATATATTTTATTTAAACAAAGGTGATATTTTTAATGAAGAAACGATTCATGGAAAGAGAAATCTAGGCATGGTTATTTTAATTTAATTAAAATTTTTAATTCGTACAAATTTATTTTATTTATATTTTTTGGATGAGATTTAAAATTCATGAAAAAAGGAAATTAAACATGATATATCATTAATTTATACTTCATACAAATTTATCTAGATCTTAAGGGAGATTTAAGTTTCATAAGAAGAATTTTAAACATGATATATTATTAAATTCTTTTCAAACAAATTATTATTATTATTATTTTAGATGTTTAAAGAAGAATTCTTGATGGAAAATTCATGAGAAGATGAATCTAATCATGATACTTCAAATAAATTTTTAATTCATAAAAATTTGATTTACATACTTGAATTGATTCCCTTAACCTGCTCCTCGATCTCCACGCCTCGGACACGTTCCTCTGTCATGATCAATTCCAAGGAGAGGTGAAGGGGGATGAAGAAATATTGAATTTGAGTTTCTTTCTGTTTGTCGTTCTTTTTTTTTTGGGTATTGCATGACAAGAGTATTACAATCTAACCACCTAATAAGAAAATTTCATCCTCGAAATTTAAATTCAAGAGGAAGAAAGGAGTTACCTAATCATCATGAAATAGGTGAGGATAGCAATCGCGAATAATATCCTCTCGCTCCTGTTGGCCCAGAGGCCCTTCTCTCTAGTTTTGATGATGATTAACTCATGTAGTTATAGTTTACTAATAATCTTGTGATATTTAGTTTCAGATATTTGATCAAGATTTTAGTAGCATTTAGCTTCAACAAAGGAGTTTTGGAGCTTTCACATGTTGAGTCAAGAGCTAACGCGTTAAGATCGCATCTAGCACTCGGTTGGAGTCAAGCTTGTTGGATCGTGTTTGGATCAAGTCGACTTGGAGAAGGAGTTCTAGAAGAAGACCTCGGTTTGCTTAGTTTAAAATTGTTTAGATCTTCTGTAAAGATTAGATAGTGTTGATATGCTCAAGTTCACACACACAAGTTTAAAGTTTATTGGTTTTGATTTTCGGTTTAACCGATTTTGGATTTCATGTCAAAAACATAGATAGATATATTTACATATATACTGGATTCTATCCATATACAATATGCTTCAAAGTTGTTTAAATATCTTATTTTTGTATCCATATGAGTTTTGGAGAAAGCGGTTTCCCATTTCAAAAATCCAAGTTTGGACAATACCAATTTTGGTTTAAAGCCTAATTTCAATATCACAAAATTGTCCAAATAGTTTGTAATATGTGTTGAATTTTAGTCACACATATTTGTATTTCAAAGATCTTAAAAGAACTTATTTTTGTGAAATTTATGTGATTTTATGGGATCTTTTAGAAGGTAAAAAGATCAAGTTTTTATCCTTATATTATGTTAGATCTGGCCTTCTGCCAGTCGACCGGACGGTCGACCGAGGCAGAAGTCGGTCGACCGGTCCGGTCGACCGATATGCACAAACGTGCACAGACCGTTTGGACTGAAGGGCCGGTCGACCGACCCAGTCGACCGCCAGAGAGCTCTGCTCTCTGGATCTGGCCCCGGTCGACCGGACGATTGATCGGCAGAGAGCTTCTGCTCTCTGTATCCAGGCCTCGGTCGACCAGGTGATCGACGGTCAGAAAAATGGCCATTGGCCGGTCGACCGGGCAGTCGACCGACAGCAGAGTTTTCTGCTGAGTTGGCCCAACGGCTAGTTTTTGATATGGGTTATAAATACCCATTCCTTTGGGCTATTTTAATTAAGAATTTTAAGAACAAATTTTCCCATTTTCTTAAGTGTTTTAGCAACAAGTTTTCAAGAGTTTTTGGGCTTAAAGATTTTACTTTATTTGTTTTAAAGGGTTGAAAAATTCAAAGAAAAATATAGTATTTGGGATATTGATTTTGATCTTCATTTCTATCTTATTCTAGTTGTTTTTCTAAGTATTTTTCTTTGTGATTTGTTTTTCAAACACCTTGATTTCGCACACTTGAGCTATCATCTCTATCCTATCTATAGGATCTTTATTTTGTGGGAAAATTGGCTTGTAGCCTTTGAGAACACCAAGTGCTGTAATCTTTCTTTGCTTTGTATTATCCCTCTTGTGTAGAGGTGATTGTGGAGGAGTTTAGTTTTGTTGGTATCCCTCTAAGTGTAGAGATGATTGTGGAGGTTGTGTTGGTATCCCTCTAGTGAAAGGTGATTGTTGTTGTTTGGCTTAGTGCTCTATCCCTCTATTATGAGGTTGATCTTGTGTGGCTTAGTGTCTTGCCTCTTGTGTAGAGATTATTGTTGTTTGAGAGAGGAGTTGTGTATTCCAAAGTTGTATTACCTAAATCCTGAGTAGAGGTTCCCTGTGTGGACGATATAGTGAAATTGTTTCTGTGTGAAGGCGGGACGTAGAGCAGTGGCTCGAATCTCGAAATATATCTTTGTGTTTATGATTGATCCACTATCTCTAACTCTCTCTCTCTTATATCTTGCATTGATTCATATTTCTCATATCATATATGCTTGGTATTGTTTGTGTGCCTCACTTGTGTTGACCCAAGAGAGCTTTACATAGCACCTCAACTCTTATTTAGAGGAATTTAGAGGAGATAGTCCAGAGCCCATCACTAGAATTTCGGCTATACTCTTTGGTTACACTAAGTGTGTTGCAATTTATTTTTAATTCCTCATCATTTGTCATTAGATTAGTCGTACACCTATTCACCCCCTCTAGGTGTACTTTCAATTGGTATCAAAGCCTACGCTCATGATATTAGGTTTAACTACCTAGGAGTGAGAACTTGGCTAGCTAATCTAGACTTGCATTTCACACACATTTGTTTACACACACTCATAGATTACCTTGCCCCTCCTATGTTTGATGTTTCTAATATCGATGTACGGAAGCTTAAGATGAGTATGTATCTCAAGACCCTAGGAATGCATGTTTACCTTGCCGCTACCAAGAAATCTTATCTTGGTAATATCAAGCATATAGAGGCCAATGCACAAGCCCTAGAGGCACTTAGATGCACGCTAAGTAAAGAATATCTTTCTATGGTTTCTCATTGTGATTCCGCTTTTGCAGTGTGAAACACTTTGACCTCTCCGCACTACACACGACGAAACATGTGGAGGAGGAATCTAGTGGAGATGAGTCTAACCAACCTTGTTACATGATCCAAGGGATGACTCCCTTGAGGTAAACTCGGACACCCATCTAGATGATTGTGCCAGTTCTTCAAGTGATGATTATGTTGATGCTGATGCATTAAATAAAGAACTATCTCTTGTGTGTGAAAACTTGCTAGAAAAATACCATGTTTTAAAAAGAAAAGCTTTAAATTAAAAGAAGAAAATAAAAATTGTCATCTAAACTTGATATTGTTTTGCAAGAGAGAGGAGATTTCAAATAAAAGAGACTCATTAAAATCCCAACTTGACCTTGCCCTAAAAGAAAATGAAATTTTAAAAAATAAAAATGATTGTGACATTGTTTTGAAGAAAAATGAAGCTCTATCTTCAAAACTTGATTTTGTTTTAAAAGAAAATGATTCCTTAAAAACAAAATTATTTCTATTTCAAAAGAATTGGATTTGATTTCAAATGAAAATAATTGTTTGAAAAATGATTTGTCTTTACATGTTTGCCATGCTAATATTGCTTCACCATCTAGTGTTTCAATTGCATGCTCCACTTTGTCTTCAAGTGTTAAAAATGATATTTGTGTATTGAAGAAAAGTGTTGATTGTTTGGGCTCCACTTTAAGCCAATGTGCCATGAACCACAAACGGTTGGAATCCATGTTTCACAAGAAACATGCTCCTCCTATGCATGCACACAAACCACGACATACACATGCTTCTTACGTTCATATACATGACACTATGTATGCTCAGTGTACACATGCACACATTGTGGACGTAAGGGCCACCTTGCAAAATTTTGTTATGATAGATTAAATTATTCAAATTTTGCAAATAAATTTGTTTGGGTTAGGAAATGTGCTAACCCCCTGGACCCAATAGAGTATGGGTATCAAAATTCACCCATATTGTATTTGATGTAGGTGTGGGCTCTCACTTGACGTGAGAGTGTTGGTGCCTTGATGGTGGATGCGTTCCGAGCTAAATGATGACAATTTTGGATGCATCACTTTCAATGGAAGTTTGGTGGGAGGACCACCATGTTTTAGAGGCTTAGAGAATAGTGCATATGGTTTGGTAACTATCTCTAAACTCCTATTTTATTTTACATGCTTTCATTATTGATTTTTAGCATGTTTTAAGTTTTTCATGATTATTATGATAAATGTAATGTAAATTAGACTTGTGATATACATATGTAGTATTTGAGAAATACTCATGTTTATATGGACTTATATTTTTGTGTTCTCACTTTAGTTTAACCATTATGTATATCCTAATCTAAAACATGTGCATTGAGCCTAATGATCATATTGGTTTATGTGTATAATTTTTTTCCACTTCATGTTTTGATTACATGTTTAGATGTAGTTTTCATTAAAACTTGTGTTTATACTTGTACAACTAATGAGCCACATTTGATTTTTTGTATGTGTGTGCGTAATTGCTCATTTGTACCCATTAGATGTACTAGTATAGCCTAGTTTTGATGATTTGTGCATTTTAACTTGTATTCCCTATTTTTGTGCATGTTTTTCATGATATGTGTTTAGCTTAATGTATATGTCAATTTTGCAAAAACCTTAGATATACATGTTTATCCTAGAGTCAATTGCTTTTAATGCAAATTCTATTATGAACTCATTTCTGTTTGGGATATGTATGTATACTTCTAGTTTAGACAAAACATACATATATCTTGAAGTATATTTAGTTTTGATGTTTTTCATGTTTACAAAGTCATTTCAATAAGCTTAAATGCCTTACTCCATGATTTTTTTGATTACATAACTTTTTACACTCTATGTTTGATGTTTACTCATGATTTATTTTCATGAGCTTTTTGAGTGTTGATGATTGTGTGATTTTCTTGTTTTCATAGATATATTCTTATTTTATTTCTTACTGTAAGGACTTCATACTAGTTTTCAAGATTATCATAAAACTAGTTGCGTTATTCTTCATTTTGGTAGAGTTCTTCAAACATGTAAAACTATTTTCAAATCCTATTTTTGAAAACCCCTACCTTTAAGGGCGGTTGGATGGGCGAACATGCCTTATATGCTCCTAATAAAATTATAATTAACATGTGCATGAATAGGGTGGTAGCTATGAGTTATACACTTGATCCTCATTATATTTTCAATTGGTATCACAATTGATATTTTTTTGTATTCTCATATTTATGTTTTCTATATATATATACTTCAAATTTCAAATAGTATCAATTTCGATTGGTATTTACATTTTCATACATATATATATATATATATTTGATTGTGCTTACAATATCTTTACATCTTAAAGCATAAATTATGTTATGCTAAGCTTGATTTAGACCTTAATGTCAATTATTTTTCAATGGGTATCTTATACAAGCTTATGCATTATTTTATTGATATTTCATAAAGGGGGAGAAAATTCATGTGTTATCTTTCAATCGATTTTTATTTTCAATTAATATCTTACTCCCATTCTTTATGATGAAAAATATTTTGTATTGGTATTTGCTAACATTTTCAATATTGGTATCAATAATCTTAATTGGTATTATTCTCAATTTGGTATCTTTATTACAAAATAATTTGTATTTATCCAAAAATTTGGCTCTTACTTCCAATTGGTATCAATAAATTTGGTTTTTACTTTCAATTGGTTTACAATATATATATATTTTAATTGGTATCAAAAAATACAATGTTTCATTTTCTATTGGTATCAAAAATTTACAAGATATTTCCAACTGGTATCTTAAAATTTTTGTTTATTTTTAATTAGTATCATAAATTGATATCATAGTATTTTTGATTAATATATTTTTCAATTGGTATCATAATGTCTTGATATGTATTGCTTATATACAAGGAAGCTTAACATCTTCTTTATATACAGATTCATGTTGAGTATATTTCATATTAAAGTGATTGACCTCTCTTTGGTATGTAGTACACGTGTGTAGTAGGAGCTTCACATCTTCTTTTACTTTTATATATTGCATATTATGCGTTATGTGATTAGGGTTTAGTCATCTCTTTTTCATGTAATGCATGTATGCAGGGGGAGTTAACTTACGTCTCTCCTCTCCATGAATATATATCGCATATATAACTTTATTGTTTGATTTGACAAAAAGGAAAAGATTTTTTTGAGAGTTTATTTATACCTTTTGTTGATGATTTGACAAAAAGGGGGAGATAAATTTGGAGTTTTATATATACATGTAGAAATTTAGAGTTTTATATATGCATTTTATTTGAGAAATAGTTTTATATATGCATGTTTATTTCATTTTCTTATTTTATACAAAATAGGGAAGAAGAATTTTTGAGATTTATATATGCATGTTTTTTTTTCAATTGGTATCAGAGCATATATGTTTTGTTTATTTTTAATTGCTATGCATGAGTTAAGGGGGAGCTTCTATGAAGCTTAACTTTAATTCATGAATATATAACTCCATGAGTTTTGTCATCATTAAAAAGGGGAGATTGTTGGCCCAGAGGCCCTTCACTCTAGTTTTGATGATGATTAACTCATGTAGTTATAGTTTACTAATAATCTTGTGATATTTAATTTTAGATATCTGATCAAGATTTTAGTAGGTATTTAGCTTCAACAAAGGAGTTTTGGAGCTTTCACATGTTGATTCAGGAGCTCGCGCGTTAAGATCGCATCTAGCACTCGGTTGGAGTCAAGCTCATTGGATCGTGTTTGAATCAAGTCGACTTGGAGAAGGAGTTCTATAAGAAGACCTCAATTTGTTTAGTTTAAGATTGTTTAAATCTTGTGTAAAGATTAGAAGTGTTGATATGCTTAAGTTCACACACACCAGTTTAAAGTTTATTGGTTTTGGTTTTCAGTTTAACCGATTTTGGATTTCATGTCAAAAACATAGATAGATATCTTTATATGTATATTGGATTCTATCCATATACAATATGCTTCAAAGTTGTTTAAATATCTTATTTTTGTATCCATATGAGTTTTAGAGAAAGCGGTTTCAAAATACTGATTTTAGTTTAAAGCCTAATTTCAATATCACAAAAATGGTTCAAATAGTTTTTAAATGTGTTGAATTTTAGTCACACATATTTGTATTTCAAAGATCTTAAAAGAACTTATTTTTGTGAAATTTATGTAATTTTATGGGATAATATAGAAGGTAAAAAGATCAAGTTTTTATCCCTATATTATGTTGGACCTGGCCTTCTGCCAGTCGACCGGGCGATCGACCGAGGCAGAAGTCGGTCAACCGGTCCGGTCGACCGATGTGCACAAACGTGCACAGGCCGTTTGGGCTAGAGGGCCGGTCGACCGACCCGGTCGACCGCCAGAGAGCTCTGCTCTCTTGATCTAGCCCCGGTCGACCGGGCGTTCGACCGGCAGAGAGAGCTTCTGCTCTTTGTATCCAGGCCTCGGTCGACCAGGCGATCGACCGGTGGCACAATGGTCAGAAAAATGATTGTTGGCTGGTCGACCGGGCGGTCGACCGACAACAGAGTTTTCTGCTGAGTTGGCCCAACGGCTAGTTTTTGATATGGGTTATAAATACCCATTCCTTTGGGCTATTTTAATTAAGAATTTCAAGAGCAAAATTTTCCATTTTCTTAAGTATTTTAGCAACAAGTTTTCAAGAGTTTTTGGCCTTAAAGATTTTATCTTTATTTGTTTTAAAGGGTTGGAAAATTCAAAGAAAAATAGAGTATTTGGGATATTGATTTTGATCTTCATTTATATCTTATTCTAGTTATTTTTTCAAGTATTTTTCTTTGTGATTTGTTTTCCAAATACCTTGGTTTCTCACACTTGAGCTATCATCTCTATCCTATCTATAGGATCTTTGTTTTGTGGGAAAATTGGTTTGTGGTCTTTGAGATCACCAAGTGTTATAATCTTTCTTTGCTTTGTGTTATCCCTCTTGTGTAAAGGTGATTGTGGAGGAGTTTGGTTTTATTGGTATCCCTCTAAGTGTAGAGGTGATTGTGGAGGTTGTGTTGGTATCTCTCTAGTGAGAGGTGATTGTTGTTGTTTGACTTAGTGCCCTATCCCTCTATTGTGAGGTTGATCTTGTATGGCTTAGTGCCTTGCCTCTTGTATAGAGGTTGTTATTGTTAGAGGAGTTGTGTACTCCAAAGTTGTATTATCCAAATTCTCAGTAGAGGTTCCCTGTGTGGGAAGTCCTGTGTGGATAATATAATCGAAATCCTTCTGTGTGAAGGCGGGGACGTAGAGCAGTGATTCAAACCTTGAAACATATCTTTATGTTTGCGATTGATCCACTATCTCTAACTCTCTCTCTCTCTCTCTCTCTTATATCTTGCATTGATTCATATTGCTCATATCATATATGCTTGGTATTGTTTGTGTGCCTCACTTATGTTGAACCAAGAGAGCTTTACATAGCGCCTCAACTCTTATTTAGAGGAATTTAGAGGAGATAGTTCAGAGCCCGTCACCAGGAATTCGGCTACACTCTTGGTTACACTAAGTGTGTTGTAATTTATTTTTAATTTCGCATCATTTGTCATTAGATTAGCCGTACACCTATTCACCCCCCTCTAGGTGTACTTTCAGCTCCCACGTCACTTCTCCCCAAGATTACTTGTCCCCAGACACCAGAACAAGTGGAATGATTTGCTTCTTTAGTTTCCTTGTGGTCCAGTCCAGAATAGCCATAGGTCTTTTAGTGTAGAATATATCCGGCTGAGGCTCCAGCTCGGTATGATCCAAAACATGGTTGTCATCTCAGACATACCTACTCAACTGAGAAACATGGAAGGCATCATGCTCGCCATCTAAAGATGGAGGCAATTCTATCTATAAGCCACTTCACCCAGTCGCTCCAAAATCTCAAAAGGCCCAATGATCTGGGACTCAGCTTCCCCCGACTACCAAATCTGATTACTCCTGTCATTGGAGATATCTTCAAGAATACCTTATCTCTAGCCTTGAACTCCAGCGGCCTTCTGTTCAAATCTGCCATTGTTTCTGTCTATCCTGAGCTGCCTTGAGACGCTCGCGAATGATCTTAACTTTCTCCACAGTCTGCATTATAATCTCTGGTCCCAACAGCCGCCTATAACCAATGTCGTCCTAACATAAAGGAGACCTACACTTCCTTCCATACAAAGCTTCAAAAGACGCCATCTTAATACTAGCTTGGTAGCTGTGTTATAAGCAAACTCCGCCAAATGCAAATGATCCTCCCATGACCCCTTGAAATCCAGCATGCATGCCCTCAACAGTCTTCGAGAATCTGAATCGTCCGCTCTGATTGTCTGCGGATGATATGCAGTGCTGAACTTCAAGCGGGTTCCCAAGCTTTCTTGCAGACTTCTCCAGAAGTGGGACAGAAATCTAGTATCTCTGTCAGACACAATGCTGACTGGCATACCATGGAGTCTCACCACTTTCTGCATGTACTCCTCTGCTAACAAGTCCGTAGGCTGTCCCTGTCTGAAAGGAATGAAATGTGCTGACTTTGTGAGGCGATCCACTATAACCCATACCGCATTATTACCCTTCTGGCTGTGAGATAAACAGTGACGAACTCCATAGTGATGCGCTCCCATTTTCATTTTGGAATTGGCAGAGGTTGAAGAAGTCCAGCCGTCCTCTGATGTTCCGCCTTCACTTGTTGACACACCAGGCACTTTGCACATACCGAGCAATCTCCCTTTCATCCCATGCCACAAGAACCATTGCTTCAGGTCTTGGTACATCTTCATCCCCCCTGGATGTATGGAATAAGCCGAGCTATGGGCTTCAACTAACACTTCTTTCCTAACCTCTCCCTTCGGTGCACAAATTCTGTTACCAAAATGAAGCGTTCCATCCGCATGGATCTGCATATCTGACCTCAACCTAGCTTCCACTTGTTCCCTGAATTCTTGCAACTTGAGATCTCCACTCTGAGCTTCCCTGATCTTCCCAAAAAGTGTTGGTTGAATCTACATTGCCATTAATTGGCCGAGAGCTATTGCGCTTCTAATCAACATCAGGTCCATCCGCCTCACCTCCTCGAATTACACTTTCTGTTGAGTGATCTGCATTGCCATAGATGTTTCCGGCTTTCTGCTTAAGGCATCAGGTATTACATTAATCTTTCCAGGGTGATACTATAGATCAATATTGTAATCAGCCATGAACTCCAGCCATCTCTTCTGCCTCATGTCCAGCTTCTTCTGAGTGAAGATATACTTCAAGCTCTTGTGATCAGTGTAGATCAACACTTGGTTACCCAACAGATAGTGCCTCCAGATCTTTAAGGCGAAAATGACTGCTGCCAATTTCAGATCATGCGTAGGGTAGTTCTTCTCATGAGGCTTGAGTTGCTTGGACGCATATGCTATTACATGTCCATGCTGCATCAGCATATACCCCAATCCTCTCCCTGACGCATCGCTGTAAATGACCATACCTCCAGTTCCATCAGGCATCTTCAAAATTAGAGCCGTCACAACCTCTTCTTCAAATCTTCAAAAGCATTGGTACACTCCGCTGTCCATACATATTTCTCTCCCTTCTGGGTAAGCTTAGTCAGAGATCCTGCAATTCTTGAGAAGTCTTGTACGAACCTCCGGTAGTATCCAGCTGACCCCAGAAAACTCCTAATTCAGTTACTGATTTTGGGGTAGGCCAATCCTTCACTGCCTGAACTTTGTGGGATCCACTGAGGTGCCTTCTCCCGAAACAACATACCATAAGAATGCCACACTCTTAAGTCAGAACACACTTGCTTAGCTTGGTGATCGAGCCAAACCTGCACAAGAAAAATATAGACTTTTAGAACAGTGCTAGGTCCTCAGTTCTACCGTGTAGCTTAGAGCTAACAGGTCGTGATCCACAGGAAGGGACAGCGATAAAAGCGTTATGTAAGTTTTTTCTTTTAATTTATCAAAACTATTAATATTTATCTTCTCAGTTTATAAAAAAAATAAAAATATTACGTTAAGTTAAGAAGAAGATCATAGAAGAAGAGATAGTGGTGTGTTGTTGTTTTAATTATAAAAGAAAAAGAAACAAAAGGAGATAAAGAAAAGTGTTGATGCAAAAATCAGAAATAAAAGAAGAATATTTACCTCTACTGTTTGAATCATAACAATAATTTACCTTAACATGAAGTAAAGCGAAGAAATAGAAAAGAATAAAGGAAAGCAAGGCTTCAGTGAGATCGAGCACAATGAAAAAAAGTGGGAAACCTCTATTGATTGTCACCTTCAATATAAGCTTCTTGAAGAAAAGATTACAATAGTATCACTCTATAATAACTCTTTCTCTCTTTTAATCATGTAACTCTCTAGCCTAAAATAAAATAAAATAAAGAAAATAAAAATTACATTGAAGAAGAAAAGAAAATCTAAACTAAAACTCTGTCTTTGAGATGGTGCCCCTTCTGCCTTTGAGGTATGAGGGTTTTCATAGGAGAAAGTCAGAGGGATAGAATGCGTGTGAAGATAGGAAGAGCTGTGTATTTTTGAATTTGAATTCTCCCCTTATCTCCAAACTTGATTTGATTTGTCCAAAAATTCAATTCTGATCTGCACCTTATTGGCGTGTTGATTACTGAATATCACTTACTAAATGATAGAATTGGAATGAGTAATCAACAGAAGAATTGTAGCTCTTTAAGTCTTCTTTCTGTGGCATTTTGAATCATTAGATTAGAGTTTCGATAGTAAAAGTTATGATTAAAATGCTAAACTGTAGCCAGCCTGAATCCGAATTTAAATTACTTCATCTCATCCGTTGATCTTCTCTCTATCCATTATCCTCTTGGATTTTCAGTTTGTCTTCTAGAATTGATAAAATATTCATTTATGCAAAACAGATAGGGTCTTTAAACAATCCACTTTTTCCTTGAATTTAGATGATATTATCTTATTTGATATATCCAGATTTCAGATAAGATAGCTTTTAGAACCTTTGGATTTGAATCGATCCCCTTTCTTTTGAACTTTTGAATATAATTTGATAAATTTCATGAATATCTTCTCCCTATCATACCCTACATGAATTAGGACATTAGGACAAGTTATTTGCAATATTCAATACAGAATATATGTAGGAATGTAATAATTTGAAAAATACCTAGAGGGGGGTGAATAGGTGTAATTGCTAATCTAACAATCTTTTAAAAACTAAGATGGATGAATGATGCAACGATCTCTCAAAACAAGACTAAGAGCCGAATACCCCGTGAAGGGTTCTGAACTCCTTCCTCCCAATTTCCCTTGAATGGGTTAGAGGTGCGCAATGCAACCTTGTTGTATGAGAATTGATCGAACAAAGAATGAATAATATGCAATGATGAAATGCACACAAGATATATCACAAGTATCACAAACTAGAGGCAATAACACAAGGTAAGAAAACTAGATCTCAAGCAAGTAAGTTAAAGCAATAGAGTACAAGAGAAATTTAAAGCAATATGGACACAAAGTAATCGCAAACACAAGATGTTTGTTTCGAGGTTCGAGCCACCGCTCTACTCCCCGCCTTCACCTCCGTGAAGGGTTTCCACTATCCACCGAGGACGCTTACAACGGTCTACCGAAGACCCGAGCACCGAGCTCCACCAATTACAATAACCTCTACCGAAGAGGTGTCTCCACAAGAACAAGAAGAGGAACAAGCAACCAAAGTGATCACAACAAGATCACTAAACTCTTACAATATCTCTCTCTTTTACAACTTCCTTATATAATAAGTAAGGGATTTTTGGCTCTATGAAGTGTAGTGAGAAAAACTCAGTTGTAGAATGAAATTTGCTAACAAACACAACTGAAAACAAGCTCAAGAAAGAGTTGGAGATGAAGAGCTTAAACACTTTTCTTTCTTTTTGAAAACTATGAAAACTTGAGGATTTTTCTTGGTATTTTGTAAGAGACTCTTCTCCTCTATTTATAGGGAGAGAAATAGGTTAAAAACAATTTATTTTAAGCTTATTTGCTCTGAAAAAGATCTCCAAACCTCAGAAAAAGTCTGCCAAAACAGATTAAAAAGACAGATTTCAGAATTGCACAAAAGAGGAAAGAGCCGTTGGGCTTTTGCAGGCCTGGCGGTCGACCGCCTGGGTCGACCGTCCACTCAGCTGAAAAGAGCCGTTGGGCTCCGGTCGACCCCAGGGTCGACCGTCCTCTAAAAGAAAAACACAGTTTTCTACGGGCGGTCGACCCGGCGGTCGACCCAGAAAACCCGAGAGCAAACTGCAGACAGTCGGTCGACCCGGGCGGTCGGCCGACAGACATGCACAATCGTGCATGTCCTGTGTAGGTGCCGGTCGACCGGGCCGGTTGGCCGGTCTAGCCTGAAACAGAAAAACAACAGAATTCTGAACTTGGAAAATTTGTAAAAATGTTTTGAAGTAAAGAAAATTAAGTAATATGCTGGAAAGAGTATACATACATGATCTAAACATGATATTCATTTTGTAAAACTTAGGGTCATGTATATATATACTAAGGCATGAAACAAAAGTTTTGACCATGAAAACTTGAATACAAAAACGTGTGTGTGTATCCTAGAACTAATTTCCAAAATTCAAACTTTAACAATCTAATTCTTACATTGGTTCTAAGTACTACAAGTGCTTCAAGAGGGCTTTCACCATATGATCTTCAAAACTTGATTCTTGAGCCCAAATTGAGGTGACTTGAGTCAAAACGCCTTCCTTTAGGGAAGAAACCTTCTAGTTTAATTAGAACCCTGAAACACACTAAAACAACAAACAATATTAGTACAAATAACTAATATGTTTGTAATCATCAAAACACACTAAAAAACGGGTGATTGTAACCTTGGGCCAACAATCTCCCCCTTTTTGATGATGACAAAACATATAAGTTATTTAAACAAAAAGGAAGAAGAGCTTTGGAAAGCTCCCCCTCAAATAATGCTATGTATAAAGAATGACAATGAGTAAGATATATGAAGCATTGAAAACACAATAGTTTATCAAAAACTTAAATAAACAATAAACAACCAACAAACTTATACTTTTTCTCCCCTTTTTGTCATACATCAAAAAGGATTAAACAAAACCAACAAAACAAAGGAAATTTTCTTTAAGAATCCATAATGCAAACATTCAACTCACCACAAATAAAAGAGAATCTAGCATAATCTAATGGTTTAGTAAAAATATCGGCAAGTTGAAAATCGGTAGAAACTTAGTCAATATCAATATCTCCTTTCTCATAATGATCTCTAAGAAAGTGATACCTTATGTCAATGTGTTTGGTTTACTATGTTGATTTACATTCTTTGTCATGTGAATTGTACTAGTATTATCACAAAATATTTTAACATGATCAAAGTGTAAATCATAGTCGAGGAGAGTATGTTTCATCCAAAGAACTTGTGCACAACAAGCTCCGGCTGTAACATACTCCGCCTCGGCGGTTGAAAGGGCTACCGAATTTTACTTTTTGGAAGACCAAGATACAAGACAATTACCTAGGAATTGACATGTTCCACTTGTGCTCTTCCTATCTACCCTACAACCCGCATAGTCGGCATCCGAAAAACTTGTCATTGAAAATTGGCCGGTTTTCGGATACCACAAACCCATTTCAATAGTGCCCTTAAGGTATCTAATTATGCGTTTAACCGCAATTATATGAGACTCTTTAGGACAAGATTGAAAACGTGTACAAAGACAAACGGAAAACATAATATCCGGCCTACTAGCCGTCAAATACAATAAACTACCAATCATGCTACGATAAAGCTTAATGTCTACATTTGTACCTTGTTCATCCTTATCAAGCTTTGTGGTTGTTGCCATGGGAGTTTTGCTCACTTTAGATCCTTCAAGCCCGAACCTTTTGATTAATTCCTTTGTGTACTTGGCTTGATTGATGAAGATCCCATCCTTCCTTTGCTTGATTTGGAGTCCAAGGAAATAGTTGAGCTCCCCCATCATAGACATTTCAAATTCATCCTTCATGCATGATTCAAAAGCTTGGCAAAGAGATTCATTAGTAGAACCAAAAATAATATCATCTACATAAATTTGCACAATGAGAATATCATTTTCTACATGTTTGTAAACAATGTTGTATCAATTTTTACTTTCTTAAAACCATTTGAAATTAAAAATGAAGAAAGTCTTTCATACCAAGCCCTAGGGGCTTGTTTTAAACCATAAAGAGCTTTATCTAATTTAAACACAAAATCCGGATGTGTAGGATCAACATACACGGGGGGTTGTTCAACATACACCTCCTCTTCAATAAAACCATTTAGAAAAGCACTTTTAACATCCATTTGAAATAATTTAAAATCTTTATATGAGGCAAATGCTAGTGTCATCCGTATGGCTTCAAGCCGTGCTACGGGTGCAAAGGTTTCTTCAAAATTGATTCCTTCGATTTGAGTGTAACCTTGGGCAACTAACCTAGCTTTATTGCTAACAACGTTACCCGATTCATCCAACTTGTTCTTAAAGATCCACTTAGTACCAATTGTTGGTCTATCGTGGGGCCTAGGAACAAGGTGCCAAACTTGGTTGCGCTCAAATTGATTGAGTTCCTCTTGCATGGCTAGCAACCAATATGAATCGGCCTCGGCTTCGAGGACGTTCTTGGGTTCAACATGAGAAATAAATGCATAATGTCCACAAAAGTCATGAAGTTTAGAGCGAGTGGTTACCCCTTTTGATACTTTACCTATGATGAGGTCCTTGGGATGATGAGGATTGTATCTCCAATCCTTTAAAAGTTGTTGAGTAGGCTCCACTTCAATTAATTGAATTTCATTTTCTTGAGCCTCTTCTACTTTAGCTTCACTTCCTTCATCATGCTTTGGCTTGTCTCCCATAGTAGGTGTATCCTCCAAGGTCACTTTCTCCAAGCCTTCATCCAAAGCATCTATTTCTACAACATTCTTAACAAACAAGTCAGATTCTTCAAACTTAACATGTATAGATTCCTCAATAGTCAAAGATGATCTATTGAAGATTCCATAAGCCTTACTTGTATTAGAATAACCCACAAAAATAGCCTCATAAGATCTAGCATCAAATTTTCCTAAATTATCTTTTGTATTTAAAACAAAACATTTGCATCCAAAAACCTTGAAATATGAAACATTTGGTTTTCTAGAAAAGTACATTTCAAAAGAAGTTTTTGAAGTATTTTTACATAAGAAAACACGATTTGATATATAGCATGATGTATTAACGGCCTTGGCCCACAAATAATGTGGTAGACCATATTCTCTTAGCATTGCCCTAGCCATCTCTTGTAAAGTTCGATTTTTCCGTTCAACAACTCCATTTTGTTGTGGAGTTCTAGGACAAGAAAGTTCATGCTTTATTCCATGTTCTTCACAAAAAGTGGTAAAGGGTAGATTAATGAACTCACCTCCTCTATCACTTCTTATCCTTAAAATTGAAACATCCTTTTCTTTTCAACTCTTTTCTTAAAGGCTTGAAAATGTGAAAAAGCTTGATTTTTGTGTTCAAGAAAGAAAACCCAAGTAAACCGTGAAAAGTCATCAACCAAAACAAATGCAAATCTATTCCCGCTTAGACTTTTGGTTTGTGTAGGGCCAAATAGATCCATATGGATTAGCTCCAAAGGACGTGATGTCATGATATCCTTAATTGACTTGAAAGAAGACTTAGTTTGTTTTCCAAATTGACATGCGTCACAAACTCGGTCCTTTTCAAAATTCAAACAAGAAATACCTTTCACCATTTCCTTTGTGTTTAACCTAGATATATGGTCAAATGAAATATGGCCTAATCTTCTATGCCGTAACCAAGAGTCGTCATCGAGGGCTTTTAACAAGTAATATTACACGACATATTAGACATATCTATCATATAAACATTACTTTCACGAAAACCGGAAAATACACAAGTATTAGAAATTCTATCAATTACTTTACAAACTACATTATCAAAAACAACATCAAAGCCTTTATCACAAAGTTGACTAACACTCAAGAGGTTATGCTTGAGTCCATCAACTAAAACTACATTCTCAATTAAAGGGGATGTGCCGAGTTTTATATTACCAATACCGATGATTTTACCCTTGGCATCATCTCCGAAGGTGACGGTGCCACCTTCATGGTATCTTGATAGGGTTGCAAAGTTGTTGATGTCCCAAGTCATGTGCCTTGAGCAACCACTATCAAGATACCACAATCCTCTACGTCGTTGGGCCTTGGAAAGTACCTACATCATTTAATAAAATTGTTGACTTTGGTACCCAAATTTTCTTGGGTCCTTGAAAGTTAGTGCTTCGAACCCAAACATTATGACAAGATGCACTTAGTCTATCATAGCAAAAATTAGCTAAGTGCTCTTTCCGCCCACAATGTGAACATGAGAACACTCTTCCATACATGAATGCATGATGTGTGTGTGAAGTGTGAGCATGTTTTGGGGGTTTGCCACGATGTAAAGGTTGTGTGGTATGAACATGAGCATGAGCATGGTAAACATTTTTCTTAGGGGCTTATTTCTTAGGAAACATGGCCTCTATCTTCTTCTTATCAAACTCACAATTTTTCAAAACAATTCCTAATGAGTCTATTCTTTCTTTAAGCATGGTAATCTCATTAGAATCAATTAGTGGGGACTTGCCTTTACAAGAAATCTTATATTTGTCAAAATCTTTTTGGGTGGAAACAAGAGTGGAAAGTAATTCATTTTTTTCTTTAGAAAGAGTAAAAACTTGATGATTAAGAGATTCATTTTCCTTTTCATTTTTAAATATTTTTTCTTAAGAAAATCATAGTTATGTGATAGTTCTACAAATGCTTCTCCTAATTCATCCATGAAAAGTTCATCATTAGAGAAGTGGAAGGGTTTACCTTACTTATGCTTTCATTTGCCATGAAGCACATGTTGGCGGTATCAATTTCCTCCTCAGATTCGCTCTCGGAATCCCATGTAGCTTTCATTGCCTTCTTCTTGTAGGGCTTCTTGGAGGTGGAAGGCTTTACTTTATCCGGACACTCCGCAACAATGTGTCCCGGTCTTTGGCAATTGAAGCAAATAATCATTCTTTCTTCTTTGCCTCCTTGCCATCTCCTTCTTCCTTGGAATTTAGCCTTGTTATACATCCTCTGGACGTTCTTTACAAGAAGTGAGAGCTCTTCGTCATCTTCTTCTTCATCATCTTCGTCGGAGTGTATGGATTAACTTTTGAAGGCTATAGTCTTCTTCTTGGAAGGAGCCATGTCCTCCCTTGCTTTCCTCTCCATCTCATGGGTTTTGAGGTTCCCAATGAGACTAATTAGCTCCATCTCCTCCTTATCATTGAGTTCCTTCAAGGTTGTTACTTTTACTTCCCATGAAGGAGGAAGAGCCCGGATGATCTTTCTTACTCTTGGTCATTGTCAATACCATCACCTAGAGAAGAAAGTCCATTAGTAATCTTAGTAAATTTTGTAACCATATCATCTATGGTTTCATTTTCTTGCATGCAAAAGTTTTCATATTGGGACCGAAGAAGGTCTATCTTAGCCCACTTCACCTGTGAGGTCCGTTCATGAGTAACTAGCAAATGTGTCCAAATTTCATATGCAGACTTGCAATGAATAACTCTAGCTATATCATCATCATTAAGGGCTTGAAGGAGTGCATAATGAGCCCTAGCATTGGCATCAAATTCCTTAGTCTCAATTTCAGACCAAGTGAATTCATCACCGGGGGTGCACTAAAGGGTTTGGTCACGGCCTTTGCAACTCGACTTCCTAGAGTTGCAAGAAAACGGTCATCTTAACCTTCCATATGGGAAAGTTAAGTCCATCAAACTTAGGAGGGGTTTTAATTCCATCGGCCATTTTTACTAAGTGAAAATGAATGAAATGATTAGCAATATTAGGATCTCTCTAAGGTTGTTAAGCCAAAAGCCTAAAGTCCAAGCTCTGATACCAATTGAAAAACACCTAGAGGGGGGGTGAATAGGTGTAATTGCTAATCTAACAATCTTTTAAAAACTAAGATGGATGAATGATGCAACAATCTCTCAAAATAAGACTAAGAGCCGAATACCCCGTGAAGGGTTCTGAACTCCTTCCTCCCAATTCCCCTTGAATGGGTTAGAGGTGCGCAATGCAACCTTGTTGTATGAGAATTGATCGAACAAAGAATGAATAATATGCAATGATGAAATGCACACAAGATATATCACAAGTATCACAAACTAGAGGCAATAACACAAGGTAAGAAAACTAGATCTCAAGCAAGTAAGTTAAAGCAATAGAGTGCAAGAGAATTTAAAGCAATATGGACACAAAGCAATCGCAAACACAAGATGTTTGTTTCGAGATTCGAGCCACCGCTCTACTCCCCGCCTTCACCTCCGTGAAGGGTTTCCACTATCCACCGAGGACGCTTACAACGGTCTACCGAAGACCCGAGCACCGAGCTCCACCAATTACAATAACCTCTACCGAAGAGGTGTCTCCACAAGAACAAGAAGAGGAACAAGCAACCAAAGTGATCACAACAAGATCACTAAACTCTTTACAATATCTCTCTTTTTTACAACTTCCTTATAGAATGAGTAAGGGATTTTTGGCTCTATGAAGTGTAGTGAGAAAAACTCAGTTGTAGAATGAAATTTGCTAACAAACACAACTGAAAACAAGCTCAAGAAAGAGTTGGAGATGAAGAGCTTAAACACTTTTCTTTTCTTTTTGAAAACTGTGAAAACTTGAGGATTTTTCTTGGTATTTTGTAAGAGACTCTTCTCCTCTATTTATAGGGAGAGAAATAAGTTAAAAATAATTTATTTTAAGCTTATTTGCTCTGAAAAAGATCTCCAAAACCTCAGAAAAAGTCTGCCAAAACAGATTAAAAAGACAGATTTCAGAATTGCATAAAAGAGGAAAGAGCCGTTGGGCTTTTGCAGGCCTGGCGGTTGACCGCCCGGGTCGACCGTCCACTCAGCTGAAAAGAGCCGTTGGGCTCCGGTCGACCCCAGGGTCGACCGTCCTCTAAAACAAAAACACAATTTTCTACGGGCGGTCGACCCGGCGGTCGACCCAGAAAACCCGAGAGCAAACTGCAGACAGTCGGTCGACCCGGGCGGTCGGCCGACAGACATGCACAATCGTGCATGTCCTGTGCAGGTGCCGGTCGACGGGGCCGGTTGGCCGGTCTAGCCTGAAACAGAAAAATAGCAGAATTCTGAACTTGGGAAATTTTGTAAAAATGTTTTGAAGTAAAGAAAATTAAGTAATATGCTGGAAAGAGTATACATACATGATCTAAACATGATATTCATTTTTGTAAAACTTAGGGTCATGTATATATATACTAAGGCATGAAACAAAAGTTTTGACCATGAAAACTTGAATACAAAAACGTGTGTGTATCCTAGAGCCAATTTCTAAAACTCAAACTTTAACAATCTAATTCTTACATTGGTTCTAAGTACTACAAGTGCTTCAAGAGGGCTTTCACCATATGATCTTCAAAACTTGATTCTTGAGCCCAATTGAGGTGACTTGAGTCAAAACGCCTTCCTTTAGGGAAGAAACCTTCTAGTTTAATTAGAACCCTGAAACACACTAAAACAACAAACATTATTAGTACAAATAACTAATATGTTTTGTAATCATCAAAACACACTAAAAAACGGGTGATTGTAACCTTGGGCCAACAATATTTATGCAATATATGTGTGTCCAAACACACCCCCACACTTATCTTTTGCTCGTCCTCGAGCAAAATAAAGAAAAAAGAAAAACTAAACTGACCAACCCTAACTCACTTTCGTAGGAATCACGGCTGCACTTCGCACGTGCAACAAACCGTTAAACCTCTATGTTACCCCTAGAGGACGAGTTTTGTCTTGTGAGGGTTTTCAGTGGATTACACCCACAAAATCCATGAAGAAAAAGAAATGAATTGTTAGTATTTTTTGAAAACGCATTTTAAAGAAAAAATATTTGAAGTATTAATATAAAATTTCAAGTAATCTATAAGTCATAGGATTATCAAAACTTAGTAATTCCTAAACTTCATCTTTATTCAAAGCTTTTTTCAATCAAAGTAAGGATTAAAATTGTATTTCTCTCTAGTCTATTATTTTACCCTAAGTCATATGCACCTTGTGACCGTGAAAATTTGGCTTAGGATTCTTCAACTCTAACTCTTATGCCTTATTATTTTCTTTTCTTCTTTCTTTTTTTTATTTATGGCGGTAATATCTCTTAGCTCTTTTAGGCTTTCTAATTCGCCCATGTAACAAGCCTTAGTCGGTGACTCCCAAACAGGACAGTTTTAGGGCACCGGGTGAGATAACACCCTAAGGACTTAGGACTCAAGCAAACAAGTCCACAAAACTTAGGATTTTTATTTATATGAACCGCTTTTAGGCGTGAATACTTATGCTTTATGAGGCACAAACACCCAGCTTAATCAGAGAATTTTTTTTATATATGTATATATATATTTTTATATAAGGCATAAGTGTGTAAGTGTATAAAGTATACATATTTCATCAAGATAAAAATTAAGACTAAATTACTTTTCCAATTTTCTTCCTAACCTCAAAATCAACAAATAATTTTATATTTGACCAAGTGTAAGAAATCCTAATTATGATCATCTTATTCCTTAAAATTAACGTAATTTTTTACAAAAATAAGTCAAAGTATTATTTTCCATTTCAAAAATTTTAAAGAAAGAATTTTTTTTTAAAATTAGCGAAGTTAGCATGGTAGTAAACCCTCTCCCACACCTAGCTCATGCATTATCCTCAATGTATGAATGAAATGCAATAATACATGAAAAAGGAGAAAGGGACGGAAAATTGTCACCTTAAGGTGGTGGTTACGGTGGTGGTCTCATTGGGCCAAGCGTTTCTGCCCAATCTAGATATTATAAATTTTCATAGAATCTACTTTTATTTTCTCTTTCTTATTAGCATTTTTATACTCCCCAATATGAATAGGATCGTGAAAGATCCTAGCATGAAATTTTTTCGGGTTATATGACCAATCTTGGGATATCATCAGGGAGTCATATTGATCTAAACCTTGGTCCAACAGTGGAATGTGATTTATGGAATGGATGATTTGGGCTCAACAATGAAAGGAATAGGAACCGATATTGACTCAGGTATAAAATTCAAATCAAGCTTAGGTTCGAGAGTTGGAGTTGGTTCATAGGTTTGGTCCAAATCATAGAATTCAAGTTCACATTCATTTCCCAACAATAGATTGTGACTATCCAATATAGTTGGTTCATGTTTAAGCTCTACGGGGATAGGAATCAGTGTTGGCTTCGGAATTGGGTCCAAATCGGGTAAGAAATCGGAGTCAGCATAAATTCAAAAAGTGGAACTGAATCGCAACATTGGAAATCAGTATCACATTCATCTTCAAGTTCAAACTCATTGAAATGAAAACTTGCCAATTTGACAATAGGTTGATATTGTTCAAGTTCAAAATTTTTTGGTGAAGTTGAATCTTGGTTAAAATTTTCAAGATACCATGATTCTTCATCAATATGGCTAGGAGAATCAGGAGTGATCGAAAATGTGTTAGGCAGAGTTTCCTCATTCCTATCATTAATTGTGTTGACCAAATGACTCACTTTTGCTTCTAGCCTATTAAGAGATTTGAGACAATCCGTTTGGATTGAATACAATCATTTTGGGACTGAATCATGAATTCCTTATTCTTTTCTAAGTCAACAGGTTCTTCTTGTTGTGGTTGGACTTAAAAATTAGAGTAAGAATCGTGGATTTGGGAATTGTTTGGGAGAATTGAGTCCGCTATGATTTGTACTTGTCGTGTGGACTCAAGGAAGGCTTGAAATGTCTTTTCTAAAAAAATTTCTCTTCTATAGGTTGGTCTTGGTATGGATTATATGAAGCTGTTTGTTGGTAAGTGTAACGCCCCGATCCCGCAGGTACGGGGATGTTATGGCGACGTACATACGCGAGGTGAAAACACCCTCACGCGTACGTTAAGCCTCAGTACAGGACATAGCTTCCATATACACAAGGGTTCCAGCAGGAAATAAGTACAAGAATACCTGCAGAAAGGGGTTAGGGATCATAACAGATATAAAAACATGGAGAAATAAGATAACAGAAATAAATCACCAAGATACCTGTGAATAGTCTCGATGAGAAATCTCCCATGTGACTCCAAGGCACTATCTGCTAGTACGGTAACTCGGATCTCCAACCTGGGCACGCAAACCCAGGGTCGTCAGAAAGCGACCTAGTGAGTGGTAAAATGAAGAAGGCAGTAATATATATACAATAGTAATACAAGCACGATAATAATAGATAATACATGTTTATTTACTAGTGATATCATATAATAGAAGTTTAATAATCTGGATAAAGATAACAATGACATCTTTTAATACCATCACCACCTAGCATATTATCATGGGTCATGTCCACAGTAGTCTCTGGTTTAATATGGTTGTATAGTGGTGACGTGATAGAAGTAAACGTGTAGATGGGCATAAGCAATATAACCATAATACGGTGTTGTGTATATAGTACTGATGTCTGCAAGATATACAGAAAACAGAATATATGCAATGCAGAGTATACATGTACATGAGTAGTATGCCACCACAGAAAGGATAACATGTACCAGGTAAAAGTAACAAAGTATACATGTAACATGATAGCGAATAAATGATCAGGAACAGTAACAAGTACAACTAAACAATAGTATATATGTATCAGGCAAGTCATGATATTTATCTAATAGTAGCAATCAGTACCACCTGGTATTTTAATCAATCTCTTCCAGTGTCCCATACCACTGGCAGTTCATACTGGAGCCCGCACTCCAGTTGAACCCATCCGGACATGGCCTACGGGTACCATTATCCAAACGAGAGAGTGACCAAATAACAAGTGTTCCCGACGTCACTATTGTGTATACTGTTTTATTATGTTAATTGGAAACCAGATGGTCGAGGAGTTCTTATCGGGTAGGTGTATCCCGTGCATACCCGGGATCACGGCCTTAAACAAACCCCTGGCTGCTGAGACCAGGGTCCTCCGCTAAGAGGGGAGCACGAATCAAGTAACGGGAGCTCATGGAGCAATTGGTAGGTAGCACTACCGTCCCCTGCAGTGGGACTAACAATATGGATCCAGTACATCCACACGATAAGATCTAATCAACTGTCAAGTCTCCCCCATCCCCAAGTTATATTTATGATCTGATATTTATAGTACACAGTGTAACAAGAACAAATACAGTGCATGATACATGTCACATGATAACAGGACCTGAGCTCTGTTGATAGCATAGAATAAGATAACGGAAAACGGGAACAATAAATGTGGGATTCCACACATCGCATATCAACAGCTCATGTATCCAGTAACGGGACTATCAATATCAGTAACGGAAAACAATCATATAACAGGAATATAGGGATAACATGGAACAATAATACATGTAATATGCACGGGGATCCATATGACAAGAATAGAGAAACCATACATGCATGTGTAACAGTGCTATGCCGAGAATCGATGTAACGATGATAACAATATATGAAATGACGGTATTCCGTGAAGTGGTGTATCTATATATCGGTGGGATATGAATACGAAATAATAGTGTGACGTGTCATAGTATGTGTAACGGTGATATATGTACATGAGATAACAGTGTCCCGTGTGATAGGATATGTAAGTCACGGTGTTCCGAGTGTATGCACACTAATGGTTAGTCTAACAAGTGTCTATGTAACAGATGGACGTGAATATATAATGCACTGTATGTAAACTGTCGTGTCCAGTGTAATTCGAGTGTTAAATACTTTTAATGGTACTCACGATTACTGTCTTATGAATACGGTAGGTACCACCAAAGTATTAAACATAATGATCTATTTTAATTATCAAGTTAGTGGCTAGTTTTACTTATGAACATTATTACCTTCGGAAATCTCGTTAACTAACCTATCATCCATATATCTATACATGGTATATGTTTGCATTACAGGGATTTCCCAACAATGACATTTTTAGTAAACAATAATTATAAAGATTTACCGATAATCAAGTTTTATTAATTAAGTAATCAATCAATTTGACTAAATATGGTAAGAACATAATTTATAAAAGAAAAACACTCACAAACTAGCCATGGGAAGGTAGCTCTCTTTCCCACGATCGCAACGGATCTAGAATCGTCCAAATCGGAGTCCGGATGCTCCCGATATCGCCCGAATGCTAAAAATCATAAAAATGGGTTAAATATGTAATAAGTAAGGATTTAAAATGCAACAAGTATTATTTAACAGGGGGTTTCATGGAAAATTACCTTTATTGGTTTTGGATACGGGTTCAGGCTGTTAACGGGTCGGGTTTGGATCCACTACCCAAACCCATAACTTAAGTTAAATGGGTATTGGGTTATTGGGTTATCGGGTAGTGGGTTTTTGATTAACCCAATAGGGTTAATGGGTTTGGGTTTTACCCAAACCCAGTCAAAGGAAACATCAGCAGCAGCAGCAGCTTGCTGCTGCTGTGTTCCTGCGCGGGCCGGCCGGCCTGCCGGCGGCGGTCCCGGCCGCCGGCGGCGGCTCAGGCTCCGGCCTAGAGAGAGTGAGAGAGAGAGGGTGAGGGGGAGAGAAACAGAGAGATGGAGAGAAAGAAATAGAGAAAAGAAAAGGAAAGAAAAGGAGAAGAAGAAGAAGAAGAGGAAGAAGGAGAGGGGAAGAAGAGGAGGAAGGGGGGTGGCGGTGGCGCCGGCCGGGTGGGGCGCGGCCGCCGGCGGCGCCTGCGGTGGCTTGGCCGCTGGCGACGGTCGGCCCCCCTTTTGGGTGTCTGCACAGAGAGAGGGAGAGTGTGTGGGGGGAAAAGAGAGAGAGAGAAGAGAGAGAGAGAAGGGTTTAAGAGAGAGAGAGAGGTTTAGAGAGAGAGGAGAAATTGAGAGAGAGAATGAGCAGGGGGAGATTTTTAAGGGAGAGAGAGAAATGGCGGTTGGGTTAAGGCGGTGGAGGAGTCTTCGTGATGAAGGGAGAAGAAAAGAAAAGAAAAAGAAAGATTAAAATAATATTTATTCTTATTCTATTGGCCCAATATTCGACCTGCTCCGAACGGTGCCCAAAAATTACAAAAAAGAGAGAATATTATCTAGAGACGTAATATGAAAACGGTTTAAAGAAATTCAATCCGGTTTGCAAATTAAAAATCCAGGAGTGTCTCGCCGAAACCGGGCGACACCGGTTTGGTCCGATTTTTGATAAATTCAAAAAAATCCCCAAAAATATCCTAGCGTAGAGCATATGATTCTAAGACACATGGTGAAAACAGATTCTCAAAATACAACTCCGTTTGTAAATTAAAAATCGTAAAGCCGATTATCGGTATCGGTCGACACCAACTCCGGAGATTTTCCAAAATAATCCAGAAAAATTCCAGAAAATCCTGAAAAATTTAAATATTGGAAAATGATATTTGAAACTAAAATCAGCTCAAACGGATTACCACGGAGGCCAAGTCAATTGTATACGTCGTATTGAGTACAGATACTGTGATACGTACACCAGGGATCAGGGGGTTACATTTCTCCCCACCTTACAAAAATTTCGTCCTCGAAATTTCAATGCAGGTGTGAGACCAATATTTCCAACCCCAATGCCTAAATGTTACGGGCCCACGACACTTCCGCTGCGCACTTTGATATCTATAAGGAACTCGGAATGGAGAAGTATTGTAGTGAACTAGTACTAACGGATTGGAAGCAATAAGATGTAAAGAAAGCGAGAAGGAAATCGGATATTCTGGTTGACAACTGTAAGTAAGAAATACAAAAGAGTCAAGGAATGAATTGTCAATGACAGTGTATTCTTGTACTTGTCGCTGGAATCCCCAAATTCAGATACAGATAAGTTAATCTGAACCTGATTGTACTGTTGGTAAGAGCCCAAGCAGTGACCCAGGTGGTTACCCACACCAGGTTGAACCTAAGCTCTGATACCACTCTGTAACGCCCCGATACCTACGGGATCGGGGCGTTACAGTAAGATTGTCGATAGTAAGACTTAGGGGAGTTGTATCCCCACTGACTCGTTGAAGAGTGGTGATGATTGTCCCATTCTTGTTCATAGTACTAGGATTGGGGCATATATTGATTCGGATAAGACCAATTTGGTATACTTGGTTGGTTAAAGTTAAAGTTATCTAATGCCGGATTGGTAATATCCGAATTGAAAGAGGTTAGGGTAAAATATGGATTTGAGTTATAATCAGAATAATTGTAATTATAATCTATTTTCACAAGAAAAAACAAAAATAAACAAATAAACAAACAAGAAAATAATAAAAAAAATCTAGCCTATATTAGGGTAGAGCTTAGACCTAGATGATTGCAAAATCAAAGAGTTAAGAGATTTACCGTGTAGCTTGTGGCTAACGGGTCGTGTCCACGAGGAGGAATGCGATGAAAGCTTTTGGTGTTTTGTTTAGTAACAAAGAATGGTGCTCGTTTTTTAATTGAAAAGAGAATAGAAAGAAGGGAGATGATTAAAAGAAAAACTTAAAATTTGGAGAAGACTTTAGAGAGGTGATTTAAAAAACTCGAAAATTGTTTGGTTGATTATAATATAAGAAGGAGAAGATCTGGGCTAACTAATTTTATTTACTTCACAACTTATCTCAAGAATAATTTTAGTGCATCACTTTTATCATAGGCAAAAGAGCTTAATTTCTTGTAGTAAAACAAATGAGATGATTTCGGATCAAATCTTGAGATCTTTCTTAACACAACATTAAAAATAGAATGTTAAACCATCAAGCGCGAGGAAGCAAGTATGGAATAAAAACGATTTACAAATAGTTGTGCCTTGAAAATCCAAGTTTTAAAAGAAGAGCATCATCATGAGCTTTCAAGAATAAAAATTAACTTTAGGTATTATGATTCAAGAGAGTTCCTCCATCAAATTCAATCGAGAGAGAAGAGGTAGAAAACATCAATTAGTGAGCCCAGAAAATAATTTAGCTACTCATTATGAAATGAAAACAAACAAGAAATTGACAATTAAACACAAACATACCGAATTCAAGTTGAGTTGGAATGGCAAGTAGAAGCTCCTTTGATTGTCACTTCAAAGACGAATTACACACTCAAATCCACTCTTCTCTCTTTTCTGGTCTAAACTAAAAAAAGAATAAAGAGGAGATACAACTTCTCCAAGCTATCTAACAATGTTCCTAAACCCTAAAAATGAACAATAAATTTAATCGTAGTCCTCACTAAATTTTCAGTACAAAACCCTATCTTTTATAGGCAAAACCTCAGAGGGAAGGGAGTGAGGAGATAAGTGGAGCAAACGCTCCCCTTATCTCCACCAACAAGCCGCGGGTCCGCGGCTTGGGCCGCGGATCCACAGCCTGGATGTGGCCAATTGGCCACATCCAGGTGGAGGATCAGTTGGCGTGGCTTTGGGCTTCCTTTGTCTTGTTGGATTTACTGTTGTAGCTCCCTGATTTGACGAAACGATCTTTGATTTGTTGGCTTCAACCGCTTGATTTGGGAGGATTCATTTCAACCAGTTTTCAACCTCTCTGATATGCCAAGATTTGCCCTGATTCCCTGATTTCAAATTTATTCTGAATTAAATGGGCTTATGGGCTCGTTTCTCTGGCCTATCCTTTAGCAATGGGCCTGCATTTTATAAAGAACAATAGGACTTATTAATATGATTTATTTAGATAACAAGCATAGAAATGTGACAATATGTATGCAATATATGTGACCGATCACACCCCCACACTTATCTTTTGCTCGCCCTCGAGCAAAATATCAAAACTAATCTTAATCAATTATTAGACCACTTTCGCAGGTCACTCGATTGCACTGAGCATGTGCAACAAGCATTTAAACCTCTAGGTTACCCCTAGAGGACCGGTTTTGTCTCATGAGGGTTTTCAGTGGATTGCACCCACACAATCCATAAAGAAAGAGAAAAAAATTAGTATTTTTGAAAAGCATTTTGAAAAGAGAAAATATTTAAAGTATATTTGTGAGAGTTTAAGTAATCTATAAGTTATAGGAATATCAAATTTTCACTCCTAAACTTAGTCTCCATTCAAAAACATGTCATTAATCAAAGTAAGGAGTCAAATTGTCTTTCTCATCTATTCTATTACTTTACCCTGAGTCATATGCACCATCGTGACTGTAAAGTTTGACTAAGGGTTCTTCAACATTAACTCTTATGCCTTATTTATATTTATTTTTTGTGGAATTTATTCCTCAATTTCATTAGGCTTTCTAATCTGCCCATGTAACGAGCCTTTAGTCGGTGACACCCAAACCGGACAGTTTTAGGACACCAGGTGAGAAAACACCCCTAAGGACTTAAACACTCGAGCAGACAAGGCCACGAAACTAAGATTTTTATTTATAAAATGTACCTCTTTTAGGCATGAATACTTATGCTTCATGAGGCACAAATACCCAGCTTAACCAGAGGATTTATATATATATATATTTTCAAACTTATCTAATTATCTTTTGCATAAATACCAAAGCTTGCTTAGGCCAAAGCACCTAGCTAATCAATAATTAGATTTTTTTATTATTTTTTCTTTGTTTTTTTTTACATATATACTTTTTTATAAGGCATAAGAGTCTTTGTTTTTAAACCCTAAGTGTGTAAGTGTATTTAGTGTACATATTTCATCAAGGTAAATATCAAGACTAAATTACTTTCACCAATTTTCTTCCTAACCCTAAAAATCAAACAAGTCATCTTATTTTGACCAAGTGTAAGAAATCCTAATTATGATTTTTCTATTCCTTAAAATTGACTTAATTTCTTACAAAAATATATTAAAATATTGTTCTTACCTTTCAAAAAGTTTTTTTTTCATATATACATACAAATTTTTTTTTTTACATTTTTTTTACATGTTTTTTTTGAAGTTATATTAGTCATGTTAGAACCCTCCCCCACACTTATCTCATGCATTGTCCCCAATGTATGAAAGAAATGTATACATGCATGAAATAAAATGTAAAAGAGGTGCATATATTGTACAGAAATATGTACCACATTAAGTTTCTCCCACACCTTGATCTTTTTCGGTCTTATCCCTCTAGCTTTCTTCCATCATTCCAATGGGTCCTCTTTAAAGGGCATAGTGGGGAGGCCAATTTTTTTGTCATTTTAGCTCTCTTCCTCCCCAGTCTCACCTTCTTTAGGTGTTTCTTCCTCATATGACTACATTCATTATTCAAAAATTGATCCCCACCACACTTCTCAGTTGGAACTTCTTCATTATGAATGCCTAAGAATTCTAACTCAGTTCCATATATCTCCTCAAAGCTTAGGTCAACATTTTCCCCTGGAAATGTGTAATTAATCAAATGATCCCTAGTTGGTTCATCCAAATACATGAGTTCTTCTTCGAAGAGGTTTTCAAAGAGTATGTCAATTGGAGGTTCTTGAATTATATTCTCATGCGATACATTATTGGTTGGCTCATCGAAAGTGAAGATATTCAAATCAAATTTTTCCTTTTTAAAGGGTACTCTAACATTAGGATCTCCGACATATGCCTTCTCATCAAGATAATCGCATTCATTCTTAAATAATTCATTAAGAAACAACGACTCATCTTCTATATCTTCACTCTCTTCATCACAATTATTTTCATCAAAGTTTACCTCAAATGTTTGATTTCTCATCTTACGAGGTTGTTTTTCTAGATTGAAGACATTGACTTCTCTAGTCATGCCCCAAAAGTTAACCTCATGGACCTATTCCTACAATTGATGATGGCATTAGCAGTAGCAAGGAATGGTCGCCCTAGGATAACAGGAGTTTGAGCCCTATGATTAAAGTTAGACACAGGTTGTGTCTCTAAAACTATAAAATCAACAGGGTAAATAAACTCCCCAACCCGGATAAGAACATCATTAATCTCCCCTTTTGAAACTTTTACTGAACGGTCAGCCAGTTGGATAGTGACTCGAGTTTGACTAAGATCGCCCAACCCGAGTTGTTGATAAACTGAGAATGGAAGCAAGTTGATACTTGCTCCCAAGTCAAGAAGTGCACGACTAATCTCAGCTTGTCCTATTGTGCAGGCAATGGTTGGACTACCTGGATCCTTATACTTAACAGGGATCGGACCCGATAGTAGCTCACTAATGTTAGTGGCTAAGAAGACCTTTTTAGGTACAATAGTCTTTCTCTTCTTGGTGCACATGTCCTTAAGAAACTTAGCATAAGATCGGACTGTTGGATGGCATCAAGAAGTGGCACATTTATCTTCACTTGATTAAAGATCTCAATTATCTTATTCATGTGTGGATTTTACTTAATTTTCAGCCTATTAGGAAATGGTGCTATAGGCTGGTGCACATGACTGGTTGACTTATCTTTTTCAGATTTATCAAATTTAGGAGGAGTTAGATTAGATGAGGTGGATGCTGAAGTGTGATTGTGCTGACTAGGATTAGGTGGTGTTGACACTTGGTTATCAACTTTCTTTCCCGACCTCAATGTATGAACATTACATTGATTCAGAGATTGATCCTCAACCAAATGAGCTTGTATTGAATTCCTAGGATTCATAATTGGTTGACTGGGCAAGGTACCCTTTTGCCTCTCATGTTGTGGGTTGGCTAACAGGCTCATTTGACCCTCTAGCCTCTGTATTATTTGCATGAGGGAATCTTGGTTCTTCATGTACCTTTCCATATTTCTCTCAAAATCAGTCATTCTCCTTTCAAGTTGAGGATTCTGGAAGGAAGGTGGAGCTTGGTTGGGAAAATTTTGTTGATAATTTGAAAAATTGTTGGGAGAATTGTGAGGGTGATTGGAAAAGTTGGGTTGATGATTGGAAGAATTATTGGAATGATGGAAGTGGCTTGCATGATTTGACCGTGGGTGGTCATTATTTTTTTGGCTCCATGAGAAATTTGGGTGATTTCTTCACCCAGGATTGTACGTTGGAGCGTAAGGATCATTGTTCAGCCTTGAAAAGGCCGCATTCATCGGTTCAGGAAAGTGTTGGTGAGCTTGAAATACAGGATACTCCTCAAACACATGATTCATGGCCTGACAGTAAGTACAACCCGGAGTTGAAAATTGGTTTGGGCTGACTTGATTGACTGGACTTGGTTCCTTAGTTTCTAAAACTTCCAGTCTTCTCGTTAGGTTAGCTAACTTAGCTTCGTTAGCTATGGATGATTCAATTGAATGGAGACCTCCTTTTGAAGAGATAGAGTTTGGATTCCTAGAACTTTCACTAGTAGGTTCCCATTGGATAGTCTTTTCAGCTAGATTCTCATATAAATCCCATCCTTCATGCTCATCCTTCTGCAGGAATCCCCCTTGGCACATGCTTTCTAAGAGGGTCTTGGTCGAGTAGTCTAAACCGTCATAAAGAATTTGGCATTGTCGCCATTTCTCTATTTCATGATGAGGACATTGGACAAGGAGGTCTTTGAAGCGTTCAAAGTACCTCCAAAACGGTTCACTAGGTTCTTACTTGAACTGCATGATGTTTTTCCTAACGAGAGCGGTCTTGTGGATTGGATAGAATTTCTTCAAGAAGACCTTGATGAAACCATCTCAAGATGTGATAGAGCTGGCCGCTAAGCTGTAAAGCCATTTCTTGGCTAAGTCCTTAAGAGCAAATGGGACAAATCTCCACCTAATAGCATCATCTGCAAGGTGTGGGATTTTCATCATTAAACATACTTCCTCAAATTCTCTTATGAAGAAATAAGCATCTTCAGACTCTAAGCCATGGAACTTAGGGAGTGTATTGATGAACTGTGGCTTAAGCTCAAAGTTGTGTTCACCAACCGATGGAAGTTGGATGCAGGATGGAAGTGATGTTCTAATGGAATAGAACCTATCCTGCAAAGATGTCGGTCGATCCATAACCGAATCTGGTCTTGTTTCGAACTTGGGTGGTGATGTGTTTCTAATTAACCTAGATGAATTAGGGTCTCTTGACCACACTTGCATACACAAACACAATCACAAACAAGTTCACCAATAGTCAAGAAGAGAAAATAACCAAGCCTAGCCTAAGATAACCTTGACCTAGACAACTCCTAACTGGTTGATTGTCCATAGGAGGTATAATGTAGACTTTGACCACAAGCTAATCAGCCAGGTCAGGGAAAGATTGGTGGGAGGTTATCCGTCAAAGACGTTCCTTAATTAAGTAACCACCAACCTTTGGGCTTTCGGCCCTTAATCCCCTTCCTAGACACCGATTTGGCAGGAGTCAAATTCCAACACCTTCCCCCTTAGGATAATCTCCTAGTGAGTTCGAGATGTCCCTAAGGCCAACGTCTATCAGATTTTACTTAGGCTTAGGTTGTGCGTGCTTGGAGATGGTTTGTGGGCTAAGGAAGGGTAATGACTTCCCAACCTTATCTTGACTTGGGTTTTACCCTTAGAATTGATTTGTGCAAAGTGTGCAAGATATAGAAAAGTAGCATTCAAAAGCAAATATCACCCAAGAATATTTCCTAAACTATATGCCATACATACCTTGTCTCAGCTATCTTCAACAGTAATTGTAAAATAAACGTAATTAGATAAATGCCTAAAATGCAAGTCTAAATGTTTTTTTAAGCAATTAACAATCACTCAAATTACTATTGAATTAAAACAGGGATGGTGGATAGCAGATATAGTAAGAATATAACATATAAAAACTTAATTTTTTGCGAGCAATATGTCCTGCAAAAAAGAGTTTTAGTAGTCCAATGAAATTTTCAACTTTTGCAACGCAATTTCTTGAAATTCTGTTTCCTACTTTTAAGAGTAGGGGCACAGAATTTGCAAGTCTTCTCTTGCAAAGCTTGAATGCTAGATCTGAATCTTGAAGTCCAAACTTGTTAAAAAACAAATACACCGTTCCCTCCCCGGCAACGGCGCCAAAAATTGATTACAAAATCAAAGAGTTAAGAGATTTACCGTGTAGCTTGTGGCTAACGGGTCGTGTCCACGAGGAGGAATGCGATGAAAGCTTTTCGGTGTTTTGTTTAGTAACAAAGAATGGTGCTCGTTTTTTAATTGAAAAGAGAATAGAAAGAAGAGAGATGATTAAAAGAAAAACTTAAAATTTGGAGAAGACTTTGGAGAAGGTGTTTTAAAAAGCTCGAAAATTGTTTGGTTGATTATAATATAAGAAGGAAAAGATCTGGGCTCACTAATTTTATATACTTCACTACTTATCTCAAGAATAATTTTAGTGCATCACTTTTATCATAGGCAAAAGAGCTTAATTTCTTTTAGTAAAACAAATGAGATGATTTCAGATCAAATCTTGAGATCTTTCTTAACACAACATTAAAAATAGAATGTTAAACCATCAAGCGCGAGGAAGCAAGTATGGAATAAAAATGATATACAAATAGTTGTGCCTTGAAAATTCAAGTTTTAAAAGAAGAGCATCATCATGAGTTTTCAAGAATAAAAATTAACTTTAGGCATTATGATTCAAGAGAGTTCTTCCATCAAATTCAATCGAGAGAGAAGAGGTAGAAAACATCAATTAGTGAGCCCAGAAAACAATTTAGCTACTGATTATGAAATGAAAACAAATAAGAAATTGACAATTAAACACAAACATACTGAATTCAAGTTGAGTTGGAATGGCAAGTAAAAGCTCCTTTGATTGTCACTTCAAAGACGAATTACACACTCAAATCCACTCTTCTCTCTTTTCTGGTCTAAATTAAAAAAAGAATAAAGAGGAGATACAACTTCTCCAAGCTATCTAACAATGTTCCTAAAACCTAAAAATGAATAATAAATTTAATCCTAGTCCTCGCTAAATTTTTAGTACAAAACCCTAGCTTTTATAGGCAAAACCTCAGAGGGAAGGGAGTGAGGAGATAAGGGGAGCAAACACTCCCCTTATCTCCACCAACAAGCCGCGGGTCCGCGGCTTGGGCCGCGGATCCGCGGCCTGGATGTGGCCAATTGGCCACCTCCAGGTGGAGGATCAGTTTGCGTGGCTTTGGGCTTCCTTTGTCTTGTTGGATTTACTGTTGCAGCTCCCTGATTTGACGAAACGATCTTTGATTTGTTGGCTTCAACCGCTTGATTTGGGAGGATTCATTTCAACTAGTTTTCAACCTCTCTGATATGCCAAGATTTGCCCTGATTCCCTGATTTCAAATTTATTCTGAATTAAATGGGCTTATGGGCTCGTTTCTCTGGCCTATCCTTTAGCAATGGGCCTGCATTTTATAAAGAACAATAGGACTTATTAATATGATTTATTTAGATAACAAGCATAGAAATGTGACAATATGTATGCAATATATGTGACCGATCACTAGACGACTCCTAACTGTTGATTATCCATAAGAGGTATATTGCAGAACTTGACCACAAGTTAATCGGCCATGTAGGGGCAAGATTGGTGGGAGGTATCCGTGCTAAGCAATGGGCCTAATTATGCCAAACCACTAGCCTTCGGGGTTTCGCCCCTCAATCCCCAACCTTAGACACCGATTTGGGAAGAGTCAACTTCTAACAAGTTCCCCCTTAGGTCAATCCCTATTTGAGTTCGAGATGTCCCTAGGGCCAACGTCTACTCAATTTTATGTTAAGCTGGGTTAGTGAGTGAGGAGATGATCTTTAGGCTAAGGACGGGTATTGACTTTCTCACCTTATCTTATTTAAGGATATGCCCTTAGTCTTTTTAGTGCAGTGTATAAGTATAAAGCAAAAGGTAACATTCAAGCAATATGAATCACCCAAAATATGTTTCCTAAACTATATGCAATGCACACATACCTTTACTCCAGCACTCTTCAACAGTAATGTATAGAAACGAAATAGACAAATGCCCTACAACGCAGGAGTCTAAACGTTTTTTTTAGCATTTACAAAGCAACAAGTTACTGTTGATTAGAAATACGTACAGAGTGAGTTAAACAGATAAACTAATAACTGCAGAGAGCTAATCTATGAAAAGCAACCTGTAAGAGACTACAGTTAGTAGTTCACCACAGTTGTGCGCTCTGATGCTCTGCCTTCTTGGACAGAGGCACAGAGTAGCAATATGTCCACTGCAACTCTTAGTTTTCTGTAATTAACCCCTGTACACTAAAACAAAAAGAAAAAGGGATTAATTCATTAAAGTAAATCAAAAAGAAAAGAAAACTTACCGTCCCTCCCCGGCAATGGTGCCAAAATTTTGATCGAGCCAAACCTGCACAAGAAAAATACAGACTTTTAGAACAGTGCTAGGTTCTCAATTCTACCGTGTAGCCTAGAGCTAACGGGTCATGATCCACAGGGAGGGACAACGATGGAAGCGTTATGTAAGTTTCTTCTTTTAATTTATCAAAACTAGTTAATATTTATCTTCTCAGTTTATAAAAGAAAATAAAAATGTTAAGTTAAGTTAAGCAGAAGAGATAGTGGTGTTGTTGTTGTTTTAATTATAAAAGAAAAAGAAATAAAAAGAGATAAAGAAAAGTGTTCATGAAAAAATTAGAAATAAAAGAAGAATATTTACCTCTACTGTTTGAATCATAACGAAAATTTACCTTAACATGAAGTAAAGCGAAGAAATAGAAAAGAATATAGGAAAGCAAGGCTTCAGCGAGATCGAGCACAATAATAAAAAGCAGTAAACCTCTATTGATTATCACCTTCAATATAAGCTTCTTGAAGAAAAGATTATAATAGTGTCACTCTATAATAACTCTTCCTCTCTTTTGATCATGTAATTCTCTCTAGCCTAAAAATAAAATAAAATAAAGAAAATAAAAATTACATTGAAGAATAAAAGAAAATCTAAACTAAAGCTCTCTCTTTGAGATGGTGCTCCTTTTGCCTTCGAGATATGAGGGTATTTATAGGAGAAAATCAGAGCGATAGAACGCGTATGAAGATAGGAAGAGCTGTGTATTTCTGAATTTGAATTCTCCCCTTATCTCCAAACTTGATTTGATTTATCCAGAAATTCAATTCTGATCTACAGCTTGTTGGCGTGTTGATTGCTGAATATCACTTATCAAATGATAGAAAGTAATCAAAAGAAGAATTGTAGCCCTTTAAGTCTTCTTTCTGTAGCATTTTGAATCATTAGATTTGAGTTTTGATAGTGAAAGTTATGATTAAAAGGCTAAACTGTATCCAACCTGAATCCGAATTTAAATTGCTTCATCTCATCCGTTGATCTTCTCTCTATCCATTTATCCTCTTAAATTTTCAGTTTGTCTTCTAGAATTAATAAAATATTCATTTATCTTCAGCGAAACAGATAGGGTCTTTAAACAATCCATTTTTTCCTTGAATTTAGATGATATTATTTTATTTGATATATCCAGATTTCAGATAAGATAGCTTTTAGAACCTTTGAATTTGAATCGATCCCCTTTCTTTTGAACTTTTGAATTTAATTGGATAAATTTCATGATTATCTTCTCCCTATCATACCCTCCATGAATTAGGACATTAGGATAAGTTATTTGCAATATTCATTACAGAATATATGTAGGAATGTAATAATATTTATGCAATATATGTGTCCAAACACTTGGCATAGAGCTTCTCCTGTCGAAGGGTCTGCAACACGATTCTCAAGTGCTCAGCATGTTCCTCTTCGTTCTTAGAATAAATTAGAATATCATCAATGAATATTACTACAAATTTATCTAAAAATGGATAGAACACCCGGTTCATCAAGTCCATAAAATTGTTGGAGTATTGGTTACTCCAAAAGACATGACCAAGAACTCGTAATGACCATAACGAGTCCAAAAAGCCGTCTTCGAAATGTCCTCCTCCTTCATCTTCAGTTGATGGTCTCTAGATCGAAGATCTAACTTCGAGAACACCTTAGCTCTAGTTAGTTGATCGAACAAGTCATATGTCCTAGGCAAAGGATATCTATTCTTGATAGTTACCTTGTTCAATTCCTGATAATCAATGCATATTCTCCTGCTACCATCCTTATTCTTCACCAATAACACCGGAGCTCCCAAAGGTGAAATACTAGGCCTGATGAAGCCTTTGTCTAGGTATTCGTGCAATTGCTTATTAAATTCTGCTAGCTCCACCGGTGCCATCCGATACGGTGCTTTAGAAATAGGGACAGTACCTGGGATAACTTCTATAGTGAACTCCAAGTTTCGATCTGGCGGAAGTCCTGGTAGGTCCTCTGGGAACACATCTAAAATTTTTTTCATTACCGGTATCGACTTCTCTTGAGTTTCTGCAATAGCTTAGTCCCCTTACTGCTTCTGTCTGGGTGCCTTTGATTTCCCAACGAACTAAAACTTGGACTGATATGGAATTCTTAATACACGCTCTTATTCCGGCAATCGATCACCGCATGGTACTTACTAAGCCATGTCATGCCTAGGATCACATCATATCCCCGGTGTCTATCATAAACATTTCTGCCCTTAACTGTCTTCCACAAACCTCCACAGAATAAGATTTACATACCCTACTAGTGGTATAACCCCGTTCCCGTTACTAATCTCCTATTGGGTGTCCATATCATTACAGGATATAGAATGCATCATAACGAATCTAGTGGATATGTAGTAATGGGAAGTACCAGAATCAAATAGCGATATAACTGGAATGGAATGAACCAAATTGTACCTATTACGACTTCCTCTGATGCCTCAGCTTGCTCTGCAGTCAGGTTGAAAGCCTGGCCTCTTCCACTTTCAATCCTGCTCTCCTTTGGGCCTGCTCGAACACCTGTAGCTGTGAAGAAAGTGGAGCTCCTCTACCTGCGGGCACTGGGTTCCTCCAAACTGCTTCTGATGTTGGAGGGGCAGGCATGATGTTTTTCTGTTTACTAAATGGACAGACTGCAACCAGGTGATCTTCAAACCCACAGTTCAAGCATTATCGGTTCGCCCATCTACATTCCTTCTGTCCATGTCTTGATTTCTGACAGAATCCTCAAACCATCATCGGTGGGGAAGGAGTGAATGGACGCTTGCTCGGTAAGGCATTACTAGGTCTGGTTGTGGGTCCCCTGGAACCCTGGTCAAAAGGCCGCTTCAATGGCATCGTCTGCAATCTGCTCCTGTTCTCCTTCCCATCACTTGTTCCAGACCACAAGCAACACCGAGAACCTGAGAGTAAGTTCTCAATTTCTATGTGACCAAAAATTTCTGAATATCCATCTCAGTCACTGCTGGAATCGATTAGCCCGGTCTTCATCTTCTGCTACCATGTATGGAGCAAACAGGCTCAACCTCAAGAACTCTGCAGCATACTCATCCACCGTCCGACTTACTTGACATAAGTTGATAAATTGCTGCTCCAGCTCCCTCCTAGCAGTTTTGGGGAGGAACCATTCATAGAAGCTCTCAGAGAACCTCTCCCATATAATAGGCCTCTCCAATCGTTCCTTTTCAGCGAGCCACCATGTTCGAGCCACATCAGCCAGTTGAACCTTGACCACCTCCACTTGATCTTCCGCCGGAACACGAGCTGCATTCAGGAGATTGGTCATATCAACCAACCATTATTCTGCTTCCAATGACTTTTCTGTACCAGTAAATTGACTGGCTGCAACCTCCTGAAGTCTGAAATGTTTCTGGGTTTTGGTCCCTGAGGTGTCACCAACCTCTCCATGGCCGTCGTGGCTGTCTGCTGTGCAGCCATCAACCCATCTCGAAGGAGTGTTGTTTGCTGCTGCTGCGATTCTATGATGCCCCGGAGTACCCCCATCAAATCAGTGGCATCTTCACGAGCAGCGATGTGGGCAGAGGGAGGTCGTTGAGCCATTACTCAAAAAATAAAATAAAAAATATTGATTTAAATATATGGTAGACATACTTGTACTTGTAGCTGGATTATTAAATCTTGTACTGTTGGGAAGAGCCTGACTATTTACATAATTATACATTGAATAACCTGGTTCTGATATCAAAAAAATCCTGTCACGCTTCACAACCATAATACACATAAAAAGGGGTACGTGACGACAGCCGGCGAAGATTTTCAAGACAAATATGTTAAGCCTCAGTACATTAACTCAAATAACAAGGTTTATCAATTATTCCAGCTAGAATAAAACAAATACTCAATGTCACCAAGGGTTCCACTTATTACAACATAATAAAAATAATAGAAAACATAACCATAAAAGTTTCTCACATATTGAGATAGCTAACTGCCTACTGGAGATCTGCGATATGCTCGAAGTACTCATGGTACTGTAGAGTCTTTGGATCAGAACCTGAGCAAACAAACTCAGGGTCGTCAATAGTGACCTAAGTGAGTGATAAAATGAGAGATATAAAGAAACATGCAAAAATAACAAAATGCATAGCTAGGTATAGTTTATCATACTAATAATTAGCATATTAGAACTATGTTAAAGTACAGTAATATACACCACATAACCATTTATAAATTATAATTTGTCTAGATAGAGTCATGTTGTTAAAATATTTGTGTATGTCTATTCTTAATGTCTTATTGCTTGAAATTGATAATTGGAGACGGTAATTTGTGTTTTAGGTGGGTTCCATACATACCTGGAATCACGGCCCAATCACCTGACGATGAACCAGATCCTACCGCTAGGTGGTCAATAATAATATGTCAATAGTAATAGCAATATGAACAATACGGGATGTCAGTCATCCCTCAGAACCCTGCAGTGGAACCGTCTTTTGGCTGCGCAACCTATATCCTAAGTCCACCCAAAATACCAACACCATTTTCTTTATTAATTTTTCCATCCCTAGGTGTAAGTTATGTTTTGTGTTCATCATGTTAAATACCATGCTTATTAGACCTATGACATACATGTATAGTATTTGAGATACACCCATGTTTATATGGACCCATATTTTGTGTTCTCACTTTAGTTTAGCTATTATGTATATCATAACTCTAATAGCTTGAGCATTTACCATAATGATCAGATGAGTTTTGTTTTGATTTTTGCACTTCATGTTTTGATTACTTGTTTAAGATGTAGTTTTCATTAAAACTTGAGTATATACTTGTACAACTAGTGAGCCACAAATAGATTATTATATGTTTGTGCTTGATTTCTCATTTGTACTCATTAGATGTACTAGTATAGCCTATTTTTGATGATTCATGCATTTTGACTTGTATTCTCTATCTTTGACATGTTTTCATGTTTGTGAGTAGCTTCATGTATATGCCTATTTTGTCTAAACTAATAGTTGTACATATACATTCTTGAGCCACTTGCTTTCATGCATATACTTTTGTGGACTCGTTCATATTTGGATATGTATGTATACTCTAGTTTGTACAAAACATACATATACCTTGAAGTAGATTTAGTTTTGATATTTTTTTAATTTCATATTGAGCTTAAATGCCTTATTCCATGACTTTTGTTGATTACATAACCTTTTACACTCTATATTTGTTGTTTACTCATGATTTATTTTCATGAGATTATATGAGCTCTATTGCTATTTGAGTGTTAATGATTGTGTAATTTTCATGTTTTCATGAATATATTATTGTTTTATTCCTTACTTGAAGGATTTCGTACTAGTTTACAAGTTTTATCATAAAACTAGTTGCGTATTCTTCTTTTTGGTAGAGTTTTTCAAACATGTTATATTTTCAAATCCTATTTTTGAAAACCCCTACCCATAATGGGTGGTTGGATGGGCGACCATTCCTTGTATGCTCATATTAAAAATCTATTTAAACATGTGCTTGAAATGGGTGATAGGGAATATGAGTTATGCACTTAATTCTCATTGTGTTTTCAATTGGTTTCACAATTGATATTTATTTTGTATACTCAAATTTGTTTCTATATATGTATGCTTCAACTTCAAATAGTATCAATTTCGGTTGGTATTTATATTTTCATACATAAATATGTATTTTGGTTATGCTTACTATATCTCTATATTTTTGAGCACAAATTTTGTCATGCTAAGCCTGATTTAGTCCTTAATGACAATTATTTTTCAACTTGGTATCTTATACAAGCTTATGCATTGTTTTTATGAGTATTTCATAAAGGGAGAGAAAATTCATGTTTCACCTTTAAATCGGTTTTGTTTACCTTTGGTATCTTACTCCTACTCTTTATGTTGAAAAATGATATCTTAGTTTTCATTTGGTTTTCTATGCTTCTGATTGAGCTTAAATCTGCACATAAAATACAAAACTTTAGAACTTTAACATGGAGATGTGCAAGTGCTCAATTCTTACCACTATAGCAAGTGGCTATGCGGGTTATGATCCACAAGGAGGGTTAGCGATAGAAGCGTTCAAGGTTTTTTATTGAAATCTTTATGAAGAAAAACGAAGGTTCTTCTTTGTTTTAAGAAATGAAAATGAAAAAGAGTTAGGTTAAGTTAGAAAGAAAGCGATAGATGGAGAAGATGGAGAAAATCAGAAAATGACTATGTACAAATGAATTGGAAAAGGATTTGGAAGATGAGGTGTTGGTGATTTAATCTACAGGAATAAAAGAAAAGAAAGAAAATAATTACTTACCTTCTTTTTACCAAAAAGCTTACCTTGAATCTTTGGCGACGATGTTACCTTGAAGTGAAGTCAATCAACGCATAGCCCATAAGAGTTGAGTATTGTCTCTTCCACATTACATCATCAAGACAACTTCAAGTATGAAATGATACAGAGAGACTCACATCCATCGTCATGAGCTATCGGTGGCACTCGCAAAGGCAAGACTCTTTCGATGCTTTTAGACTCACTTGAAAGACAATTGTACCAAAAGAAGAGTGAAGTAGAAAAGAAGAAGAAGAAGGAAACTAAAACGAAGTACATACAAAATGAAGATACAGATTCGATTTCATAACGATAAAAGAAAAGAAAGAACCTTACACCGGTGTCACTCTCAGCACAAGTTTCATTCTTGTTCTTCTATGAAAGTCAGATCTCCTCTGAATTACATAAATGAAAGCTAAAAATTACATGAAAGGAAAAACAAAAACCTACACTAAAAAATAAAAAACTAGTCTAAATCCTATCTCTGCATGGTCGTCCCATTTTGCTCAGCTGAAACCTATATTTATAGACAAAACCCACAAGGGGAGAATCCCGGGAAGATTGGGGGAGCAAACGCTCCCCCAACAACCATCAAACAGCCGCGGAAACGCGGCTTTGGCCATGTTTCCGCGGCTAGGGTGTGGCCAGGTGGCCACACCCTATTGGTGGGTCTCTCTGGTTTGGCGTTCTGGCTTTATCTGCAGTTGGATTTTCAGTTTGAGTCCGGGATTGTGACGAAATGGCCTTTGAGGTTTGCTTCAACCGATCGATTCTGAGAGGATTCTTCTCAACCAGTTTTCAACCTTTTGATTTTGCCCTGATTCACTGAGTTCGAATTAATTCTGATTTAATTCAGAATTTGGTGGGCTTTTGGGCTCATTTCTCTTCATATCCTTAAGGAATGGGCCTGCAAATAAATTAAACATTTAATTAGGACAATGCAGATTTTATTCTATAATAAGTATGGAAATATGATACTAAATGTGCAACATTAGTGACCAATCACACTCCCATACCTATCTTTTGCTCGTCCTCGAGCAAAACAACTAAACTATACTGAGGATTATTAGACCACTTTCGTAGGTCACGCGATTGCACTGAGCATGTGTAACAAGCCGTTAAACCTCTAGGTTTCCCCTAGAGGACGAGTTTTGTCTCGTGAGGGTTTTCAGTGGATTACACCCATAAAATCCATAAAGAAAGAGAAACAAAGAGTTAGTATTTTCAAAAAGCATTTTGAAAGAGAAAATATTTGAAATATAATTGTAAGATTTAAGTAATCTATAAGTTATAGGAAAACTGAATTTTTCATTCCTAAACTTAGTCTCTATTCAAAAATTTGTTATCAATCAAAGTAAGGAGTCAAATTGTGCTTCTCATCTAGTCTATTACTTTACCCTAAGTCATATGCACCTTGTGATTGTGAAAATTTTGACGAAGGGTTCATTAACTCTAACTCTTATGCCTTATTTATTTATATATATATATTTTTGTGGTATTATTCCTTAGTTCTATTAGGCTTTCTAATCTGCCCATGTAACGAGCCTTTAATCGATGACTCCCAAACCAAACGGTCTTAGGGCACCGGGTGAGAAAACACCCAAGGACTTAAGGACTCAAGCAAATAAGGCCACAAAACTAAGGATTTTATTATTTGAACCTCTTTTAGGCGTGAATACTTATGCTTTATTAGGCACAAATACCTAGCTTAATCAGAGGATTTATATATATATATATATATTTTTCAAACTTATCTAATCATCTTTCGCATAAATACTAAGGCTTGCTTAGGCCAAAGCACCTAGCTAATCAATAATTAGATTTGTTTATTTTCTTTATTTTCTTTTTTTTAATTTTTATAAGGCATAAGTATCTTTGTTTTTGAACCCTAAGTGTGTAAGTGTATGAAGCGTGCATATTTCATCAAGGTAAAGATCAAGACTAAATTACTTTGACAAATTTTCTTCCTAACCCTAAAAATCAAACAAATAATCTTATTTTGACCAAGTATAAGAAATCCTAATTTGGATTTTCCTATTCCTTAAAATTAACTTAATTTCTTACAAAAAATATGTCAAAATATTGTTCCTATTTTCCAAAAAGTTTTTAAAAGTAAAGAATGTTAATTTTTTTATTTTTATTTTTATTTTTATTTTTATTAAAAAGAAAACCTAAGTTATGTTAGAACCCTCCCCCACACCTATCTCATGCATTGTCCTCAATGTATGAATTAATGCATAGATGCATGAAAAAGAAGAAAAGGAAGGAAAATGTTACCTTAAGGTGGTGGTTCCGGTGGTGGTCTGATTGGTCCACGAAATGTGACCCAATCGACTTTTCGTGGGGTTCGGAGGAATCCACCAGAAATTTCTCTAATATAACCCACTAAAATGATATATGCATGAATTATCTTTATTAAATATTGACCCCATCTAATTTCCAAATTCCATAATTAATTTCGGAGTCAAATTTGTCAACCACCTTGTCCCAAAATGGAGCATGAAAAGATAGAATGATTAACTTGGACTCAGAAAGTATAGGAACTAATACCGACTCAGGAAGGTGACTTAAGTCAAGTAAAGGTTCAGGAGTCGAAATTGGTTCAGGAAGTGGGTCCAAGTCAAGAAGTTGATACTCAAGTCCACATTTAATTTCCAACAATGGAATGTGACTTAATATTGGTGATTCAAGTTCAAGAATGATAAGTGGGGGAATCAAAACTGACTCTAAAATATTACTCAAGTCTGGTAACAAAACAGGAGTCAATATTGTTTCGGGAATTTGAACTGGATCACAGATTTGAGAATCTAGGTCACATTTCTCATTGAGTTCAATTTCATAGAAATGAGAACTTGCCAATTTATCAATGAGATTTTCAAAATTATAAAATTGGTCAAGTTCAACATGATGATTATCAAAGATAGGCGATTCAATTTCATTATGAATTGGCACAGGATCCAATGTTGACTCGGGAAAAAGATTGAAATCAGGTGAAGACACCGGAGTCATAATTGAATCAGGAAGTAGAATTGAATCACTAAGTTGGGGTTCAGGATCATATTCATTCTCAAGTTCTATTTCAGGAAAGGAATAACTTGCCAAACTGTCAATATCTTTTTCAAAATTTGGAGTTTGGGCAAGTTCAAATGGTTGTTCTGAAATGGAATCTTGATTTTCAAAATAACATGACTCTTCGGCTCTAACTGAATGGCTAACGACATTAGAACTGGTCAAACGGTGAGAACGTAGAGATTGGACCATCATATCTATGTCACGATTACGAGCGTTTTGAGCCTGAGTCATGGCTTCAAGCATCTTTTCATGTTGATGGGTTCATCGTCTTGTTGAAAAGATGAAGTGTTATTTTGGAATTGGTGGTGAATTTGTGAGTCCATCAGATTTTGAGATTTTTGTTTGGACTCACGCATACTCATTTCCAAAATTGATAGTCTTCTATTTTGGACTGGTGGATCTGAGTATGAATTTTGGGAATATTCCGGACTAGGTGGATAAGGGGGACAAGTTGGTTGAAAATTAGGCTCGGGGGAGGTGAATCCCCACTGACTCTGTGAAGAGTTAAAATTATTATGGAAATTATGGTTATAAGATTGGGGACATGGGTTATATTGATTCGGATAAGACCAAACCGGCACACTAGGTTGGTTAAAGTTATGATATGCCGGGTTGGTAATATCCGAAAATGAGGTCGGTGTATAATATGGATTATTATTGAAGTTGGAAAAATTGTTGTTATAAGCCATATAACATAATAAAGCACAAACAAAAACAAACAAATAAGCAAACAAAAAAGAAAAAATTCTAACCTAAGTTAGGGTAGACCTATGACCTAGACGACTCCTAACTGGTTAGACTGTCCACGGGAGGTATAATGCAGACTTTGACCACAAGCAAATCAGCCAGGTCAGGGCAAGATTGGTGGGAGGTTTTCCGTCAAAGACGTTCCTTAATTAAATAACCACCAATCTTCGGGCTTTCGGCCCTTAATCCCTTTCCTAGACACTGATTTTGCAGGAGTCAAATTTCAACACCTTTTCCCCTTAGGATAATCTCCTAATTGAGTCCGAGATGTCCCTAGGGCCAACGTCTACTCATTTTTAGTTAGGCTCGGGTTAGTGATCGTGGATAAAAGAGCACTCAAAAGTGTGTTTTATGTAAAATCGATGAAAAGCTCGAATGTGCTAATGTACCCTCGATACTTCCGTTATAGCATTGACTTAACGGGTCGAATCCACAGGGAAGGGAGGCGATAGAAGCATTAACAGTCTCTATTCACGTCAGTTGTTAACACTTCTTCTTTGTTGAAAGAATGAAAAAGAATGAAAAAGAAAAGAAAATGAAATCCAGAATGTGGTAGTTGAGGAGAGCGATGAAAACGGTGATGTAAAAACAAAAGTGAAGTGCTTTGGAAATCAAAATAGAAAAAGAGATGGAACAAGGTTGAACTAAGAAGGATGGTAAAAACACCGATAGAAAAATGAGAAAAGAGTTTGGAAAACGATTTCTAAGTCAAGCTAAAAGAAAACTCATGGCTACTAACTACTAAATGCTCCACTAACCATGCTAACCTCTTCGAGATAGTTGCCTCACATTTTGATCCTTGGCCATCACAATCCTTGGCTCCAAGAGACGGTACAAAGCATGGCTCATGGATGGTTCATCACATTCAAAACATTGCATCAAGAACAAGCTAATACAAGCATCACTCATTACACTACTAGCATGAAATAAAAGGGCATGAAATAAAAGAGAGTTAGCTTGGTTAGCAAGTTAGCAAGTTAGCAAGTTAGATGTTAGAACCCATCATCTTTGGCCATCAATAGCTCTTGCAAGAACAAGGCCTTGTAGAGGCAACCCGATTCATGTGGATTATCAAGTAAGTGGTTAGATGGTTAGTGGTTAGTAGTTAGATTGCCATGAGAAGAAAAACTAGCAAGAAATCATGTAGAAGATGAAGGAGATTACATTGGAAGAGAAAGGAGGCATCTTTACATAGAGTGTCACTCTCTATTACATCAATCCCTTACTTTCTCTCTCTAGAAATCACTCAGCCCTACTACAATGATCTAAAAACAAATGAAAATATAAGAGAAGAGAAATGAAAAGCACCTACACTATACTAAATCTCTCCTAAAATCTACACCTACTCCTAAAAATGAAAACTGCTCTCGGTTTGGCCCTCTGCAGGTCTATTTATAGGCGAAAGAACTCTCCAGAAGACGAGACGGGGCCACGTGTCAAAAATCGACGCGTGGCTCCACTGGAATGCCGCGGATCCCCAAGGATTGCCGCGGATCCGCCGCAATTCCAGAGAGTTGGGTCTCTGGATTTCGTCAGGCGCTCCCTCTGGCTTCGAGAATGTTCAGGGTATATTCAGTTTCTGGTAATTATACCCGAATATTCGTCTGACAAGCGCAGGAGTCTAGGTTCAATGCATGTTCTAGAAAATCCTTTGCTTGGCCTCCAAGTAATTGCGGGATTAATTACCATAAATTGGGATGAATTAGGCTCTTATTCCATCTTTGCCCTTGGACTTTGGATCTACCTACAATTAAGACCAAAACACGATTTAGACGACTATTTATTCATAAAACTGTAAGAGAATGCGACATAATAATATAGAATTGTAGACTAATCACACCCCCACACTTATTCTTTTGCTCGTCCCGAGCAAAACAAGTAAAGAAAAACTATACTGTAAGAGTTATTACACCACTTTCGCAGGTGACGCGATTGCACTGAGCGTGTGCAACAAGCCGTTAAACCTCTAGGTTACCCTAGAGGAGGAGTGTTGTCTCCTGAGGGTTTTCAGCGGATTGCACCCACAAAATCCATAAAGAAAGAAGATAAATGTTAGTATTTTGAAAACACATTTTGAAAGAGAGACATGTTTATGAAATATTTTTGCAAAAATATAAGTGATCTAAGGTCATAAGTCCACCACAAATCATTCTTCCTTAAACTTAGTCTCTATGCAGGATCTTATCTTCAATTAAGGTAAGAATTCTAAATTGGATTGAATATTTTATCTTTCATAATACCTAGATAATATGCACTTTGTGATAGTGAAGATTTCTGGGACTTCAACTCCAACCATCAAGCCATTTATTTACATATATTTATTTTCTTTTTCTTTTTCTTCTTTTTTCCCCCCTTAGTTTAGGCTTTCTAGTTCACCCATGTAGCGAGCCTATAACCGATGACTCCCAAATCAGATGGTCCTAGGGCACCAGATGAGAAAACATCCCTCGGGTTTAAGGACTCGAGTAAAAAAGGCCACAAAACTAAAGGGAATTATTTATTTCCTTTACCACCGTTAGGCGTGAATAATCATGCTTCTTGAGGCATAATTATCCAGCTTAATAAGTGATGTTTTATTTATTTAATATTTTTTTTACTTTATGGCATTTTAGGTCTTTGTTTCCATCCCAAAAATTGTGTAAATGTGAAGTGTATATTATCTAAGACAAAAATTCAAGATAAAATTATCTCTCCAATTTATCTTACTTAGCCTATAATTTTAAACAAAATCCATTATTTCAACTAGGTTTAAGATGTCATAATTAAGGCTTCCTTAATTTCTAAGATCATCTTAATTTTCTTAAAAATAGATTAAAACTTTATCTCTTATTTCAAAAAGTTTTTAAAGAAAGAGAAAATTCCCATACAAAAGGGAAGATTTCTAAAAGTATCCTAAAAGAAGTGTAAAAGAAAGAAAATCTAAAAACTCTAAGTTAGTAAACCCTCCCCCACACTTATCTCATGCATTGTCCTCAATGCATCGTGATGTATGTATGCATGAAACAAATAGAGAGGGAAGGAAAAAAATTACCTCAAGGTGGTGGTTCCAGTGGCGGCCTGATTGGTCCACGAAAGGTGGCCCAATCATTCTTGCGTGGAGTCCGAGGAACCCACCAGAGACCTCCATGATACAACCCACTAGAAAGATATATGCATGTGTGATTTTTATTAAAAATGTTACCCCATCTAATTTCCAATTTGCAAAATAATTTCAGAGTCAAATTTTCAAAGCCCTTGTCCCAGAATGGAATGATTGATTTGGACTCAGGAAGCACAGGAACTAATATTGACTCAGGAAAAAGGCTTAAGTCAAGTAGAGGTTCGAGAGTCGAGATAGGTTCAGGAAGCGGGTCCAAATCAAGAAGATGAAGCTCAGGTCCACATTCATTTCCCCATGATGGAATGTGACTATCAAAGATTGGTGATTCAAGTTCAGGAATGACAGGTATGGGAATCAAAACTGACTCTAAAATGTTGCTCAAATTGGGTAACAAAACAGGGGTCAATAGTGATTCGGGAATTTGAACAAGATCACAAATTGGAGGATCAAAGTCACATTCCTCATTCAGTTCATTCCACAAAAATGAGAACATGCCAATTTATCAATGGGACTTTCAAAAGTATGAAATTGGTCAAGTTCAATATGATCATCATGAATGATTGGTGATTCAATTTCACAATGGATAGGCACTGGATCCAATACTGACTCGGGAAAAGGATTGCAATCAGGTGAAGATACCGGAGTCATAATTGAATCAGGAAGTAGAATTGAATCACTGTTTTGAGGTTCATGATCATATTCAGGCTCAAGTTCAATTTCAGGAAAAGGATAACTTGCCAAAATGTCAATGGGATTTGAAGTTTTGACAAGTTCAGGTGGGTGTGCAGAAATTGAATCTTGATTTCTGATTGGTAGTGAAAAGTGCATTTTTATCATCATATTTACCATCACATTTTCATATTTATTCATTTAATTCTGCACATTTATTAATAATTTGTAATTTATTGTGTGCAGGCCTCGAATTATTATTTTAACAATAAATAAAGCTTAAAGAGCCCAAAAGCCCAGATCCAAGCCCATGTTTGAAGCCCAGGTGTAAAAGTGCAAATATCAATTGTCAAAATTGCAAATACACAAGGGCCAAAGTTGCAAATACAAAGAAGAGGGAAGGATAGACTTCTATTCAACCCTAAACACTTGCAGGATGAGGATAAAAGCTAAAAGAAGAGAAGAAAAATTCGTGGAAAAGATTTGGGATCTAGGTAACTTGATTCCCAAGTTATATCCAAATCCAAAGATTAAGAGCCAGGATGCAATTTTTAGAAGGAAACGCCCAGATGGACGGACCAGGAGAGGCCACGCGCCAAAGCGCGTGGCATTTGGCTACAAAAGTGCTGCGTTTCCGCGGCAAATTTCCCATTTCCGCGGCATTTCTGACGAGTCTGGGGATCAGCTTTCGTGGGAGAGTTGTAACTGGACTCTAACTCCTTCTGCACCTATAAATACCCCCTGCAGTGCAACGTACAGAGGGTCCAGCGTCCAGCAAAGGGCCACAAGCTAGGGTTTAGTTTCGTTCTTTCTTCTAGTTTTGTAATTAGGGTTTCTTTTTTTCAAGAGAGAGAGAGGTTTATATTGAGCGTGACACCGATGTATCTTCCTCTTCTCGGCCATTGTATTCATGAATAAAGGTAATATTTTTCTTTTGTTTATTATTCTTGTGTTTTACTTTTCCTTTTGTTTTCTATTTCTTTTTCTCTGTGATCTCTTTGTGGCTGATTGATGAACATGCAAGTGAATTCCAAACAAGTATAACTAAGCTACGTGAGAGCCAACGATAGTTCATGAAAACGTTCTCCACTTCCAAAGCTTCGCATCACTTCGTTCTTGATATGCTTGACGATATAATGTGCACAAGGACCGGGCTCGAGTTTATGATCTATGCGTTGAACGCCTCCTAAGCAAGGTAGAACATGTAAGGTTTTCACGTTTTTCTTCAACCAAACTCAAGTAAGTATTCTTTTCTTTTCTTTTCTTTTTGTAGATTAAATCACAACTTCTCCATATTCTTTTCTACCACCCATTGTAAATGCCACTACTTAATAATAAAAAGATAATTTTTAGAGATAACTTGCTTAACGCTTCCATCGCAGTCCCTCCTTGAGGATCACGACCCGCATAGCCCTGCTACCGCGGATTAGAACTGAGACTTGCACATCATATTCTAAAATACTATATTTTTGTGTGCAGGAAAATTCAGTCAACAAATTGGCGCCGTTGCCGGGGAGGGACGGTAAGTTTATCTCTAATAAAAAAAATTTAATTTTTAACTAATTCTTTATTCTTTTCTGTTGCAGGTACAGAGAACAGGAAACAAAAACAGAGCAGCAGCAAGGACATACAGCAATCCAGTGCCTCTGCCCTCGAAGGCAGAGCACTTGGACCTACTAATTTGCCGCGGATCCGCTGGAAAAACCGCGATTCCGCGGCAATAGTAGTGAACTACTAACCTGCTTTTCTGCAGGTTGCTCTGCATTGCAAAATTCTGATTTCTGCTGTGATTATATTTCTCTGTGATCACTCTGCAACTGCTAATTAATTCAACAGTAAATTATTTGTTGTTAAAAATAAAAATTGATTAGACGTTTGCATATTAGGCACGTGTCTTTTCAATTCCTTTATTTTTACTGTTGAAGAGTGCTGGAGAAGCAAGGTACGTACGCATTGCATGTAGAATAGGACTCATCTCTTGGTTGATTTTCTGCTGTGAGTGAATTCTATCTATTTATCTTGTACACTTGCACTAATTCATCTTAAGGGCATAACCCATTAACAAGATAAGGTGGGGATTTCATCACCCTTCCTTAGCCCAAAAATCATATCCAAAGCACTCACTAACCCAAGCCTAACTTAAAAATTAGTAGACGTTGGCCCTAGGGACACTCGGACTCAATTAGGAGATTATCCTAAGGGGGAACGGTGTTGGAAGTTGACTCCTGCTAAATCAGTGTCTAGGAAGGGGATTGAGGGCCGAAAGCCCGAAGTGTGGTGGTTATTTAATTAAGGAACGTCTTTGACGGAAAACCTCCCACCACTCTTGCCCTGACCTGGCTGATTAACTTGTGGTCAAAGTCTACACCCTACCTCCCGTGGACAGTCTAACCAGTTAGGAGTCGTCTAGGTCTAGGTCTACCCTAACTTAGGTTAGAAATTTTTCTTTTTTTGTTTGTTTTTTTTTCTGTTTGCTTTGTGTGATATGGCCTATAACAATAATTTTTTCAATTTTAATGAGGATCCATATTATACACCAACCTCTTTTTCGGATATTACCAACCCGGCATATCATAACTCTAACCAACCTAGTGTGCCAGATTGGTCTTATCTGAATCATTACATGCCCAAGTCCCAATACTATGAACAAGATTGGAATAATCATCACTACTCTTCACAGAGTCAATGGGGATTCAACACCCCTGAGCCATATGGTCAACCACCTGTTCAACCATTATCTTCATATACGTCTTTTCCCACATCACCAAGGTTTCAGTCCTCCATTGATCTATTCGATGGGTTAGAAGAAAAAGTGGATCGGTTGCAAGATACAATGAATGATCAAATTTCTAGACTTTCAAACATTCTTGAGCATCTTGATAGGAACCAAGAATCATTCTGTTTAGAAGGCCTTGATCAAAATTCAATTTCATCACATCAATATGAACTTGCTCAATCCCAATCCTTGGACCAATTGGCTAGTTTTAATTTCAATGAGATTGAATTAGATTATGAATGTGAACCCGATCCCCAACTTTGCGATTCAGTTTCCATCTTCGAATCTATGTTGACTCCAGTATCCTTACCCAATTTGGACCAATTTTCTGAGCCAACATTTATTCCCATACCCATAGATCATGAAATTGAATCACCCATTCTTGATGATCATATTGAACTTGACCAATTGTGCAATTTTGAAAGTCCCATGGAAAAATTGGCAAGTTCCCATTTTTATGAGATTGAAACTAATGAGATATGTGACCTAGATTCCCAAATCTATGATCAAGTTCAAATTCCCGAATCATTATTGACTCCTGTTTTGTTACCCGACTTAGGTAATATTTTAAAGTCAGTTTTGATTCCCACACCTATCATTCCTGAACTTGAATCACCAACATTGAGTCACATTCCATTGTGGGAAAATGATTGTAGACTTGAGTTTCAATTTCTTGACTTGGACCCACCTCTTGATCCTAGCCCGACTCCTGAACCTTTACTTGATTTGAGTTTCTTTCCTGAGTTGGTATTAGATCCTGAACCTATCATTCTTGAGTCCAAGTCAACCATTTTACCAAGTCACATTCTTTTGTTGGACACAGGTATAGACCATGACTCTGTGATGATTTTTCAGGACTGGTCATGTAAAGAGAGTAAGTTTCACGAGAGGATCTTCCATGATCCTATTCATTCTGGGGACTGTAAATATGTAAATAAAAAAGAGGTAAATAAAGGTAGGTCCCGTGAACTACCACAATATCTTGTTTGGGCCGCATTTCGTGAACCAATTAGACCACCTCCGGAACCACCACCTTAAGGTAACTTCCGCCTTCCCTTGTTCTGTTTCATGCATATATGCATTCATTCATACATTGAGGACAATGCATGAAATAAGTGTGGGGGTGGGTTTTACTAACATACTAACATAGGTAAAAACTAACAAAAAAAAATTGCTAATAAAAAAAAATTTAAAAAAAATTGTTATAAAAAGGAAATATTTTGACTTATTTTTTTTGAAAGAAATCTAAGTTAGTTTTAAGGATTAGGAAAATCACGATTAGGATTTCTAAAAACTTGGTCAAAATAAATAAATTGTTTAAATTTTTAGGTATAGGAGAGAAATTGAATAAATAATTAGTCTTGATTTTTACCTTAATGAAATGTGCATACCAATGCATATCTAGGATTCTAAGACAAAGACCTTGTGCCTCATAAAAAAAAAAAGAAAGAAAAAAAGAAAAAGAAAAAAAAATCACCAATTAAGCTGATACATGTGCCTCAAGAAGCATAAGTATTCATGCCTAAAGGTGAGTAAATAAAATAAGGTACTTAGTTTTGGGGCCTAGTTCACTCGAATTTGAGTCCGCGGGGTGTTTTCTCACCTGGTGCCCTAAAGCCAACCGGTTTGGGAGTCATCGACTTTAAGTTCGTTACATGGGTGGATTAGAAAGCCTAAGAAGACTAAGAAATATAATATATGTATTAACACATCCAATAATCAATTAGTTAGGTATGAAGGCCTCAAGAAGCCTTGATGCTTACACGAAAGAAAATTAGATGCGTTATACATATTAAAAAAATAAAAAAAAAAAAAAAAAATATATATAAAGAGGCATGAGAGTCCAAGTTAAGGAATTCCTAGTAAAAACATAAGGATGCATATGATTTTTGGTAACGAAAAAGACTATATTAGAAATTCAATTTTAATTCTTACCTAAAATGGAAAACAATTAACTTTATTAAGACTAAGTTTAAAGAATGAATAAAAATGAGGATCCTAAAACTTATAGACTACTTAGTCTCTTCAATAATAATTCAAATATTTTCCTTTTTATGGATTTTGTGGGTGCAATCCGCTGAAAACCCTCACGAGACAACACTCGTCCTCTAGGGTAACCTAGAGGTTTAACGGCTTGTTGCACATGCTAAGTGCAACTGTGATTCCTACGAAAGTGAGTTAGCTAGGTTAGATTTTTCTCTTTCTTTTTGATTTTTACTGAGGACGAGCAAAAAGATAAGTGTGGGGGTGTGATTGGTAGTGAAAAGTGCATTTTTATCATCATATTTACCATCACATTTTCATATTTATTCATTTAATTCTGCACATTTATTAATAATTTGTAATTTATTGTGTGCAGGCCTCGAATTATTATTTTAACAATAAATAAAGCTTAAAGAGCCCAAAAGCCCAGATCCAAGCCCATGTTTGAAGCCCAGGTGTAAAAGTGCAAATATCAATTGTCAAAATTGCAAATACAAAGAAGAGGGAAGGATAGACTTCTATTCAACCCTAAACACTTGCAGGATGAGGATAAAAGCTAAAAGAAGAGAAGGAAAATTCGTGGAAAAGATTTGGGATCTAGGTAACTTGATTCCCAAGTTATATCCAAATCCAAAGATTAAGAGCCAGGATGCAATTTCTAGAAGGAAACGCCCAGATGGACGGACCAGGAGAGGCCACGCGCCAAAGCGCGTGGCATTTGGCTACAAAAGTGCTGCGTTTCCGCGGCAAATTTCCCATTTCCGCGGCATTTCTGACGAGTCTGGGGATCAGCTTTCGTGGGAGAGTTGTAACTGGACTCTAACTCCTTCTGCACCTATAAATACCCCCTGCAGTGCAACGTACAGAGGGTCCAGCGTCCAGCAAAGGGCCAAAAGCTAGGGTTTAGTTTCGTTCTTTCTTCTAGTTTTGTAATTAGGGTTTCTTTTTTTCAAGAGAGAGAGGTTTATATTGAGCGTGACACCGATGTATCTTCCTCTTCTCGGCCATTGTATTCATGAATAAAGGTAATATTTTTCTTTTGTTTATTTTTCTTGTGTTTTACTTTTCCTTTTGTTTTCTATTTCTTTTTCTCTGTGATCTCTTTGTGGCTGATTGATGAACATGCAAGTGAATTCCAAACAAGTATAACTAAGCTACGTGAGAGCCAACGATAGTTCATGAAAACGTTCTCCACTTCCAAAGCTTCGCATCACTTCGTTCTTGATATGCTTGACGATATAATTTGCACAAGGACCGGGCTCGAGTTTATGATCTATGCGTTGAACGCCTCCTAAGCAAGGTAGAACATGTAAGGTTTTCACGTTTTTCTTCAACCAAACTCAAGTAAGTATTCTTTTCTTTCTTTTCTTTTTGTAGATTAAATCACAACTTCTCCATATTCTTTTCTACCACCCATTGTAAATACCACTACTTAATAATAAAAAGATAATTTTTAGAGATAACTTGCTTAACGCTTCCATCGCAGTCCCTCCTTGAGGATCACGACCCGCATAGCCCTGCTACCGCGGATTAGAACTGAGACTTGCACATCATATTCTAAAATACTATATTTTTGTGTGCAGGAAAATTCAGTCAACAATTTCCAAAATGACAAGAGTCTTGAGTCATATCAATAGAGTTTGGCATAGCTGAATTAGTCAAAGGTTGATAGGATAGAGTTTCCTCATTCCTAAGAATGTTAAGCAATTGACTCAATTGTTCTTCCACTCTATTGACAGACTCGGCATGTGATTTTTGATATTGTAGCAGAGACTCCTGCAAGATATCCATACGCTTATCTAGACTTGATGTATCTCCAAATGGTTGCTCTAGAATGGGAGTATAAGAATCTTGGTTTTAGAAATTTTGTGAAGAATGTGAGTCAAAAATGTGTGGAGATTGAAGCTTGGACTCACACAAGAGTTCTTTACTCATTTCCAAGGCAAATGGTTGTTCATTATAAGGAGGTGGAATTGAGCAAGACTCTTGAATATGTTTTAGAGAAGCCAATATTTCTTGAAGTTGTTGCTCATTCTCTTGTATATCGGCTTCTATCCTCTTTTGGAACTCAGATTTTTCTTTAATGGGAGGTCCAGAAAAAGGAGTGTAGGAAGTGAAATCGAGGAATGAATATTGTGGATAAGGTGAATATGATGGACAAGGTGGACATGGGGGACAAGGAGGTTGATAATTAAACTCGGGGGAAGTGAATCCCCATTGACTCTGTGACGAGTTGAAATTATTTTGGAAATTATAGTCATAAGAATGTGGGTATGGGTTGTATTGATTCGGATAAGGCCAACCCGGTGTACTTGGTTGGTGCATATTGTAAAACGCCGGGTTGGAATTATCCGAATCAAATGGGGTTGGTGTGAAATATGGATTCATATTCGGATTGAAAGAATTGTTATTATTGAATGTCATTTCACAAAAAAATCACAAACAAAAAGAAAAAAAATAAACAACAAACAAAAAGAAAAGAAAAATCAAAACCAAGCCAATAGGAGGGTTGACCTAGACCTAGATGTAGATGTCCCTAGGGGCCAACGTCTATTCAAATTTTATTTAGGGCTTGGGTTGTGTGAGTTGGGAGATGATTTTTGGGCTAAGGAAGGGTGATTAAATCCCCACCTTATCTTGAATGGGTTTTGCCCTTAAGTTCAATTTGTGCAAGTGTGCGATATAGACAAGAATATAACACAAAGCGATAAATCACCCACGTGTTTGTCCTATGCTATATGCAATGCCATATGTACATCTCCATCCAAATCACAACAATCAGAACAAAATACAGTATATTGGAATTGAATTGACACGTGCCTAAATGCAAATGTCTAAACCGTTTTAAAAGCGTCCAAATACCGTATTTTAGTTCTTTTATTTATTATGGTGTGTAGGCAATCAAAGCAAGAAAGATAGCAGCACAAATCCACTAGCTATTACAATTCACACATCCCAGAACAACAAGATACAACATTATTACACAATGGCCGCGTTTGCGCGGCAGATGTCGCAATTGCGCGGCTTTTGTTTAGAAACTGGGGCCCTGCTTTCAAGAGCAGGAAGATGCAAAGCTAGATTATGTTCTGTAATATTAAGCACCTGTAAATATTGCCCTGCACACCAAAACAGAGAAGACAAGGTTAACAAAAACGTGAAATCAAAACCATTCCCTTCCCCGGCAATGGCGCCAAAACTTTGATCGGGGTGGAACCAGCACTCAAAAGTGTGTTTTATGTAAAATCGATGAAAAGCTCGAATGTGCTAATGTACCCTCGATACTTCCGTTATAGCATTGGCTTAACGGGTCGAATCCACAGGGAAGGAAGGTGATAGAAGCATTAACAGTCTCTATTCACGTCAGTTGTTAACACTTCTTCTTTGTTGAAAGAATGAAAAAGAATGAAAAAGAAAAGAAAATGAAATCCAGAATGTGGTAGGTGAGGAGAGCGATGAAAACGGCGATGTAAAAACAGAAGTGAAGTGCTTTGGAAATCAAAATAGAAAAAGAGATGGAATAAGGTTGAACTAAGTGAAAAACACCTAGAGGGGGGGGGGTGAATAGGTATAAGTGCTAATCTAAGAAACTTAATGCAAACTAAGTGCGCTAAATGCGGAAGCTAATGCAAATTATGCACAAACTAATACAATACAACAAGTGTAGCCGAATTCCCCTTGCGAGGCTCTGGACTAACTCCCCTTGATTCCCCTTGAAATGGGTTGAGGTGCTATGTGAAGCTCTTGTTGGATGAGTATAAGTTAGGCACACACACACAAGCAATCCAAGCAATATGAAATACACACAATCAAGCCAAGCATATAAGAATGAATTGCAATATAAAAGATGCAAGGCAACACAAGCAATGTATAAGATATGAATGAATCAATGCTCAACACAAGCAAGTATGATATGATGATGAGTATGATGCTTTGCACAATAATAAGAGAGAGTTAGAGAGACAATGGATCAAAACGCAAACACCAAGATTTGTTTCGAGGTTCGAGCACCTTGCTCTACATCCCCGTCTACACCACCGTGTAGGATTTCCACTATCTCAACTCCCACCGAGGGAACCTCCACCGAGGAGGATTTCTTACAACTCTAGGAGTACCAAACTCCTCTCTCAAACAACCACCTCACAACCGAGGGGTAGGGCCCGTAGCCAATACAACAACCAACAACAACAACAACCACCTCTACCGAAGAGGTTTACAACCAAACTCAATCACCTCTACCGAAGAGGGATCCAAACCAACAACCCAATACAACAATCTCCACCTCTACCAAAGAGGGAGCAACTCAAGAAATCAAGGGTTTACAACAAGTGGTATATTTCAACCACAAACCTCTTTCCTTTTTCTTTTTCCACAAAAACAAGATCCTAAATAGTTTAGGATGGAAGATATAGCTCAAGTGTGGAATCAAAGTGTTTTTGGAAACAAGCAACAAAGAAAAACTACTTGGGAAATCTCTTGTATATGATAGAAAATGAAATACCAAATCAAAATCCCAAAACCTAGTTTTCTTTGATTTTCCAAAAACCCAAAACAAATAAAGATGAGAAGTTTTTAAAGCCCAAAAACTCTTTTTAAAACTCTTTTAAACATTTCAGAAAACTGGAAATTTTTCTCTTAGAAAACTTGGCCAAAATCCCCAAAGAGATGGGGTTTATATAGCCCCTATACAAAACTAGCCGTTAGGCTGATGTGGCAGCCTGACAGGCCACCGGTCGACCGGTCCGGTCGACCGCCAACGGTTAGAATTATGACCGTTGGGCAACTGCGGTCGACCGGCCCGGTCGACCCAGAAAACCCGAGAGCAGAGCTCTAAACTCGGTCGACCGTCCCGGTCGACCGTGTCTGTGCCTAACAGACGTGCACGTCTGTGCACGTCGGTCGACCCGAACGGTCGACCGGCCCTTGGTGCGGTCGACCGTCAGGGTCGACCGACCAGCCTGTCAGCACAAAAACAAGGTCAGAAAATTTGGAAAAATATTTTCTAAAAAAATCTTTTATCTCTTTTAAAAATACCATAAAAATTGTTTTATCATTTTATATTGAAACTCTAACAAGTGATAAAAATTTCAAGACAATATATCAATATATCAATTCATTTTTGTGTCTTGCCAATTTTATTAAAAAACAAAACTTGTATTTTTGTCAAACTTAATTTTTCAATAGGAAATCTGATTTTCCTAAAAACTTATAGAAATACAAAAACATGATATTTGAACATTATTAAGCATGATGCATATGGACATAGGTCTAATACACATTCAACAAATATATCATAGTTTTTGTCTTTAATTATAAAAATATGTTTTATACCAAAACATAAAACTACATGAATAGGTATGTCAAACTAAGTTTGTATAAGTCATATAAGCATGTATGTATATAGAGCACATCTAATATACATATAAAACATGTAAGCTTGTTTTGATCAACTATTCATGAAAACTCATATCGGTTAAACTAAAAACCGAAAAACCAATATCCAAACATGTGTGTGTTTTGTGCACTTGAGCATATCAACTATACTTAGCTTTACAAATGGATCTAAAACACACTAAACTAAACTAGGATACCTAAGTCTTTGTGTCAACAAGAAGACTTGCTCCAAAACTCCATCCATGGGCTAGGCAATGTATGATCTTGAAGCTTTGGCCCTAGAATCATCATGAAAAGCTTCTAAACACCTTGTTGAAGGTAATCACCAACTAATATCTTGGTTAATGATCTGAAACTTAAACAACACAAGATTATTAGTAAACATAACTACATGAGTTAATCATCATCAAAAAGAGTGGAAGGCCTTTGGGCCAACAATCTCCCCCTTTTTGATGATGACAAAACTCATGGAGTTATATATGCATGGATTAAAGATAAGCTTTAAGGAAGCTCCCCCCTAACTCATGCATAGGGATAAACAATAAATATATGCAATGAATATTAAACATGAAACATGCATATGCATAAACAATAAATGGTTCTAGATATCAAATGGAATATTCAAAACAAAATAAGCTCTAGATACCATTACAAAGCAAACTCTATAAATCAATTAAACTTAGTATTCTTGAGATGAACACATAATATATGCATAAACATAAGCATGCATATAAAACTTCATAAATCTTTCTCCCCCTTTTTGTCAATCATCAACAAAGGGGTAATCAAAACCATAAATAAAATGAGGGGTAAAAATCTTTCTTCCCCTTTATGTCAAACAAAACAATAAAAGACAATGTTCTCCCCCTTTTTGTCTAAAACAAAAACAAAGTCAATAAGGGGTGACTTTAAAAACATGATATCAATTGAAAATATGTCAATGAAGCATCTTGATACCAAAAGAAAATAAACAAGGATAATAAGTGTTATATGCTATATACATTCATGAAGAGGAAGACGCTAAGTTAGCTTCCCTACACATATGCATTACATGAAGGAGGGAAGTTAAGCCCTAATTCACATAACACACTTTATGTAATGAATAAGAGGAGATGTGAAGCTCCCCCTACACACGTGTACCACATAAAGAAGAGACGTGAAGCTCTTCAATACACAATACACTCAACATGAATCTATATGAAGAGATGTTAAGCTCTCCTTGCATATAAGCAATACAAATCAAAACTTTGAATATTTTCTTTAAACAAAATTTTGGAAATACCAATTGTAATTAAACATAAGTCTTGAATTCTTAAACATGAATCTTGAAACCAAAACAAATTTTGAATTTCTTAAATATGATACCAATTGTAAATATTTTACCAATTGAAAAGATTTTACATTGATACCAATTGTAAGAATTGTTCATTTTAAAACATATAAACAAATTTGATGTTGATATCATATGTTTAAAATAACAACTTTTAATCATAAAGTATGGGAGTACAAATACAAAATCAAATTTTCTCCCCCTTTATGAAATACAAACTAAAATATGCATAGTCTTGATACCAATTTAAAATTAATCAATTGAAACAAAAGTGAAACTCAAGGTGTTGGGTCATGCTAGAGCTTGAGTAAACAAAAACTAAAATTTGTGATTTTTTTTTGAACACAAATAAAACATATATGTATGAAAATTTAGATACCAATAGAAATTGATACCATTGAAATTGAAGCATACATACATAAACAAATATATGAGTATACCAAAAAATGTCAAAATTGATACCAATTGAAAGAGTTCAATGATACCAATTGAATCAACAATAATAATCAAGTGTATATCTCATATAATCTACCACCCAATCATGGTTCAAGTTTTAAAAGATTTTCACTTGTAAAGCATACATGAACATGATCTCCCATCCAACCTCCCTTGGATGGTAGGAGTTTTCAAAAATAGATTTGAAAATTTAGTTTTGTTTGAAAATCTCTACCATATGAAGAATATCGCAACTAGTTAAATGGAAAAATTTGTTAACTAGTACGAAATCCTTCAAGCAAGGAATAAATATAAATCTTTTTTCATAAAAATGGAATCCACATGATAATCAACACTCTAATTCAATTAAGCATAAATATAACTCATGAAAACAAAACATGAGCAAGCAATAAATGTGAGTGTAAAAATAAAATATGAAGATCATAATCATGAAAATTTGGCAATAAGCTCAATTATTCCTTAAAACACGAAATCATCAAAACTATCTAATTTTCAAGGCATATGTATGTCTAATACAAACTAAGGTATACATACATATCCAAAACTCAACGAGTCCACAAAATATATGCATTAAGGCACGTGGCTCAAAAGGATACTCATGTATAGTCAATAGTTTGGATAAGATGGACATATACATGAAGTTAAATATTGACACAACAAACATGACAATCATGAAAACATGAAAAGCTAAATTTTCATAACAACAATTTTCATTTCAAGGTATATGTATAAATTGTCAATCACAATAAGTATTCATACATATCCCTAAACACATATGAGTCCATATATATAAATTTGCATGAAAGGCAAATGACTCAAGGGGTATACATGTATATCTTAATGTTTTTGGCAAAATGCACATATACATGAAATGCAAACTCATAACACAAAACAAATTCAAAAATGGGAATACAAGTTTAAAATGTACGAATCATCAAAACTAGACTATACTAGCACATCTAATGGGTTCAAATAAGCGTTCAAGCACAAATATATATATATAGATTTATTTGTAACCCACTCTATGTACAAGTATATCACTAGTCTTAATGAAAACTAACATCTAAACATATATTCAAAACATCAAGCATCAAAACAAATATAAAAGTCATCATGATAAAGCTAAAACATGATTACTATGTAAATTCACATGTATTAGATTCATGATGTACACTATAGCTTAAACAAAAGTGAGAACACTAAGTATGATTCAAATAAGCATGTGTGTCTCAAATACTATACATGTATGTCAAGGATCTAATAAACATGGAATGAACATACTAATCCATAGACATCAAAAACATGCCATAAACAAATGAATATGAAAGCATGGGAGTTTAGGAATCGTTACCAAAACCTCAAGGCAACTCTCCTTGTCTCCAAAACTTGGTGGTCCTCTCCACCATCTCTTCCCTTGAAAGTGATGCATCCAATTGATTTCCTTTAAGTACGGAACGCATCCACTCCAAGGTGTCATCACTCTCACGTCATGTGAGAGCCCACACCTACATCAAATAAAGGAGGGGTGGTCTTTGGTACCCATATCTTCTTGGGTCCATGGGGGTTAGTACCTTCTCTAACCCAAACAAATTTCTTTGCTAAATTTGAAACATTTAATCTATCATAACAAAATTTAGCAAGATGGCCTTTTCGGCCACAATGTGTACATGTGTACACATGAGCATACGTGTGATGGTGTCCGTGAGGAGCATGTGTATGCCGTGGAGGGTGTGCATGAAAAGATGGAACTTGCTTCTTTCGAACCAAGGTTTCCAATCGTGAGTGGTTCATGGCACATTGGCTCATAGTGGAGCCCAAACAATCTATTTTCTTCTTTAACAAATTTATATCATTTTGAATTGTAGAAGAAGTGGAGCATGCAATAGGTGAAGTGTGTGATACTACCCTAGCATGGCAAACATGGGCATCAATCTTATTTTGCAAAATAATGTTTTTCTTTAAACATGCATCCAAATCTTTAGAAATTGAAGCAATCTTAATTTTCAAAGAATCATTTTCTTTTAAAACAAAATCAACTTTTGAAGACAAGTTTTCATTTTTCTTCAAATAGCAAGGCAATCATTTTTAGACTTTAAAAATTTATTTTCTTTAAGTGCAAGTTCCAATTGAGATCTCAATGAATCCCTTTCATTATAGGCCTCAACTTTCTCTTGCAAAACACAATCAAGTCTAGAATGCAAACATTTATTTTCCTTTTCAATATCTAGACTTTTCTTTTTCAACACGTTATATTTTTCTATTAACTTTTCACACACAATAGATAGTTCTTCATTTAAGGCATGGGGATCAACATAATCATTTGAAGAACTAGCACAATCATTACTATCTAGTTGAGATTCCGAATGTACCTCAAGGGAGTCATTCTCTTGGACCATATAGCATTGTTGTGACTCGGATTCTCCGCTAGATTCCTCTTCTTGGATTGGCAATTGAAGCTTGGAGGTGGTGGTTGTTGTCAACATGTTCCACACTGCAAAAGCGGAATCAAGATTAGAAACACACATAAGATAATCTTTAGGTAATGTGCTTCTAATAGCCTCTAGGGCTTGTGCATTGGCCCCTATATGATTGCAATCACCAAGATAACATCTCTTGGTGGCCACAAGGAAAACATGCAAACCTAGGGTCTTTAGGTACATGGACATCCTATACTTCCAAACATCAATGTTGGAAGGGTCAAAACTAGGTGGGGTCATGAAGTCCATGGTATAAACTAAATATGTGCAAACAATCAAATGCAAATGTAGATTAGCAAGCAAATGGATCACTCCTAGGATGTTAAGCCTAAGTATCAGGAGCACTAGCTCTGATACTAATTGAAAAACACCTAGAGGGGGGGTGAATAGGTGTAAGTGCTAATCTAAGAAACTTAATGCAAACTAAGTGCGCTAAATGCGGAAGCTAATGCAAATTATGCACAAACTAATACAATACAACAAGTGTAGCCGAATTCCCCTTGCGAGGCTCTGGACTAACTCCCCTTGATTCCCCTTGAAATGGGTTGAGGTGCTATGTGAAGCTCTTGTTGGATGAGTATAAGTTAGGCACACACACACAAGCAATCCAAGCAATATGAAATACACACAATCAAGCCAAGCATATAAGAATGAATTGCAATATAAAAGATGCAAGGCAACACAAGCAATGTATAAGATATGAATGAATCAATGCTCAACACAAGCAAGTATGATATGATGATGAGTATGATGCTTTGCACAATAATAAGAGAGAGAGTTAGAGAGACAATGGATCAAAACGCAAACACCAAGATTTGTTTCGAGGTTCGAGCACCTTGCTCTACATTCCCGTCTACACCACCGTGTAGGATTTCCACTATCTCAACTCCCACTGAGGGAACCTCCACCGAGGAGGATTTCTTACAACTCTAGGAGTACCAAACTCCTCTCTCAAACAACCACCTCACAACCGAGGGGTAGGGCCCGTAGCCAATACAACAACCAACAACAACAACAACCACCTCTACCGAAGAGGTTTACAACCAAACTCAATCACCTCTACCGAAGAGGGATCCAAACCAACAACCCAATACAACAATCTCCACCTCTACCAAAGAGGGAGCAACTCAAGAAATCAAGGGTTTATAACAAGTGGTATATTTCAACCACAAACCTCTTTCCTTTTTCTTTTTTCACAAAAACAAGATCCTAAATAGTTTAGGATAGAAGATATAGCTCAAGTGTGGAATCAAAGTGTTTTTGAAAACAAGCAACAAAGAAAAACTACTTGGGAAATCTCTTGTATATGATAGAAAATGAAATACCAAATCAAAATCCCAAAACCTAGTTTTCTTTGATTTTTCAAAAACCCAAAACAAATAAAGATGAGAAGTTTTTAAAGCCCAAAAACTCTTTTTAAAACTCTTTTAAACACTTCAGAAAACTGGAAATTTTTCTCTTAGAAAACTTGGCCAAAATCCCCAAAGAGATGGGGTTTATATAGCCCCTATACAAAACTAGCCGTTAGGCTGATGTGGCAGCCTGACAGGCCACCGGTCGACCGGTCCGGTCGACCGCCAACGGTCAGAATTATGACCGTTGGGCAACTGCGGTCGACCGGCCCAGTCGACCCAGAAAACCCGAGAGCAGAGCTCTCAACTCGGTCGACCGTCCCGGTCGACCGTGTCTGTGCCTAACAGACGTGCACGTCTGTGCACGTCGGTCGACCCGAACGGTCGACCGGCCCTTGGTGCGGTCGACCGTCAGGGTCGACCGACCAGCCTGTCAGCACAAAAACAAGGTCAGAAAATTTGGAAAAATATTTTCTAAAAAAAACTTTTATCTCTTTTAAAAATACCATAAAAATTGTTTTATTATTTTATATTGAAACTCAAACAAGTGATAAAAATTTCAAGACAATATATCAACATATCAATTCATTTTGTGTCTTGCCAATTTTATTAAAAAACAAAACTTGTATTTTTGTCAAACTTGATTTTTCAATAGGAAATCTGATTTTCCTAAAAACTTATAGAAATACAAAAACATGATATTTGAACATTATTAAGCATGATGCATATGGACATAGGCCTAATACACATTCAACAAATATATTATAGTTTTTGTCTTTAATTACAAAAATATGTTTTATACCAAAACATAAAACTACATGAATAGGTATGTCAAACTAAGTTTGTATAAGTCATATAAGCATGTATGTATATAGAGCACATCTAATATACATATAAAACATGTAAGCTTGTTTTGATCAAACTATTCATGAAAACTCATATCGGTTAAACTAAAAACCGAAAAACCAATATCCAAATATGTGTGTGTTTTGTGCACTTGAGCATATCAGCTATACTAAGCTTTACAAATGGATCTAAAACACACTAAACTAAACTAGGATACCTAAGTCTTTGTGTCAACAAGAAGACTTGCTCCAAAACTCCATCCATGGGCTAGGCAATGTATGATCTTGAAGCTTTGGCCCTAGAATCATCATGAAAAGCTTCTAAACACCTTGTTGAAGCTAATCACCAACTAATATCTTGGTTAATGATCTGAAACTTAAACAACACAAGATTATTAGTAAATATAACTACATGAGTTAATCATCATCAAAACTAGAGTGGAAGGCCTTTGGGCCAACACTAAGAAGGATGGTAAAAACACCGATAGAAAAATGAGAAAAGAGTTTGGAAAACGATTTCTACATCAAGCTAAAAGAAAACTCATGGCTACTAACTACTAAATGCTCCACTAACCATGCTAACCTCTTCGAGATAGTTGCCTCACATTTTGATCCTTGGCCATCACAATCCTTGGCTCCAAGAGACGGTACAAAGCATGGCTCATGGATGTTCATCACATTCAAAACATTGCATCAAGAACAAGCTAATACAAGCATCACTCATTACACTACTAGCATGAAATAAAAGAGCATGAAATAAAAGAGAGTTAGCTTGGTTAGCAAGTTAGCAAGTTAAATGTTAGAACCCATCATCTTTGGCCATCAATGGCTCTTGCAAGAACAAGGCCTTGTAGAGGCAACCCGATTCATGTGGATTATCAAGTAAGTGGTTAGATGGTTAGTGGTTAGTAGTTAGATTGCCATGAGAAGAAAAACTAGCAAGAAATCATGTAGAAGATGAAGGAGATTACATTGGAAGAGAAAGGAGGCATCTTTACATAGAGTGTCACTCTCTATTACATCAATCCCTTGCTTTCTCTCTCTAGAAATCACTCAGCCCTACTACAATGATCTAAAAACAAATGAAAATACAAGAGAAGAGAAATGAAAAGCACCTACACTACACTAAATCTCTCCTAAAATCTGCACCTACTCCTAAAAACGAAAACTGCTCTCGGTTTGGCCCTCTGCAGGTCTATTTATAGGCGAAAGAACTCTCCAGAAGACGAGACGGGGCCACGCGTCAAAAATCGACGCGTGGCTCCACTGGAATGCCGCGGATCCCCAAGGATTGCCGTGGATTCGCGGCAATTCCAGAGAGTTGGGTCTCTGGATTTCGTCAGGCGCTCCCTCTGGCTTCGAGAATGTTCAGGGTATATTCAGTTTCTGGTAATTGTACCCGAATATTCGTCTGACAAGCGCAGGAGTCTAGGTTCAATGCATGTTCTAGAAAATCCTTTGCTTGGCCTCCAAGTAATTGCGGGATTAATTACCATAAATTGGGATGAATTAGGCTCTTATTCCATCTTTGCCCTTGGACTTTGGATCTACCTGCAATTAAGACCAAAACACGATTTAGACGACTATTTATTCATAAAACTGTGAGAGAATGCGACATAATAATGCAGAATTGTAGACTAATCAGTTAGTGAGTGTTTGGAATCTGATTTTTGGGCCAAGGAAGGGTGATTAACTCCCCACCTTATCTTGTTATGGGTTGGTGCCCTTAAGATTAGTTTGTGCAAGTGTACAAGATATGTAAACAAGATTCACTCAAAGCGATATAAATCAACCAAGAGATGACTCCTATTCTAGATGCAATGCGAACGTACCTTGCTCCAGCACTCTTCAACAGTAAAAATAAATGAATCGAAAAGACACGTGCCTAAAATGCAAACGTCTAATCATTTTTTTATCTTTTTCAATAAGTATTTTACTGTTGGTTTATTAGCAGGCTTATGTGATGGCATATAAGAAATAAAGTTTACAGAAACTCTAATTTTTGCAAAGCTAGCAGCCATGCAAAAAGACAGTTAGTAGTGAACTCTTCCTTGCCGCGGAAACGCAGCTAAAGCCGAGTAAACGCGGCAATTCAGAGGGTACTTGGTCTCTGTTTTCTGGAACAGAGGCCCAAGACCACTTATATGTTTCTGCAATCCTTTTTTCCTGCTTTGCTTGCCCTATAACCTGCAACAGAGAAGAAAATTTGTTTTAGTTCTAAAAATTCAATAAAAATCAGATTTCAATAAAAACCGTTACCCTCCCCGGCAACGGCGCCAAAATTTGATTGAGCTTAAATCTGCACATAAAATACAAAACTTTAGAACTTCAACATGGAGATGTGCAAGTGCTTAATTCTTACCGCTATAGCAAGTGGCTATGCGGGTCGCGATCCACAAGGAGGGTTAGCGATAGAAGCGTTCAAGGTTTTTTATTGAAATCTTTATGAAGAAAAATGAAGGTTCTTCTTTGTTTTAAGAAATGAAAATGAAAAAGAGTTAGGTTAAGTTAGAAAAAAAAGCGATAGATGGAGAAGGTGGAGAAAATCAGAAAATGACTATGTACAAATGAATTGGAAAAGGATTTGGAAGATGAGGTGTTGGTGATTTAATCTACAGGAATAAAAGAAAAGAAAGAAAATAATTACTTACCATCTTTTTACCAAAAAGTTTACCTTGAATCTTTAGCGACGATGTTACCTTGAAGTGGAGGCAATCAACGCATAGCCCATAAAAGTTGAGTATTGTCTCTTCCACATTACATCATCAAGACAACTACAAGTATGAAATGATACAGAGAGACTCACATCCATCATCATGAGCTATCAGTGGCACTCGCAAAGGCAAGGCTCTTTCGATGCTTTTAAACTCACTTGAAAGATAATTGTACTAAATGAAGAGTGAAGTAGAAAAGAAGAAGAAGAAGAAAACTAAAATGAAGTACATACAAAATGAAAATACAGATTCGATTTCATAATGATAAAAGAAAAGAAAGAAACCTTACACCGGTGTCACTCTCAGCACAAGTTTCATTCTTGTTCTTCTATGAAAGTCTGATCTCCTCTGAATTACATAAATGAAAGCTAAAAATTACATGAAAAGAAAAATAAAAAGCTACACTAAAAAATGGAAAACTAGTCTAAATCCTATCTCTTCATGGTCGTCCCATTTTGCTCAGCTGAAACCTATATTTATAGGCAAAACCCACAAGGGGAGAATCTCGGGAAGATTGGGGGAGCAAACGCTCCCCAACAACCATCAAACAGCCGCAGAAACGTGGCTTTGGCCGCGTTTCTGCGGCCAGGGTGTGGCCAGGTGGCCACACCCTGTTAGTGGGTCTCCCCGGTTTGGCGTTCTGACTTTATCTGCAGTTGGATTTTCAGTTTGAGTCCGGAATTTTGACGAAATGGCCTTTGATGTTTGCTTCAACCGAACGATTCTGAGAGGATTCTTCTCAACCGGTTTTCAACCTCTTGATTTTGCCCTGATTCACTGAGTTCGAATTAATTCTGATTTAATTCAAAATTTGGTGGGCTTTTGGGCTCATTTCTCTTCATCTCCTTAAGGAATGGGCCTGCAAATAAATTAAACATTTAATTAGGACAATGCAGATTTTATTCTATAATAAGTATGGAAATATGATACTAAATGTGCAACATTAGTGACCAATCAGCTCCTAATGAAAATTATTTTCAATTGGTATATGTTTCATTTTCAATATTGGTATCAAGAATATTAAATTGATATTATTCTCTATTTGGTATCTCTATTGCAAAATGATTTTAGTATTTAATCAAAAAGATTGGTTTATGTTTTTCAATTGGTATCAAAAGTGTAAAATATTTTCAATTGGTACTAATTTTTCTTACAATTGGTATCAAGATTACCTATATATTTATATCTTTCAATTGATATCAAAACTTTTGTTGGTTTCTTTAAAATGTTTTGTTTTTTTCAATTGGTATCATAAATTGGTATCGTGATGTTTCGATGTATACCTTTATACTAAATTGATATATTTTTTAATTGGTATCATAATGTTTTGAGTTGTATTGCTTATATGCAAGGGAAGCTTAACATCTTCTCTATATATAGATTCATATTGAGTGTATGTCATATTGAAGTGATTGACCTTTCTTTGGTATGTAGTACACGTGTGTAATAGGAGCTTCACATCTCCTTTTATACATTGCATATTATGTTTTATGTGGTTAGGGTTTAGTCACCTCTTTTCATATAAATGCATGTATGCAGGGGAGTTAGCTTCACGTCTCTCCTCGTCATGAATGTATATAGCATATATACCTTTCTTATTTTAATTTATGCAAAAAGGGAGAAAAATATTGTTTATGCCTTTAATGTTTGTACCCCTTTATTGATGAATTGACAAAAAGGGGGAGAGATATTTTGGAGTTTTATATATGCATGTTTATTTATATGCATGTTTGTTTAAATTTGTTATCTTTTACCATTGGTATCAAGAGCATCTTTTATTGGTATTAAGAGTTTTTTATTGGTATCAAGAGCAACATTTTTTAAGAACATTTTATTTTAAAATTGGTATCAAGAGCATGTTTATTTTATTGGTATCAAATATCATGTTTATGCATATTTATGTTGAGCATTCATTTAATATCTTATCATTTATTGCTATGCATGAGTTAAGGGGGAGCTTCTATGAAGCTTAAATTTAATCCATGCATGTATAACTCCATGAGTTTTGTCATCATCAAAAAGAGGGAGATTGTTGGCCCAGGGCCCCTCACTCTAGTTTTGATGATGATTAACTCATGTAGTTATAGTTTACTAATAATCTTATGATATTTAGTTTCAGATATTTAACCAAGATATATTAGCTTCAACAAAGGTGTTTTGGAGCTTTCACATGGTAATTCAAGAGCTCGAGCGTCAAGTTCACATCTAGTACTCGGATGGAGTCAAGCTCGGTGGATCACGTTTGGATCGAGTCGATTTGGAGATGGAGCTCTACAAGAAGACTTCGATTTGTGTTTAGTTTAAGATTGTTTAGATCTTGTGTGAAGATAGATAGTGTTGATATGCTCAAGTTCACAATACACACACAAGTTTAAAGTTTCATGTTTTGATTTTTGGTTTAACCGGTTTCGCTTTGTCATATATATGATTTTCATGAATAGACAGAATCAAAACAAGTTTACATAGTTTAATGTATATTAGATTTGATCTATATACATCTATGCTTCATATACTTAGAAAAACTTATTTTGATAAGCCTATTCATGTGTTTGGAGTTTTGTATTTAAACAAAACATATTTTTGGATTTAATGTCAAAAACATAGATATTATATCTTTCATGTATCTTGGATTCTATCCATATACAATATGCTTCAAAGTTGTTTCAATATCATGTTTTTGTATTTACATGAGTTTTGGAGAAAAATCGGATTTCCATTTCAAAAATCCTAGTTTTGGAAAATACGGTTTTGGTTTAAGGCAAATTTTCAAGAACACAAAAATGGTTCAAATAATTTATAATATATGTCGAATTTTTGTCACACATATTTGTATTTCAAAGATCTAATAAGAACTGATTTTTGTGAAATTTATGTGATTTTATGGGATTTAATTGAAGATAAAAACCTAGTTTTTAAATCTTATAATGGCTGGACTAGCTGTCTGCCAGTCGACCGGGCCGGTCGACCGGTCCGGTCGACCGACGTGCACAGGACGTGCACGGAGCCAAGCTGGTGGGTTGGTCGACCGGGTCGGTCGACCGCCAGAGAGCTTCTACTCTCTAGAAAAGGCCTCGGTCGACTGACCGGTCGACTGGCAAAGAGTTCTGCTCTCTGTATCCAGCTCCGGTCGACCGAGCAGTCGACCGGCCAGAGAGCCGTTGCTCTCTGGATCCAGGCCCGGTCGACCGAGCGGTCAACCAGTTGGTTCAACGATCATAAATTTGACCGTTGGCCAATCGACCGCCCGGTCGACCGGAAGGGCAAATTTGCCCCTTCCTGCTGCTAACGGGCAGATTTGGATTGGGGCTATAAATACCCCATATCCTTTGCTGATTTAATTAAGATTTTAAGAGAGAAAATTTTCACATCCCTTAAGTGTTTTTCAGCAAAAGTTTTTGGGTTCAAAAGTTTTAATCTTTATTTGTTTTTAAAGTGTTGAAATTTCAAAGAAAATAGAGTCTTTTGGAATTGGTTTTTGATCTAAAATTCTATATCTATTTGGAGATTTTCCCAAGTGATTTTCTTTATTCAAAACACTTTATTTTCTCACACTTGAGCTTATCTATCTATCCTATCTATAGGATCATTATTTTGTGAGAAAGAATTGGTTTGTGGTTGAGAGAGACCACCAAGTGTTATTACCTTCCATTCATTGTGATATCCCTCTAGTGAGAGGTGATTGTGTTGATATCCCTCTAGTGAGAGGTGATTGTGAAAGTGGTGTTTGTACCCCTGTAGTGAGAGGTGGAGATTGAGTTGGAATCCCTCAAGTGTGAGGTGATTGTTATTGGTGTTGGCTTTGTGCCATCCCTTATTTGTGAGGTTGATATTGTGTTGGCTTAGTGCCTTACCTCTAAGTGTAGAGGTTGTATTTGTTGGAGAGAGGGAGTTGTGTACTCCCAATTGTATTTGTCCAAATCCTCAGTGGAGGTTCCCTGTGTGAGAAGTCCTGTGTGGACGAGTTAGTAGAAATCCTTCTGTGTGAAGGCGGGGACGTAGAGCTGTGTGCTCGAACATCGAAACATATCCTTGTGTTTGCGTTTGATCCACTTTCTCTAACTCTCTCTTTTATATTGTGCCTTGCATTGATTCATATTGTTCATTCATATTTATATGCTTAGTATTGATTGTGTGTGTGCCTCACTTGTGTTGAACCAAGAGAGCTTCATATAGCACCTCAACTCTTATTTAGAGGAATTTAGAGGAGATAGTCCAGAGCCCTTCACCAGGAATTCGGCTACACTCTTTGGTTACACTAAGTGTGTTGCATTAAGTTTTTAATTCCGCATTATTTGTCATTAGATTAGCCGTACACCTATTCACCCCCCATCTAGGTGTACTTTCAAGTTATCTAATGATTATGTCACCTAAGTTACTGAGTATGAATAATAACAGTAACAATGACTATGTGACAATGGTAACATGATCCCTTTTTGTTCAATGTTCTTATGATCCAATACAATAAGGCAATTTCACTATAAAGTCAATATATAATATAAAAATCTAGTATCACATTCCTTTTCTGCAATTTCATATATTTTAATTTCTTTTAAATATTTTCCAATAAATGCCAATTTCACAATTTTAATAATTTTCACTGCTATTAAATAATTCAACAAATTCTAATCAAAACGAATTTAGTGATTCCAGAAAATTTAATAATTCTTTTATACAATTCCAATATTTATAATCTTACAAATCTCTAAATAAATTTTTAAACTCAAGAAAATTCAACAATCAATTTACTAGATTAACCATTCAAATAATAGCAACAATAGATATCCCAAAATAAACAAAATGATATATATAAAGTGAGTAAAAGAACACTCACCTGGGCTTATCACGCGTCCAAATATCAATTTGAAGAAATCTACATTAAATACATTCAAATTTTACATAAGATATCGAATTTTACATATATCAAACTTTACATAAGATATCCTATTTATTCAGTATTTTAAATTAAATATGAATGGTTCAGATCTTAAAATAAGATTGTTTGATGACGTATTGAGTTTATAAGATTATTTAGATTTTATTTACTTATTTTTTTGGGGGTTTAAATAGTTAAAAACATGAAAATTCTTTAACGAGTCTGAATGTTGAAATAGCGGGTTTCAACTTAGAAGGCAGTGGCTCAGTCCAATGTGACATGTAAATACTCCCAACATTTTTCAGTAGATTCTAGGGGTTATTTAGAAATTTATTCCTATTTTTACTTATTTTTCCAAATTTTTATCTAGTCAATAAAATTATTTTTAATAAGTTAACGTGTCTGTTTTTGTATTTGGATTGGGTTCAAATAGAATAGAACCCACAATATTAGGGTTGGACTGAAATTGAGCTTCAAAAATATATATAAATGTGTGTGCGTTTTTGTTTTCTGGCTTAGCCCAATGACCAGGCCCAGGGGCCTACTCGCGGCCTGGCCGAGAGCAGGCCCAATGATTTTCTTTCTTTTTTTTCTTTTTCTTTTTGTGTAGCCTGGGCCAGTGGCGGCCCCGGCCACTGGCCTGGCCCAATAAGCCAGGCCCGGGTGCAAGGGCCCGGGTGCTCTTGCACCCGGGCCGGGCGGCCCAACCTTTCTTTTCTTTTCTTTTCTTTTTCTTTTTGACTTGGCTTGGCCCAGTGGCGGCCCAAGCCACTGGCCTGGCCATTTGGGGGCTATAGAGACCCGCAGGGGGGGCGCTGCACAGACCCTTTTTGGGTTTGTGCAGCTTCAGCACTGTGCTGCTCTCGGTTTTGGCCGAGAGCAACTCAAATTTTTTTTAAGAATGTTTTCTTTTCCCCCCTTTTTATTATATATAAACTTTGAAAATCTTCTAAAATTTCCCATTAAATAATGTATTGGTACATTATCCTATATATTTAATTTAGATCGTTAAGGTGAGCTCCAAATTTTATGAAAGGGAAAGTTTTAAATACTTAAACTTTAATCCAAACAAAATTCCTTTTATTTTTAATATTCCATAATTTTTTTGTTTTTAAAATTTTTCTATAATTTAATTATGGTAATAATATATTACTTTTATATATTTTATTAAAACAAAAGTGATGTTTTTAATGAAGAAATGGTTCATGGAAAGAGAAATCTAAGCATGGTAATTTCAATTTAATTAAAATTTTTAATTCGTACAAATTTATTTTATTTATATTTTTGAATGAGATTTAAAATTCATGAAAAGAGGAAATTAAATATGATATATCATTAATTTATAGTTCATAAAAAATTATCTAGATCTTAGGGGAGATTTAAGTTTCATAAGAATAATTTTAAACATGATATATTATTAACTTCTAGTTCAAACAAATTATTATTATTATTAATTTTTTTTTTTTTTAGATTTTTAGAGAAGAATTCTTGATGTAAAATTTATAGGAAGATGAATCTAATCATGATACTTCAAATAAACTTTTAATTCATAAAAATTTGATTTACTTACTTGGATTGATTTCCTCAGCATGCTCCTCAATCTCCACGCCTAGGACACGTTCCTCGGTCAGGATCAATTCCAAGGAGAGTTGAAGGGAGGATGAAGAAATGTTGGATTTGAGTTTCTGTTGTTTTTTTTTTTTTTGTATTGCATGACAAGAGTATTACAATTTCTGCGCTTCCTTCCACCATCAGCTACGTGGAGTTTCTCAATCATGTGCTTAACGCCAGACGCCCAAAAGGAGTGATTTCGAGTTCCGACAGTATCAAGGTCTCCAAAGTGCATAGGCCATTCCGGAAGTCACTTGTGTTTGGAAAGTCCTACATAGAGCATTTCCTCTCAAGGACTTCCTACTTATGAAAGGTATCCAGGGTTCCCCGTCACGTCATTGGTGTCAAGCGAAGACTGGAACACGACATCATCTTCTTTGGCAATATGCCCCACATCAAAACAATTGTGGTATAAGCCTCAACTTGTAATTCATAGCCGCTATGGAAACATCAAGAAGCCTTCAGGGGCGGTCAACAACTCGACCTGCCTTGAAGATGCCTGTTCATGTAATCTGGAGCCATTTGGTTTTGGCTGGTCTCACTTATCCCCTATCTTTCATTTGGTTGAAAACACGTCATGATTATCGATCTGCTAACTCTTCACCAAACAAACACGTGACGCTATTAGTTAATGAAAGTAATACTCTTCACTGGAGAAACACGTGGTGCCCCTTGGCTATGAAAGTAATCCGACTGGTAATTGTGGCTGAAACAATTTTGTCTCTGTCTCTTTCTGTTTTATTTTGAGAAAAAAAAAAAACTTGTTTTATCAGGATTCAAATCGTGTGTCACTAGAAAAAAATAATATCATTTGACCATATACATTAATCAAGAGTTCTTTTCATCGACTTTTGTCTCTTTCTATTTTAGATGTTACTTACGTTTCAAGCTGCTCTTTACAGGATTTGTGTGATGCCCCGTCCCGACAGGTTTGGAGACGCTGCTGCGACTTACATACGCAGGACGAAAATACTCTCACATATGTACTTTAAACATCAGTACAGGTAAGAATCAGAGTGCAGAAGCACAGCTACAATATTCCAACAAAATACTACATGTACAAAGTTATCACAGAGCGTGACCCAATATTAAATAAATAGTACATCACAAAAGGTGCAAAATTTAGATTACAAGGCATGGATAATATAAAAGATGCTCACGAGCTATTAAAAGGAAATCTCGCGAGCCGGTCAAGAGCAAGTAAGAAGGAAAGGAGCTACGACTGATTCGCTTGCGCCACAACGAAAGCCTAATCTTTTATGACGTGTCCTCGCTCCACAAGAAAAGTCTAATATTTTACGAACGGGTCCACTATGCTTTCACTGCGCACTCTGAGATCTGGACATGCAGGTGCAGGGGCTGTCAGAAAGCAACTTAACGAGTATGTAAAATGAAGCCAAGTGGCGTGCACAGACAATCACACATGTACTGAAAATGTGTCGTGTACTCCAACATGCAAGTATAAATTGGTAAATAAGAAAATGGAAACTTAACGCAGCAGCATAAACAATCGAATATAGTAAAACAGGGTGTCTAGCTCAAGTGGTGTAAACATGGATTGAAGAAATACAATGGCAAGTCATAAGTATAAAGGAATTATCGTGCTGTATTTTGAGTTATTTAATAATAATAATCAGTACCGTCTGATATTTCAATCACTCCATTTTCAGTGTCCCATACCACTGGCAGTCCACACTAGAGCTCATATTCCACCAGAATTCATTTGAATATGATATACGAGTACCGATAAAAAATGAGGAAGCGACCAAATAACACATGTTCCTAATATTATCATTGTTGGGTTGTTAAGCTGTGTCGTGTACAGGGTACAATTGCGTGGTACAAGTCATAGATTAATCATAACAAGGCCAAGCAATATGATGTCAGTGTTATATCTGATAGTAGGAAATCAACTTATTATAATATTATTATTAAGACTCGTCCGACTAATACGTCTAGGTATGTGTCCTAGCGTCGCAACACACATACATCCGCATATGAGTAAGATGTGTTTGATTATTGAAAACTGATGGGGATGAACAAATCATGTTTACAATGGGCCCGTACATACTCGGGACGACGAGCTCAGGTGCATCTAGTACTGAGCTGGAACCGGGCGCTGTCGTAAGGGTCTTATTTGTATGCCCTGGAAGGAATAAAATTTGGAATAAGGGTGCCAATACACTCCACCAGAACACCTGGTAGCCCTCAGGTAGAATCGAAGTTTCAGTTGCACATTATTTAATCATTGTAAGCATGAACACATATTGATTTCATCAGTTTTCCTCATCCCGGTGTAAATTGTTCATTAATTACAGATTATGTTCATGATGATCGATTTTACGGGCACTGACAACAACAATAACAACTAAGCCATTCAAGTATTTGGGGTAGGCTAAATGAACCATTACGTCAGATCGGGCACATGAATCAGCTTTCTTCACTCATTCCTACCGAGCAACATGCCTTCACTAAGACCTTAGTCTCTATATCTTATCGTATTACCTCCATCCATGTTTTCTTCGGTCTTCCCTGCGCTCTTTTAACTTGCCCTAAATTGATACGCTCTACTCGCTGGACTGGCGCATCTGTAGGTCTACGTCGCACATGACCAAACCATCATAGGCGATTTTCTCTCATCTTCTCTTGTATAGAGGCTACACCTATCTTAGTATGAATATCCTTATTTCTCACCTTATCTCTCCGCGTTTTACCACACATCCAACGAAGCATGCGCATCTCTACTACACTCATCTTCTGGGCATGATATCTCTTTATAGCTAATATTCTGTGCCATATAACAAAGCTGGCCTAATAGCAGTCCGATAAAACTTTCCCTTCAGCCATAACAGAATGTTACAATCACATAAAACTTCTGTTGCGCTCCTCTATTTCAACCAGCCAGCTTGGATCCTATAGTTGACATTACTATCGATCTCCCCATCTTTTTAGATAATAGAACCTAAGTACTTAAAATGACTGCTCATCGGTATTTCTTATCCATCTAGTCTCACAATACTATAATCTCGAATTCTCTGCTTACTGAATTTACACGCCATATACTTTGTTTTGGTCCCACTTAATTTAAAACATCGAGATTCTAGAGTTTGCCTCCATAACTCCAATTTGGCATTTACCCCAGCTCTCATCTCATCGACTAGGACAATATCATCAACAAATAGCATACACCACAGTATCTCATCCTGAATAGCTCTAGTAAGCTTATCCATCACTATGACAAATAAGAATGGACTCAATGCAGATCCTTGATGAAATTCAACTATGATAGAAAAATCACTTGTTATGCCTCAACAAGTTCTAATATTTGTCACTACTCTATTGTACATATCCTTAATTATGTTAATATATTTAATGGAGGCTCTCTTTTTCATCAATGTCCACCATAATATCTCTCTTGGCACCTTATCGTAAGCTTTTTCTAAATCAATAAATACCATATGCAAATTTTTCTTCCTCTCTGAAAATCGCTCTATAAGTTGACGAAGCAAATGAATCACCTCTGTCGTCGATCGCCCTGACATGAGCCCAAACTGGTTCTCTGATATTATAATATTCTGCCTTAACCTGTGTTCAATTACCCTTTTCCAAAGCTTCATGGTGTGACACATGAGTTTTATTATATGATAGTTTGAACAATTCTGGATACCACCCTTATTCTTATAGAGAGTTACTAAGGTACTTTTCCTCCACTTATTTGGTATCTTTTTAGTTAGCCAGATTTGTTAAAGAGGTTTGTTAGCCATCTCACACCCATCTCTCCTAAGCATCTCCATACCTCAATAGGAATTCCATCCAGGCCAATAGCTTTTCTTGACTTCATCCTCTTTAAAGCCTCTTTAACTTCAGATTCGCTAATTTTTGCGCATATATTTATGGTTCATATTATGATACTGAATGGTAAGGTCATCCAAGTCTTGAGTAGAACTACCATTGAATAATTTGTCAAAATACTCTCTCCATCTTCCTTTGATTTCTTCATCTCGAAGTAAAACCTTCTAATTCTCATCTTTGCACACCTCATAGTACATAAGTTCTAGTCTTTCTCTCCCTTATTCGAGTAATGCTATATATATCTTTTTCAACCTCTTTGGTGTCCAACTTCTCATACACTTCTTTGTACACTTTAGCTCTTGCATTCTGAACAGCTTTCTTAGCCTCTTTCTTGGCTAGATTATACCTCTCAAAACTCACTCCATCATAATTTTTCTTCAAATCTCTATAAGAGTCTCGTTTGATCTTAATGGCAGATTTTACCTCTTCATTCCACCATGATGGGTCCTTACATGGTGGAGCGCCACCCCGTGACTTACCAAGTACATATTTAGCTACTCTTTTAATGCAACTAGCAATTTTGTTCCATGTTGTATTGAGATCATCTTGGGCTTTCCAATCTACTTCATGTACTACTTGATCTACAAAAACTCCTTGGTTACCTTCTTTTAGCCGCCACCACTTAATCTTACGATCTAACTTACGTTTAATCTTTTTAAATCTTCTTCTAATCTGGACATCTAAAATTAAGAATCCATATTATGTTACTACACTCTCACCCGACACTACCTTACAATCCATACATCAACCTCTATCTACTTTTCTAGTTAAAAAGAAATTTATTTGGCTCGCACTTGATCCACTTCTAAAAGTGATCAAGTGAGATTCTCTCTTCCTAAAACCAAGTATTCGCTAAGATTAAATCATATGACAAAGTAAAAACTAGAATCAAGTTACCTGATTTATTTCTTTCCCCAAAACTAAATCCTCCATGTACACTATCAAACCTATAATGACTAGTTCCTACGTGCCCATTGAGGTCACCGCCTATGAAAAAATTTTCTTTAATGGGTATGCCTTGCACAATCTCATCTAAATCCTCCCAAAATTGACGCTTACTTGACTCATCAAGTCCTACTTGCGGTGCATAGACACTAATAACATTAAAAATCTCTCCACATAAAATAAGTTTAACTAGTAAAATCTATCACCCTTTCTCCTAACTTTCACTACATCCTCAAGCAATTATTTATCTATGATCATACCCACCCCATTACGATTTCTATCTCTACCAGTATACCAAATTTTATAACCACAAGGCTATATAATTCTAGCTTTTTCACCTACCGACTTAGTTTCCTGCACACATAAAATATTAACATTTCGTTTAACCACAACATTAACTAACTCTGCTAATCTATCTTTAAGAGAACCTATGTTCCATGATGCTAACCTAATCCTATATTCATGAGCTAACTTCTTTACCCTCACCTTCTTATAAAAGTGGAACCCTTTCTCATTTGACACCACATCCGGGCGCCGATGTGGCGCGTCATTTCTGGACGATGACTTAGCAACCGTTACCCACTTTTCACTACACCCGGGATCTGATGTAGCGCATCGCTCAGTAGGAAATGCTCCAACGAAATTTAGTTCTTGGTTCATGTTCATAATATGTGATAATGTTTTACGTTGGCTGTCACAAGCCTACCACAACCCTCCTCCTTTATCCTGGCTTGGGACAGGCAGTGAACAGTGCACTGGCGGAGTTAATTTACGGGCACTGACATGAATAATAAAATAGGAGAAGTATACTTGAGACAGGAGTAAACGAAGTACATGATTTTCTTGGTGTTTAACATAATAGCAGGTGTAAAGTCTCTGTAAAGGTGATAATCATGTGTTAAGTGATTAACCGGTCATGTAACATATTACTGAAAAACAGTACAAGTAGATATTTCAAATTCTTCACAACCATCATAACAATAATAATTAATTATGCTATTAAATATCCAGGCGGGGCTAGTTAAGCTGGAGTGAAGCTAGGCCGTGTCAGCATAACGCTCGGCAGACGACAGAGCTTGGCTCTTGAAGAAGTTATTGTACAGCTCTAAACGCTAATGCGCTCGACAAGGCTAATGCTCATAGTGAAGCGAGCGTAGAAATGCCTTGCTAATGTACATGGCGAATCCACGCTCACGACAAAGCTAGCGTATGAACGTTTATCTAATCACACGTGGCAAAGCCACGCTCACAGTGAAGCAAGTGTCTGAAAGCTTTTGCTAACGCATGCGGCTAAGCTACACTCGAGCGAATTTAGTGGTAAAGCGCTGAACGTTAAGCTTGTCTACCCAGCGGAGCTAGTAAAACCTGAAGGTTAAGCCCGAAGGCTGGAGAAAACTCCGGAGGCTGAGTCCGAAGGCTAAACAAGTGAAGGCACTCGCCTATACAAATACATGCATTCTCTACACAATTACAACATTCGCGACACGATTATAATACTCGCAACACAAATACAAGCATTCGCATCAGCACAACAAGTACACACATACACAAATTACAGGTAGTCACAAACACAAATAGCCAATACTCACCTAAGCGAGGAAAAGCACTTGCCTAGGTTGCCCGAAGGCGATACAGTGGAATTTGGATGAACTCTAATGGAGTTAGCGCTAACATATGATGAGAGAGAAACTGAGAGAGTGAATAAGCAGAGAGAGAATTAGAGAAAGACGTGAGAAGAAAAGGAGGAGACTAGAGAAAGAAGGAGGAGCAGAGAGAGAAAGAGAAAGATAGAGAAAGAAATAGAGAGAGAAGATAGTGAGAGAGAGGGAAAGAGAGAAAGTGAGAGAGAGTGAGAGAGCGGAGAATAAGAGAGAACAAAGAAGGAGAGAGCGGGACAGAGAGAGGAGGGAAAGAGAGAACAAAGGAGAGAGCGGGACAGAGAAAAAAGGGCAGGGAGAAACAAGAGAGGAGAAAGAGAGACGAGAAAGAGAGGGGGCAGTAAGAGAAAGGAAGAAAAGGAAAGTGAGATTGAGAGGAGGAGAGGAGCTAGTGGCCCAAGACTGCGCGCGCGACCGGAGGGAGTTGGCGTGACTGGAGACACAACCAGAAGAGAGAGGGGTTGTCAGGAGGAGGGGTGAGAGGGTGATGGTAGAGTGGTGGTGATGGTTATGAAAGTACACCTAGAGGGGGTGAATAGGTGTAATGCTATTCTAATGCGAAAATGCAACAATTAAAAATGAATAATGCAAACAGTAAACTCAAAACAAGAAGTGAAGCCGAATTTCCCGTTAAGGACTCTAGAACTTCTCCTCTATATTTCTCTAGATTAGGAGTTGAGGTGCTTAATTTCCTTCTTGTCGAGATCAGTGAAACCAACAAGTAAGAATTATGAATATGATGCAATCAATGAATATCAAATACAAGAGAAGCAAAAATGCAAGTGCAAGCAATAGCAATAGAGTAAGAGCAAGAGAAAACAATCACAAAAATAAGAGATTTGTTTCGAGGTTCAAGCACAAAGATCTACATCCCCGCCATCACCGCGTGAAGGATTTTCACTATCTACTAAGAATCTTTTCACAAAGGAGCCTCCACAAAGGAATTACAATGGTCTACAAAAGTTCAGAGTACACAACTCCAACTCTCAATCCTCTACACAAGAGGTAGCACAAAGACAATGAGGTTTACAAGCTCTTGGCAACCACAAAGGTCACAAACTCTCTCTTTACAACTTCCTAGAGTTTTGAGTGGAGAAATGAAACTTAAGAAGTTTCTGTGAGAGAAAATTCAGTTAAGAAAATTGAACTTGAGAGCTTAAAACTTGCAGATAAATATTTGGAATTGATGTTGGCCCAAAGGCCCATCACTCTAGTTTTGATGATGATTAACTCATGTTGTTATAGTACTAATGATCTTGTTTTCATTTAATTTCAGATATTCTGCTAAGATCTTAGTAGGTGTTTAGATTCAGCGAAAGATCCGAAGTCAAATTTTGAAGTTAGCACGTGTTGATTTAAGAGCTCACGCATCAAGGTCGCATCTAGTACACAAGAAGAGTCTAGCTCTTTGGTAGGTTTGGACCAAGTTAAAAAGGATTTCAAGAGAAAGTTTTCAAGACTTGAGTCGAGTTTGTAAGTGTTAAGATTTTATTTTTAGATAAAATGTAAAGGATAGATTAGTTGTGGATTGCTCAAGCTTATATACACACACATACAAAATTTATATATGTTTTCATAAAATAGTTTTAGTTTTAAAAAAATACCATTTTGGTTTTGAGCTTCAAAGAAGATATCTTTATGTTTCATGAATAGAGTTCATCAAAACAAGTTTACATGTTTTATATGTATATTGAATTTCCTTTATATAGATTGTTGGTTCAAATGTTTAGAAAAACTTAGTTTGATGTTTTGAGTTCATGGTTTTTAAGTTTTGTATTTATCAAAACTTTGTTTAGAGCTTAATTGTCAAAAACAAAGATATTTAATTTTATATGTATATTGGATCATATCCATACATACTATGCTTCAAATGAGTTTTAATATCTTGTTTTGTATTTGAACAAGTTTTGGAAAAATCGTTTTTCAAATTGAAGATTGATTTTGAAAAATACGGTTTCCGGTTTAAAGCTAAAATTATTTATCACAAATATAATTCAATATATTTGTACTATGTGATGATTTTTGATCACACATATTTGTAATTCAAAGTATTTCAATGAACTTATTTTTGTAGATTTTATGTGATTTATAGGATTTTATAGGATATTGAAAAACCAAGTTTTAATCCCTAATAATCCCTAACCTGGCCTTCTGGCGGTTGATCGACCTGTCGATCAAAACAGAAGTCGGTCGACTGAGTAGTCGCTCGATGTACATAGAAACGTGCACAAGCCCTGGCTTGAGGACCGATCGACCGGGCGGTTGACCGATCCAGAGAGTTTACTCCTAGATCTGGCCCCGGTCGACCGAGCGATCGACCGGCCAGAGAGCTTTGCCCTCTGGTTCTTGCCTCGGTCGACTGATCGGCCGACCGACAGGTCAAGGCCTGGGTGCGGTCGATCGCCTGGTCGAACGGCAACCCCAACGGTCATAAATATGACCGTTGGCCAGTCGACCAGCCGGTCAACCGACAGGTTATCTTGCCTGGGGATTTGCCCCAACGGTTAGTTTTTTTAGCTCTATAAAAGGGGGATGTTTTGGGTAGTTTTAGACAAGATTTTGGGAAAGTTTTAGAGCCAGTTTTTCTCATCTCTCTTGGAGTTTTTCTCCACTTGTTTTTGAGCTAAAACTTTCATATCAAAAGGAGAGTTTTTAAGAGTTTTTCAAAAGAGATTTCTTAAGTTTTTCACCATAACTCTATCTTGTTTTTCTCACACAAACTTGATCTTTTCATTGCTATATTTATCCTCTAGGGATCATTTATTGTGAGAGTGTTTTTTGTGATCAAAATGTAGAGATCACCAAGTTTATATCTTTTTTATTGAGGAGGCGAACTTGTGGGTTCGCGGTGTGTAAAGTTCTTGAGGGAACTCATTGTAGAGGTGTGGCTTTGGCAAGGTAGTGTGCTTGCATGTATTGTTCTTGCAGAAATAAGTGAGAGATTTGCGGGTCCAAGAGTTCTTGAGGGAGCTCATTGTAGGTGTTGCGACACCGAGTGATCTTGCGGGATCGGATCGATTTTAGTGAAAATCCTTCATAGTGTTAAAGGCGGGGACGTAGCGCAAGTGTGCTCGAATCTCGAAATAATTTTTTTGTTTTTGTGATTGCTCATCTCTCTCTCTCTCTTTCTCACTTGTGTTTATATATCTTGCATGCTATATTGTTTATCTCTTTATATGCTTGATATAGTTGTGCTTAATTGATATATGCCTGGGATTGTTTGCTCACACTTGTATTCAACCAAGAGAGCCATAGTGGCACCTCAACTCTTAATCTAGAGGAATCTTGAGGAGATAGTCCAAAGCCCTTCACCGGGAATTCAGTCATGACACCTCCCATGTTTGACAATCTTAACATCCGAACTTGGAAAGTTAAGATGTCATGTACTTAAAAACCCTAGGGATTCATGTTTATTTTGCCACTATTAAAGATTCACATTTTATAAATGGCAAAAACCTTGAGGCTAATGCAAAAGCCATTCATGCATTAAAGAGTACCCTAAATGATGAATATTTATCTAGGTTGCTAACTTTGATTCGGCTTTTGTAGTACAGAACACCCTTATATCGCTTGGTGAACAAAAGCAATACTACATGGGGAGTGACTCGGATGATGGAAGTATTACTCTAAATATGCGCTACATGGTCCAAGGGGATGACCCCCTTGAGGTAAACTCTAAATCCGAGCTTGAAGAAGATGTTAACATGCCATATGATGAACTTGCTATATTTTGTCAACAGCTTCTTAAGAAATATGAATTGTTAAAAATGAAAAACAAAAGTTTGAAAAATAAAAATGATATGATTTTAAAAGAAAAAGATTCTTTTAAAAATAAATTTGAAATTGTTTCAAAAGAAAATAAAGTTTTAAAAAACCAAGTTATTTTAATTGAAAAAGAAAAGGAGATTGCCTTAAAAGAAATAGCTCTTTGAAAAGAAAAAATATTTTGAAAGAAAAAATATTTCTATTTCTAAAAAAGGGATTTTGTGTCTCATGTCTCTTCTTCCAAAATTAATAATGATATTTCTATTATGAAGAAGAACATTAATTGTTTGGGCTCCACTTTGAGCCAATGTGCTATTGATCATTCTAGATTAGAATCCATGTCTTGCAAGAAATAAATTTCACATGTTCATGTACATACCCCACCGCATACATATGCACACCATGCTCACACTCATACCATTCATATGCATGCTAGAGTGTACGCATGTATACATTGTGGTTGAAAAGGCCATCTTGCAAGATTTTTCTTTGATAGATTAAAATCTATAAATTTTAAAAATAAAAACGTTTGGGTTTCCTATAATACTAACCCCCATGGACCCAAAAATAAATGGGTACAAAAGTCCCCACCTCTTATATGTGATATAGGTGTAGACTCTTACAAAACGTGAGAGGATTGGTGACTTGATGGTGGATGCATGTGGAGCTAGATGGACATACCCTATTGACGCATCACTATCAAGAAAGTTTGGTGGGAGGACTATCATGGTTTGAAGACTTAGAGAATAGTTCATATGATTTGATAACTATCTCTAACTCCTATTTTAGTTTACATGCTTTTGCAATTGATGATTTTTAACATGTTTTGATTTTAATGCTCATTATGTTACATGCAATGTTATTAGACATGTGATATACATAGATAGTCTTTGAGATACACCCATGTTTATATGGATTCATACTTTTGTGTTCTCACTTTAGTTTAACTACTATGTATATACTAGTTCTAAAACACGTGCATTTAGCCTAATGATAATGTTTGTTATATGCTTCAGTGGAGATTACCTGTATAGATGTAGTTTTCGTTAAAACTTGTATTTATACTTGTACAAGTAGTGAGCCACACTTGATTATTATGTGTTTATACTTCATTGCTCATCTGTATTCATTACATGTACATGTATAACCTAGTTTTGATGATTTTTTTCATTTACACTTGTTTTTCCTATTTTTGTATATGTTTAGCTTCATGTATATGTTATTTTTGTCTAAAACTAATAAATAAACATGTACATCCTTGAGTTACTTGCTTAAATTCTTTGATGGAATCGTTTGTGTTTGGCATATGTGTTGGCCTAAAGGCACATCGCTCTAGTTTTGATGATGATTAACTCATGTAGTTATAGTACTAATGATCTTGTGTTTAAATTAGTCTCAGATATTTGATCAAGATCTTAGTTGGTGTTTAGCTTCAACAAAGGATTTAAAGTCAAGTTTTGGAGTTAGCGCGTGTCGATTCAAGAGCTCGCGCATCAAGATTACATCAAGTACTCAAGAGGAGTCTAGCTCATTGGATCAAGGTTTGGACCAAGTTAAGAAGAAGAAGAAGACCTTCAAGAGAAGAATTGTGTCTAGGTTTGTTTGTAGTAAGATTTTGTTTTTAGACAAAATGTAAAGGATAGATTAGTTGGTGGATTGCTCAAGTTCATATACACTCACACACAAGATTTAGATATGTTTTCATAAAAGAGTTTTCGTTTGGGAAAATGCCGGTTTGGTTTTTAAGCTTAAAAATATACATATGTTTTATCAAAACTTAATTTAGAGCTTAATGTCAAAAACATAGATATTTTATCATATATGTGTAGTGGATCATATCCATACACACTAAGCTTAAAAAGTGTTTAGAATATCTTATTTTTGTATTTGGAGAAGTTTTGAAAAAATCGATTTTGGAAAATACAGATTTTTGTTTAAGGCAAAACTTCTATATTACAAAATAGTTCAAAATGTTTGTAACATGTTTTGATTTTTACTCAAACATGTTTGTATATCAAAGTATATCACTGAACTTATTTTTGTAGAATTTATGAGAATTTATGGGATTTTATTGAAGGAAAAAGACCGAGTTTTAAATCCCTAAAAACCTGTTTCTGGCCTTCTGCCGGTCGACCGTACGTCGACCGAGCCAGAGGTCGGTCGACAGGGCGGTTGACTGACGTGCACAAACGTGCACGGATTTGTTTGGCTGGAGGGCCGGTCGACCGACCCGGTCGACCGCCAGAGAGCTCTGCTCTATGGAAATGAGAGCTCTCTGGAAATGGCCCCGGTCAACCGGAGGTCGACCGGCAGAGAGCTACTGCTCTCTGTATCCAGGCCACGGTCAACCGGCTGGTCGAGCACTGGCACAACGGTCAAAAATCTGACCGTTGGCCGGTCGACCGAGTGGTCGACCGACAGCAGACTAGGCTGCTGAGTTGGCCTCCAACGACCACATTTTTGAAGCCTATAAAAGGGGCTTCTCTTGGACTGTTTTAAACAAGATTTTAAGTTGGGTTTTAAGCTAGTTTTTCATACACTTCTAAGTGTTTATCTCTACTTGTTTTAGAGCTAAATACTTCCATATCAAAAGGAGAGTTTTTCAAGAGTGTTTTGTAAAAGAGATTTCTTGAGTTTTTCACCACCAAATCAATCCAAGTTTTTCTCACATAAACTTGAGCTATCCATGGCTACATCCCTGCTATAGGGATCTTTGTTGTGAGAGTGTTTGAGGTGATCAAAGTGTTTCGATCACCAAAGTGTTCATCTTTGTATTTGAGGAGGCGGACTTGCGGGTTCGCGTTGTTTCGAGTTCTAGTGAGAGCTCGGTGTAGAGGTGCGGCCTCGGCAAGCTAGTGTGCTTGCAGTGTGTAGTTCTTGCGTGAACAAGAGAGGGACTAGTGAGTCCAAGAGTTCTAGTGTGAACTCCTTGTAGGTGTTGCGGCACCGAGTGATCCGGTGGGATCGTTATAGCAGAAATCCTTCATAGTGTTGAAGGCAGGGACGTAGAGCAAGGGTGCTCGAACCCCAAAATAAATCACCCGTGTTTGCGATTGCTCTCTCTATCTCTCACTTGTGTTTATATCTTGCATGCTTTTATTGTTCATATTCATTACTTGCTTGATATATATTATGCTTATATTGATATATGCTTGGGGATTGTTTGCTCACACTTGTATTCAATCAAGAAAGCCATAGCGGCACCTCAACTCTTATCTAGAAGAATCTTTAGAGATAGTCCAGAGCCCGTCACCGGGAATTCGGCTGCACGCTTAGGTTATACCTTGTGTGTTTAGCTTAATAATTTTTAGCTTGCATAAATAGTTTAATTCCACATTAATTCATCATTAGATTAGCTAGTCACCTATTCACCCCCCCTCTAGATGATTACAATATGTATACTTTTAGTTTTGACAAAACATAAATATACCTTGAAGTTTATTTAATTTTGATGAAAAATAATTTTTTATGATTTTTATATATTTTGATATTTTGAGCTTTACTGTTTATTTTGATGAATACGCTATTCACATGATTCTTGTGCACTCACATTTCTTTTATTTACTCATGACCTTATTTTCATGAGCTAATTTTTGTGCCTTATAAATCTTGAGTGACAATTTTTGTATCTTTAGCTTGCTTCATGAGATAAATGATTTGGTTTCATATCTTGAAGGATCTTTAACTAGTTTTTCAAAATTATTTTAAACTAGTTTCTTGATTCTTCAATTGGTAGAGTTTTCAAACATGTTAAATCATTTTCAAACTCTTATTTTTAAAAATTCCTACCAACCAAAAGGGCGGATGGTTGGGTGACCATGCCTTGTATGCCTTAACGACTATCTTTTATCATGTGCATGAATAGGGTGGTAGTTATGAGTTATACATAATTTTCATGATCTATTCATTTTGTATACTCATATTTTGGTTTCTATATATATGTATGCACTATATTTCATGTGGTATTTCTATTTTCATACTTACATATATATAATTTAGACTGTGCTTATTTTATAATGCCACATATTTTATTTTAAGCACAAAAGGTTTATGCTAAGCTTAATTTAATTTTAGATGTTGATTGGTATCTCTACAAGCTTATGCATTATTTCAATTGATATTTTTTTTGGTATCAAAATATATTTCATGTTTTACCTTCAATTGGAATAAAAAACTTACAATTTGTTTCATACTTCATGTTTCATTTACAATTGGTATCAATTTCTCGTTCTATTGGTATCAAAGACTTACTATTGGTATCTTTAAAATTTTGTTTATCTACAAGTGGTACCAACATTTATTTTGTCAACTACTATTTAATTTCAATTGATATCAAAATTTACAATTGGTATCATATTTTATTTTGTTGACTACAAGAAATTTTAAAATTTTATTTTAAGTATTATCAAAAAATTTTAAAATTTGGTTGATATGTATTGTCTATATGCAAGGGGAGGTTAACATCTCCTCTATATATATAGATTCATATTGAGTGTACTTTATATATTTAGGAGTTTGACCTCTCTTCTTTATGTGGTACACGTGTGTAGGGAGAGCTTAACATCTCCGTCTATACATTGTATATTATGCTTATATGAGTTAGGGTTTAGTCATCTCTTCTCCATGTAATGCATGTATGCAGGGGGAGTTAACTTAACTCTCTCCTCTTCATGGATATATATCTCATATACATCTTTATTGTTTGATTGTCTTCACCCTTTTGTTGATGAATTGACAAAAAGGGGGGAGAAAATTTAAAGAGTTTATATATGCGTGCTTAATTTTTGTTGTTTATGCATATATATATATATATATATATATATATATATATATATATATATATATATATATATATATATATATATATATATATATATTAGTATTTAGTTTATATGCTTTCATTGAATATCTTTATTGTTTTTGCAATGCATGAGTTAAGGGGGAGCTTCTATGAAGCTTATCTTTAATCCATGCATATATAACTCCATGAGTTTTGTCATCATCAAAAAGGGGGAGATTGTTGGCCGAAAGGCCCATTACTCTAGTTTTGATGATGATTAACTCATATAGTTATAGTACTAATTATCATGTGTTCATTTAGTTTCACATATTCTACCAAAATCTTAGTCAGTGTTTAGCTTCAACGAAAGATCTGAAGTCAAGTTTTGAAACTAACACATGTTGATTCAAGAGCTCGCGTATCAAGATCGCATCTAGTACTCAAGAGGAGTCTAGTTATTTGGATCAAGGTTTGGACCAAGTTAAGAAGGAGAAGAAGATTTTCAAGAGAAGATTTTTAAGACTTGAGTCGAGTTTGTAAGTGTTAAGATTTTGTTTTTAGATAAAATGTAAAGGATATATTAGTTGTGGATTGCTCAAGCTCATATATACATACACACAAAATTTATATGTATTTTCATAAAATAGTTTTAGTTTTAGAAAATATTGTTTTGATTTTGAGCTTCAAAGAAGATATCTTTATGTTTCATGAATAGAGTTCATCAAAACAAGTTTACATGTTTTATATGTATATTGAATTTCATCTATATACATTGTTGGTTCAAATGTTTAAAAAAACTTAGTTTGATGTTTTGAGTTCATGGTTTTTAAGTTTTGTATTTATCATAAATTTGTTTTGAGCTTAATTGTCAAAAACATAGATATTTCATTTTATATGTATATTGGATATATCCATACACACTATGCTTCAAATGAGTTTTAATATCTTATTTTTGCATTTGAACAAGTTTTGAAAAAATCATTTTTCAAATTGAAGATTGATTTTGAAAAATACGGTTCTGGTCTAAATCTAAAATTCTTTATCGCAAATATAGTTCAATATGTTTGTAATATATGTTGATTTTGATCACACAAATTTGTAATTCAAAGTATTTCAATGAACTTATTTTTGTGAATTTTATGTGATTTTATGAGATTTTATAGGATATTGAAAGACTAAGTTTTAATCCTTAAAATTCCCTGACCTGGCCTTCTGGCAGTCGACCGACCGGTCGACCGAACTAGAAGTCAGTCGATCGAGCGGTTGACCGATGTGCACAGAAACGTGCATAACCCTAGCTTTAGGGCCGGTCGACTGGGCGGTCGGCCGACCAGAGAGCTTGCTCTGGTTCTTACCTCGGTCGACCGACTGGTCGACTGACATGTCAAGACCTGGGTGCGGTCGACCGGCAACCCCAACAGTCTTAAATGACTGTTGGCCGGTCGACCGGTCGGTCGACCGACAGGTCATCTGGCCTGGGGATTTGCCCTAACGGCTAGCTTATATAACTCTATAAAAGGGGGCTTTTTGGCTAGTTTTATACAAGATTTTGGAAAAGTTTTAAAGCCAATTTTTTCCATCTCTCTTAGAGTTTTTCTCCACTTATTTTTGGGCTAAAACTTCCATATCAAAAGGAGAGTTTTTAAGAGTTTTTCGAAAGAGATTTCTTGGGTTTTTCACCATAACTCTATTTTGTTTTTCTCACACAAACTTGAACTTTTCATTGCTATATTTATCCTCTAGGGGTCATTTGTTGTGAGCGTATTTTGGTGATCAAAGTGTAAAGATCACCAAGTTTACATCTTTGTAATTGAGGAGGCGAACTTGTGGGTTCGTGGTGTGTAAAGTTCTTGAGGGAACTCATTGTAAAGTTGCGGCCTCGACAAGCTAGTGTGCTTGCATGTGCTGTTCTTGTGGGAACAAGTGAGGGACTTACGGGTCCAAGAGTTCTTGAAAGAGCTCGTTGTAGGTGTTGCGGAACTGAGTGATCTTGCGGGATCGATTTTAGTGGAAATCCTTCATAGTGTTGAAGGCGGGGACGTAGAGTAAGTGTGCTCGAAGCTCGAAACAATTCTCCCGTGTTTGTGATTGCTCATCTCTCTCTCTCTCTCACTTGTGTTTATATATCTTGCATGCTTATATTGTTTATCTCTTTATATGCTTGATATATTTGTGCTTAATTGATATATGCTTGGGATTGTTTGCTCACACTTGTATTCAATCAGGAGAGCCAAAGTGGCACCTCAACTCTTGGAGGAATCTTGAGGAGATAGTCTAGAGCCCTTCACCGAGAATTCGGCTGCACTCTTGTGTTATACTTTATGTGTTTGTGTAATAGTTTTTAGTTTGTATAATTAGTTTTAATTCCACATTGTTGTGCATTAGATTAGCTTGTTACCTATTCACCCCCTCTAGGTGACTTACAATTGAGAGGTCTTGAAACTTGAAACTTGAAAGAAAAAACTTGATTTTTCTTTAAAAAACTTCTGATTTCAAAAACTTATTATCTTAGATGAGTAACTTTTCTTACAAAGACCCATATATATAGGCAGTAGGTAAACATCATCCGAAAGCCAAACCAGTCAATAAAGCACTGATAAAGTCCTCATAAAGTAAAAATACCCGTTTGGGGATAAGACAGAATTGTTAGAAAGGAGAGAATCTCATTTTAATTCAAAAATAGCTCGAGCCGTCACTGGACTGTCGACAGACTGTCGAGTCCAATGATCAATGATTAAAATTTTAGCCATTGCAGAGCAAGCCTGTCGATAACTTAACTGATACTTAACGTATTAGCTCTCAACAGTCCTCTTGGACTATTGACAGTGAGCCAATAAAAAACTAAACCCCACTTTATATGATAGTGTTGTAGCCTGATTACATTGTTTATGTGCACGAACACCTTCTCCTTTACACACACACACACACACACACACACACACTGGGTCACTTTCTGACGACCCTGAATTTGCACGTCCAGATTAGACGCTTTGTTTCTATTTTTAGGTGTTGGATGAGATCGTACTCTTCGTGAGGAGTTGGAGTTTCACTCTGTTGATTTTGGTATTCTTATCTCTCTTTTATTCCTGCTGATTTCTTGTCTTCTATATATCACATTCAGTCGTTACTCCAGTGCTTGATTTATATGATATCATGTGTGGATGCTTATAAGTAGTATTGCAGTGATCGTAGATTCATTTTAGCAGATTCATAAAGCTTGTTTTGGTTACTTAAGGCTTAGCGCATATACATGAGATATTTTTCTTGCGTATATGCGTCGCCGACTCGTGTCGCGTCTTCGCTCCACCGTATTTTGGGAAGTAGGGCGTGACACGCTGTAAGGAATGAAATTTGGAGTAGGGGTGCTAGTGCACCCCATCGGAGCACCTAGTGGCCCTCAGGTAGAATCGAAGTTTCAGTTGCACAACATTTAACCATTGTAAGCACAGACAAATGTTGATTCCATCAGTTTCCCCATCCCGGTATAAGTTGTCCATTAATTATAGATTATGTCCATGATGATTGGTTTAGGAGACTGAAATGAATATTAAAATAGAAGAAGTATACTTGAGACAGGAGTAAACAAAATACAGGATTTGCTTGGTGTTTAACATGATAGCAGGTGTCAAGTCCCCGTATAGATGATAATCATGTGTCAGGTGATTAACCGTTATGTAACATATTTTATTGAAAAACAGAACAAGTAAATATTTCAAACTCTTCACAACTATCGTAATATTAATAATTAATTATACTGTTAAATATCCAGGCGGGGCTAGTAAGCTGGAGCGAAGTTAGGCCGTGTCAGCATAACGCTCGGCACATGGCGGAGCTCGGCTCCTGATGAAGCTAGCGTGCAGCTCTAGACGCTAACGCGCACAACGAGGCTAACATTCATGGCAAAGTAAGCGTATGAACACCTTGCTAATGCACACAACGAAGCTACGCTCACGGTGGAGCTAGATGCTCACGGCGAAGGTAATGTATGGATGTTTAGCTAACACATGTGGTGAAGCTAAACACACGCGGTAAAACAAGCGTGTGAACGCTTTTGTTAATGCATGTGGCGAAGCTACGCTCGGGCAAATTTAGTAGTAAAACGTTGAGCGTTAAGTTGCCTACCTGGCGGAGCTAGTAAAACCTTAAGGTTAAGCCCGAAGGTTGAAGTAAAGCCCAAAGGCTGTGCCTGAGGCTGGAGAAAAGCCCAGAGGCTGAGCCCGAAGGCTAAACAAATGAATGCACTCGCCTATACAAATACATGTGTTTACTACACAATTACAACATTCGCCACACAATTACAATACTCACAAAACAAATACAAGTATTCACATCAACACATAACAAGTAATCACATTCACAAATTACAAGTACTCGCAAACATAAATAATCAGTACTTGCCTAAGTGAGAAAAAGCGTTCACCTAGGGTTACGCTGAGCTGAGACGGTAGAATATGGAGGAACTCTAATGGATTTAGAGCGTAACACACGAGGAATGAGAAACAAAGAGTGAATAAGCAGAGAGAGACAAAATTAGAGAGACATGAGAGAGAGAGAGAGGAGGAGAACAGAGAGAGATAGAGGGACATAGAAAGAGAGATAGAAAGATAAATAGATAAAGAAGAGAGCGAGAGGGAGGGAACCAAAGAGAAAGAGAGAGAGAGGGAAAGGAGAATCAGAGAGTGAGAGAGAGGAGGGAAAAAGATAATAGAGAGGGAGAGAGAAAGCAAGACAAGAAAGAAGAGAGAAGAGAAAGAAGGGCAGAGAGAGAAATAAAAGGAGAGAGAGGGGAAGAAATGTGAGAGGGTGCGTAGCAGTAAGAGAGAGGAAGAGAAGGAGAAAGAGATGGAGAAGGGTAGAGGTGAATGAGCTGTATCCCCGGGCTGCGCGCGGCCGGAGGAAGCTGGCGTGGCTGAAGGCGCGACCAGAAGAGGGAGGGTTACCGGGAGGAGGGTGAGGGTGATGGTGGAGTGGTGGTGAAGGTGATGGAGAGGAGATGATGGTGGAGATGGAGATAGATATAGTGGTGTGGTGGTGGTGCGGTGGCTGTAAAGGGGGGAGAGGAGGTGGATAAGCTGGAGGTGGTGGTGCGGGTGGCCGGGGAAGGAGGCTAGCAAGGGGTGGCCAGGGCTTGAAAAGAGAGAGGAGTTAGAGAGAGATTGAAAAAGAGAGAAGATGAGAGAGGGGGGCCGGGTATGGAGGAGAAATAGGCAAAGAGGAAAGAGAAGAAGATAAGAGAAAAGAAGAGAAGGAAAGGAAGAGAAGAAAAAGAAAAGAAGAGGGGAGAGGAGTGTGGAAGGAAAAAAGAAAACAAAAGAAAGGAAAAGAAAAAAAGAAAGAAAAATGAAAATGAAAGAATAATAGAAAGAAGGAAAAGAAATGAAAATGGAAAAGAAGAAAAAGAAAAAAGAATAATAATAATAAATAAAATAAATATAGGAAATGGGTCAGGCTCTGGGCTCAGGGTCCACAGAATACGTGTCAGATACCAAATAAAAAAATAAATACCAAAAAAATAGAATAATAGGAATGAAAAATCAGGACACATATCTGGGTACTTATTCTGGAATGGGGTGTTACAATTTGGATCCACTCCGCTGCTAATCTGGCAGTAGACGGTCCACTTCTTAAATCACAATCGTCAATTAAAATTTAAGTAGTTGAGATTCATTTCAAAAATAACAACCAGCCTACCCCTCGTAAACACGCTGCTGGCACGAAGGCCTTTCGCCCTAGTTTTGACGATGACTAACTTATGAAGTTATGTTACTATATATCTTCACTTATGTAGCTTCAGATATTCAATCAATCATTATTGGTGTTTAGTTTCTACAATGGGCTCGAAATCAAGTATCGAAGTTATCACGTATTGATTCAAGAGCTCGCGCGTCAAGATCGTATCAAGTACTCGAGATGGAGTCAAGCCCTCTGGATCGTATTTGAATCAAGTCGTCTTTGAGAAGAAGATCGACAAAAAGACTTGTATCTAGGTTTGTTTATTAGTTTAGATCTTGTGCAAGGATAGTATAAGTTTTGAATTGCTGAAGTATACACACACACAAGTATAGTTTTTGGTCTTCGGTTTAACCATTTTAGTTTCAAATTTATATTTACATGGTTTACATCTCAATAGAATAAGTTTCTTGATTTATATAATTCTTTCTATACATATTTGAGCTTTATTGTTTAGAAAAACTTATTCATATGAGTTCATGTATTTCAGTTTAAAATGTATACGTTTTGTGTTTTGATATATCAAGTATACATCTTTCGGTTTCATGAATAGATTTCATCAAAATAAGTTTCATGGTTTATATGTGTATTGGATTTCATTCATATGTATTTATGCTTCATATATTTAAAAAACTTATTTTGATGTATCTAGTTCACGTGTTTAAAATTTTGTTTTTATCAAAACTTATTTTGGTATTTATTGTCAAAAACAAATATATATCATTTGCTATGTGTATTGGATTCTATTCATACACATTACGCTTCAAATGTATTTCAATATCTTATTTTTGTATTTATACAAGTTTATAGAAAAATCGGATTTCCATTTCAAAGTTTGATTTTTAGAAAATACAATTTTTTATTTTAAGCTTTAATTTCTATGCCTCAAAAATAGTTCAATTGTTTGTAATATGTATTGATTTCTGATCACGCATATTTGTACTTTAAAATGTTTATATGAACTTATTTTTGTGAAATTTATTAGGATTTAATTGAATTTCTATGGGTTTCATATGGGTTTCATAGTCCAAGTTTTAATCCCTAAATATCCTGAGTTTGGTCTGCTTTCGGCCGACCGATCGATCGACCGAATCATGGCTCGGTCGACCTGGCGGTCGATCGACGTGCACCGAAACATGCACATGCCCTGAGCCTTGGCTCGATCGACCGATCGATCGACCGTAGTAAGGAGCAGTTTGACCGATCGGTCGACCAACTGGCTCACCTAACTTTCTATTGGGTGCCGGTCGATTGAGCGGTCGACCGACAGGCCTTTTTGGCCTGTGTTCTGCCTCCAACGACTAGTTTTCTAAACCCCTATAAATTAGGTTCTTTTGGCCATGTTTTGGCAAGGTTTTCAAGAGCAATTTTCCCATCCTCTACAGTGTTTTAGCAACAAGTTTTTAAAGAAGTTTTGTGCTTCAAAATTAAAATCTTTATTTATCTCAAAGTTTTGAAAAAATAAAAGAAGAATAAGTTTTAAGAAATCTAGTTTCTAATTTTCTTTTCTCTATCATTTCAAGAGTTTTTCCAAGAATTTTCTTTGTGTTTTCTTTTCTAAAAACTTTGTGCACTCACATACTTATGCTTTTCATTATAAATCTATCCTCTAAGATCTTGTATTATGAGAGGTGTTTTGTTTAAGATCTTTTGCGATCAAGTATTGTTTGTGATCTTTGTGATCACTAAGTTATATTTCTTTTCTTTGCTTTGTGCCTGTCTGTGCCTACCCTCTTCTATAGAAGCGTGAGAGTTGGAGTTGTATACTCCTTATTTGTATTGTTATAATTTCTCGGTGGAGGTCCCTTTGTGGAAGGTTCTTGGTGGACATAGTGAAAATCCTTCAGTGTGAAGGCGGGGATGTAGAGCAATGGCTCGAACCTCAAAACATATCTTGGTGTTTGTGTTTGGATCTTTCACTTCCAACTCTCTCAACTCTTATATCTTGCATTGCTATTCTTGCTAATATATAACAAGCTTGATATAGTTTATGTGCTCACACTTGTATTGAATCAAGAGAGCTATTGAAGCACCTCAACTCATAATTTAGAAGAATCGTGAGGAGAAGTTCCAGATCCCTTCACGGGGAATTCAGACTCACTCTTGGTTATACGTTATGTGTTAGTGTAAAAGTTTTAATTTCGTATTATTTGTCATTAGATTAGCACCACACCCATTCACCCCCCTCTAGAAGTATTTTTCAATTGGTATCAGAGCTAGCGCTCATGATATTCGATTTAACCACCTAGTAGTATGATCCTTTTTTGCTAATAGATATATATTTGCTTTGCACACATATTAGTTTGCACTTTTAGATTATCTTACACCACCCATGTTTGATGTTTCCAATATTGACATGTGAAAATTTAAGATGAGTGCTTACCTAAAAGTCCTAGGATTGCATGTTTATCTTGGTACAACTAAAAAAACATATTTTGATAATGACAAGTACTTAGAGGCTAATGCACAAGTCATAGATGCACTAAATCACACACTTAGCAAAGAACATATCTATTTGATTTCTCATTGTGATTCTGCTTTTGCAGTGTGGAACACTTTGACCTCTCTCAAGGAACAAATAATAAATGAGAAGGAATGTGTAGGAGATGAGTCCGACGAGGCATCCTATATGGTCCAAGGGAATGACTCCCTTGAGGTAACTTTGGATTCTCATCTTGATGATTATGCTAGCTCTTCTAATGATCATGATAGTAGTATGATGCCCATGCTTTGAATGAAGAGCTTTCCATGTTTTGTGAAAACTTGTTAGAAAAATACAAATTGTTGAAGAAAATGAGTTGAAAAATGAAGAAAGAAAATGAGTTTTGACTTTTAGGTTAGATTGTGTTTTGAAAGAAAAAGAGGAGATTTCAAATGAAAATGAGATGTTTTTTTCAAAACTCGGTTTGATTTTAAAGGAGAAGGTTGAGGTCTCAAGTGAAAGAGATTCTTTGAGAACTCAACTTGATATTGTTTTAAAAGAAAATAGATTTTGAAAAATAAAAATGATTTGGATACTGTTTTAGAGAAAAATGATATTTTATCTTCAAAACTTGAGTTTGTTTTAAAAGAAAATGATTCTTTAAAAAACAAAATTGTTTTGATTTCAAAGGAATTAGAATGTGCTTCTATTGAAAAAGTTTCTTTGAAAAATGATCTTGATTCTCATGTTTGTCATGCTTCTATTGTTTTATCTCCTAGTGATAAAAATTTTGTTTCTCCTGCATGCCCCACATCTTCTTCTAACATTGATAATGATATTAGTGTTTTGAAGAAGAGTGTAGATTATTTGGGCTCCACTTTGAACCAATGAGCCATGAACCACAAGAGATTGGAATCCATATTTTGCAAGAAAGATGCTCCACCTTTGTATGCACACCCATCACGGCATATACATGCTTCTCATGTTCACACACATGACACCATGTATGCTAGAGTGTATACTTGTATGCATTGTCGTCGTAAGGGTCACCTTGCAAAATTTAAATATTTACGTTAGGAAATGTGCTAACGCCCAAGGACCCAAGAAAGTTTGGGTATCAAAATCTGTTTTTATTTCATTTGATATAGGTGTGGGCTCTCACAAGACGTGAGAGTATTGGTGCCCTGGTGATGGATGTGTTTAAGCTCAAATGGACTCTTAAATTGATGCAATGCTATAAAGAAAATTTTGGTGGAGGACCACCATGGTTTGGACATATAGAGACTAGTTCATTCGGTTTGATAAATATCTCTATCCTTATTTGTTTATGTTTATATGCTTTTCATATTTTTAGATTGATGATTTTAAGTATATTATGTTTTTCATGCTCATTAGGATTGAATGCTATGCCTATTAGACTTGTGATATACATTTATAATATTTGAGATACACCCATATTTATATGCACTTATCTCTTTGTGTTCTCACTATAGTTTTGCTATTGTGTATATCCTATTTCTAATATCACTTGCATTACACTAATAATCATATTGGTTTATCTTTCATGTTTTGATGTTTTTATGCTTATCATATTTTGATTACATGTTTAGATACTATGTTTGTTAAAACTTGTGATTATACTTGTACATTTAGTGATCTACACTTGATTCTTATTTTTAGACGCTTTATTGTTCATATGTACTCATTATATGTACTTGTATGACCTAGTTTTGATGATTCTTACATTTATACTTGTACTTTTTTATTTGTTTTCTTTACATCACTCATGTACATGTTTTCACAAGAATGTGTTTAGCTTCATGTATATATAACTTATGTCAAAACTACTTGTTATATATGTTTTTTCCTTGAGTCATTTACTTTATATGCCATGTACTATTTTATAGACTCAATTCATATTTAGGATAAATATGTATGCTTTAGTTTTGACAAAACATACATATACTTTGAAGGTTATGTTTCTCGAATAGTTTTGATTTTTTTTTCATGTTTTATGGTTTTATGTTCATGTTTTGATGAGATTGAGCTTCATTGATTTATATCCATGTATATGTTTCTTGCATGATTCTTGTACACTCGATATATATTTTGTTTACTTATGGTTTTGATTCATGAGCCTATATGTGCTTCATAGATTTTTGAGTGTCAATTATTATGTATTTAGCATATTTTTATGAGATATATATGTTTTTATTTCTTTCTTGAAGGATTTGATACTAATTTTGAAAATTACTTTAAAACTAGTCCTTTGTTCTTTAAATGGTAGTATTTTCAACCTATGCTAAAAATTATTTTCAAAACATTATTTTTGAAAACTTCTACCTTATAAGGGCGGTTGGTTGGGCGACCATGCCTTGTATGCTCTTATTGAATATCATTTTAAACATGTGCATGATAAGGTAGATGTTATGAGTTATATATGATTTCAATGATATTTCATTTTTTATACTTATATTTCTTATATATGTATGCATCATATCTCAATTGGTATCATATTTGAATTGCTCTGATCATACATACACACACAAAACACATGATTTCTTGTGCTAGATTAACAATGTTTATATCTATATGTTTTTATAGCACAAACTATTTTATGCTAAGCTTAATTTAGTTTTAAATATTAATTGGTATCTTTTATAAGCTTATGCATTGTTTTTGTTGGTATTTCAAAAAAAGGGAGAAAAATTCTTACTTTTATTTTCAATCAGTATCTTACTCCCACTCTTTTGAGAAAAATAATTTGTTTTTGAAAATACTTATATCTTTTATATTGGTATCAATTGTTTACAATTGGTATCTATATTACACAATAGTTTAGAATTTAAAAAGATTGATTCCATGGATTATCTATTTTCAATTGGTATAACTTTTATGATATCCATATTTTTTTCAATTGGAATAATTTTATTTATTCATGTTCTTTTTCAATTGATATATTTTTTGGGATCAAAATGTTTTTATTGGTTGATACTTTTTTTTATTTTCAATTGGTATATGTTATCAATTGGTGTTTCGCCCTTCTGTTGATAATTGACAAAAAGAGGGAGAAGGATTTGGTTTATATATGCATGTTTATTTGTGTTTATGCATATATATGTTTTATGGTTTTGAGATCTAGAGTTCTTATTGACTATATCCATTCTATTGGTATCTCAGTTTATAGGTATCCTGAGCTTGCTTTATTGAATATCTATATGTTTATGTTTGTTTTATGCTATGCATGAGTTAAGGGAAAGCTTCTATGAAGTTTTTTTTTAATTCATGCATATATAACCTCATAAGTTTTGTCATCATCAAAAAGGGGGAGATTGTTGGCCCGAAGGCCTTTCACCCTAGTTTTAATAATGACTAACTTATGAAGTTATGTTACTAATGATCTTGACTTATGTAGTTTCAGATATTCAATCAAGATCATTATTAGTGTTTAGCTTCTACAATGCACTCGAAGTCAAGTTTCAAAACTATCACTTGTTGATTCAAGAGCTCGCATGTCAAGATCGCATAAAGTACTCGAGATGGAGTCAAGCTCTTTTGATCGTGTTTGGATCAAGTCATCTTGGAGAAGAAGATCGACAAGAAGACTTGTATTTAGGTTTGTTTATTAGTTTAGATCTTGTGTAAGGTAATATAAGTTTTGAATTGCTCGAGTATACGCACAAGTTTATAGTTTTCGGTTTAACCGTTTTAGTTTCAAATTTATGTTTACATGGTTTACATCTCAATAGAATACATTTCTTGGTTTATATATGTGTTGGATTCTATCTACACATATAAGAGCTTTATTGTTTAGAAATTTTTTTTTCTTTGAGTTCATGTGTTTCGGTTTAACATGTATACATTGTGTGTTTGATATATCAAGTATACATCTTTCAATTTCATGAATAGATTTTATCAAAACAAGTTTACATGGTTTATATGTGTATTAGATTTCATTCATATGCATTTATGCTTCATATGTTTAGAAAAACTTATTTTGATGTATCTAGTTCATGTGTTTAAAGTTTTGTTTTTATCAAAACTTATTTTGGTATTTATTGTCAAAAATAAGTATATATCATTTACTATGTGTATTGGATTCTATCCATACATATTATGCTTCAAATGTATTTCAATATCTTATTTTTGTATTTATACAAGTTTATAAAAAAATCAGATTTTCATTTCAAAGTTGGTTTTTAGAAAATACAGTTTTTGTTTTAAGTTTTAATTTCTATGCCTAAAAAATAGTTCTATTGTTTGTAATATGTGTTGATTTCTGATCATACATATTTGTACTTCAAAGTATTTATATGAACTTATTTTTGTGGAATTTATTGGGATTTAATTGAATTTTTATGGGTTTCATAATCCAAGTTTTAATCCCAAAATATCCTGAGTTTGGGCTGCTTTCGGCCGACCGGCCGATTGACCGAAGCATGGCTCAGTCGATCGGGCGGTCAACCGACATGCGCAGAAACGTGCACATGCCCTGAACCTTGGCTCGGTCGACCGACCGGTCGACCGACCGGTCGACCGACCGGTCGACCGTAGCAAGGAGCGGTCGACCGACTGGCTCACCCAACTTTCTGTTGGGTGCCGGTCGGCGATCGATTGGGTGGTCGATTGGCAACCCTAACGGTCATAAATCTGAGCGTTGGCTAGGCGACCGGGCGGTCGATCGTTAAGTCTGTTTGGCTTGTGTTCTGCCTCCAATGGCTAGCTTTTTGAACCCCTATAATTGGGTTCTTTTGGGCAGTTTTGGAAAGGTTTTTGATTAGTCTCTAAATATGTATATTTCATACCACATCTTCACATTATTCAATATTAAATTCTGTTAATAACATCTCTCTTGTATGCTTCTAGGTCCATGGCATGAAATGAAGAAGAAGTCTAAAAATCCTATTTATTTGGTGATTTAAAGCCTACACATATAGTCATTAACTTTGGAAGGTGATTCTGTCAAAATCAGGTACACATATCCAGAAACCAGGGACTACAACTGACAGGGGGACAAACCGATAACACGTGCCAGAAGGCTCTGCGTGCGTGGTTCCAGTACGGCCGCAGAAACGCAGCCTTGTCCTGGCCACTTTTCCCCAGACATACCATGGAGCCGCGCGTTAAATCTCGACACGCAACCCCGTGACACCCTCATGCTGCCCCCCTTATCCTATAAATACCCTGGGATTTTCAGAGCTCAAGGGAGGGAAGTTTTTAGGGTTGCTTCTTTTTCATGTATGTAGTTTTTAGGGTAGTTTAGGTTAATTGTTCTTCTTTTTCCTCTTTTATATTTTCCATTTCTTGTAGATTTTGTAATAGGGAAGAGAGCAGTACATAGGATGAAAGCAAGAGTTCTTGTTGGAAGGTGACAATATATTAAAAGTTCTCTCTTTATCTCTCCTTGTTTCCTTCTCTCTAACTCTTTTTATATGCTTAGCTAATTTTCTCTCATGGCAACTAACTACTAACCACTAACTTGCTTACTCCTTACTTGATAATCCACATGAATCTAACATCCTAACTCTCTAATAGGCTAACATTACTTTATTCCATGCTTGCTCTTGTTTAGTTTTGATGGTTTAAGTGTAACTTGCACTTGTTTGTTGAGTTTGGATGTGATGAGTTATCGTATGGGTCATACTTTGAAATGCTCTTGAACCAAGAACTAGTGATGGCCAAGGATACATGTGAGGCAACTATCACTAAGTGGTTAGCATGGTTAGTGGAGTTACTAATAGTTAGTAGCCATGAGTTTTCTTTCCTTTTTACTTTGTTTTAGAAATATACCGAAAATCACAAATATCTTCTTTTCTATGTTTTTCACTTCTTTATTTTCACCGTATTCCTCTCTTTCATTCTTCATTTTCTTTTCTTTTCATTTTTTAAAATATAGAAGAACCGTTAACACACACGTGAATATACCGGTAAAGTTTCTATCGTCTCCTGTCCCTGTGGATTCGACCCGTTTAGCCTCTATGCTATAACGGAAGTATCAAGGAAGCCAAAGCACACACTTTTAATTCGTGATTTCAAAACATACACTTTTCGTGTGTGGTTTTCCTTCGATCAAATTTTTGCGACGTTGCCGGGAAAGGAACGGTTTGATTTTACGTTTTTGTTATCTTTTCTTCTTTGTTTTTGGTGTGCAGGTTAAATTTTTAGCATTGCCGAAGTCCACCCTCGTTTTGTGTGGTTGGGTAAATTCTTGTATATTATTATATTCTGCTACTAGTTTCTGTTTATATTACCTGTGCACTGTAATAATTTTAAGAACTAAAAGACAGTAATTGGTTGTTTTAAAACGGTTTAGATATTTGCATCAAGGTATGTGTGAATTTTCATTCTAATATACTATATTTTGTACTTGTGTTGTGATCTTGACGGAGGTGTACATATTGCATAGCATATAGCTAACGAGAAACATTTGAGTGATTTACTCGCTTTTTTGTGTTCATTCTTCTCTATATTGCACAGTTGCCCGAATCGAAAATTAAGGGCAAAACCCAACATAACATAAGGTGGGGAAGTCATTACCCCCTCACCGCAAAAACCACCTCTCTGCTCACACGACCCAAGCCTAAATAAAACTTGCTAGACGTTGGCCCCTAGAGACATCTCAAACTCATTTAAGAAATGATCTAAGGGGGAAGTTCTTAGAATTTGACTTTTGTCAAATCAGTGTCAAAGGTTGGGGATTGAGAGACGAAACCTCAAAGAACAGTGGTTCGGTATAATTAGGCTCGTTGCTCCGGCACGGATACCTCCCACTGATCTTGCCCTACCTGACCGATTAACTTGTGGTCAGATTCTTAAAATATACCCCCTGTGGACAGCCTAACCAGTTAGGAGTCGTCTTGGTCTAGGTCAACCCTAGTATAGGCTTGTTTTTGAATTTTTTTTCTTTTTCTTTGTTTGTTTGTTTGTTTGACTTTTTTTTATTATTGTGATAAAATGGAATATAGCCAAAATTTTTCAGACCAAATAAATCCATTTTTCACTTCGACCTCATCTGACTCGAATAACTCTGACCCGGCTATGTACAACATGAACCAACCATATAGGCCGAACTAGGATTATCCGACTCAATATGACCCATACCCCCAATCCTATAACCACGATTTTTAAAATAATTTCTACTCTTTATAGAGTTCATGGGGATTTACCTCTCCCGAGTTAAATTTTCAACCACCTTGTCCATAATTTTTGCAATATTCATTCCCTGATTTCGCTTACTATACTCTTTTTCCAGAATCACCCTCTAAAGAAAAATTTGATTTGGAAAGGAGTATGGAAGTCATGCTTGAGTCCCAACAACAAATTCAAAATTTGCTCAATTCACAATCCTTCCCACATTAAACTCCATATACTCCTTTTCTAGACATCTAATTGAAGAAAAATCTGAGCCAGAAAATAGTGTGGAAGTCTTTTGTGAAACAGCGCAACCATTTCAAAATATGTTAGACTCATCACTCAACCAAATTTTCAAGATTCATACTCATCTTTTCTAGTAACACCGATTCAAAATGAAAAACCATCCACCCTGGAAATGAATATGAAACTCCTGTGTGAGTCTGAGCAACAATCGCGAAATATGATGGACTCACGACTTTACCATAATTTCTAAAACCAACTTCCATACTTACCTTTTCAAGAAGAATCAATTGCAAAAAATATGGAAGACATGATTCAGACTCAAAATTCTGTTATCCGGTCTATCAGTAGGTTAAGACTCAATAATGAGTGAATTGATTAATGAAAATGAGGAAAGTCTTTCTTGTCAACCTCTGACCAATTCTTATATCCCTAACTCTATCGATTAGACCCAAGAATCATGTTATTTTGGAAACCAAGATTCAATTTCAGCATACTCATTTGAACTTGACCAAACTCTAAGTTTTAAAAATTATATTGATATTTTGGCAAGTTATCCCTTTCCTGAAATTGAAAGTAAACATTAAAGTAATCATGAACCTCAAGTTGGTAATTCTATTTCACTTTTTGACTCAATAATGACTCCGATATCTTTACCAGATTTTTTTCTCTATTCTGGAGTCAACATTGAATTCTGTTCCAGTACACCATGAAATTGAATCACCAATATTTTATGATCATATTCCGTTAATGGAGAAAGTGTGTGAACATCAATTCTTTAGATTGGACCCCATTTTTGAACCAATTACGACTCCACTTTTGAATCTCGACTTGATCTGAGTCAAATTCCAAAGCCGATATCAATTTTTGTTCCTATCCATTTGAGTCCAAATTAATCATCTCCCAAAATCACACTTCATTGTTGGATAAGGATGTTGAACAAAATGACTCAGTAATTATTGTTGTAAATTAGAAATTAGATGGGAATAATTTTTTAATTAAGACCATTCACTCAATCACTCTTTTACTGGGTCGTATTAGAGAGGTCACTGATGGGTTCTTGGAAGATCCACAGTCTCTGAATTGGGCTGCATTTCATGGGCCAATCAGACCACCATCAGAACCATCACCATGAGGTAATTTTTCTTTACTTTCCATTTGTTTCATACATATACACATTCACGATGCATTGAGGATACTGCATGAGATAAGTGTGGGGGAGGATTTACTAACATAGTTAGTTTTAAATTTTCTTTTTTTTTACGCTTCTTTTTTGAAAATTTTTAGATTTTTCTTTTGTATAGAAACTCTTTTCTTTTGTTTTTACAAAACTTTTTGAAATAAGAGAAATAGTTTTGATTTATTTTTAAGAAAGTTAAGAGGATCTTAGGAAATAAGAAGACCTAAAAATTATGAATTCTTAAATCGAGTCAAAATATTAGATCTTTTTTAAATTTTAGGATAAAAAAGTAAGATTGGAAAGATAATTTGATCTTGAATTTTTTGCCTTAGATATATACACTTCATACTTACACATTTTTTTGGGATTTAAACAAAGACTGAAAATTGTTGGCCCAAGGTTACAATCACCCGTCTTTAGTGTGTTTTGATGATTACAAAACGTATTAGTTATTTGTACTAATATTATTTGTTGTTTAAGTGTGTTTCAGGTTTTCTATCTTGCATAGGTGTTTTCTTCCCTAAAGGAAGGTGACTTGGACTCAAGATAACTCAAATTGGGCTCAAGATGCAAAATTGAAGAACAAGTGGAGAAAGCCCCTCTTGAAGCCTTGAAGTCCTTAGAACATTGTAAGAATAGAATGTTAAAGTTTGAGTGTAGGATAATTGGCTCTAGGATTTGCACACACACTTATTCTTTATCTTCTCTATGTTTTTAAAAATGTTCGGGTTTAAGTTTTATGCATTAGTTTATGTATACATGTTTCCAACTTGTTTTATATTGAAAATCTTTGTTTAAAACATGTGTAGACTAATCCTTGCATAATACTTAGTCATATATATTTTTTTAAAAAAAAGGTTTTTACAAAAAATCCCAACTTCAAATTCAGCCTGTTTTTCTGTTTCAGGCGAGACCGGTCGACCGGACAGTCGACCGGCGCCTGTGTCAGGACATGCACGGTTTGTGCATGTCTGTCGGTCGACTGGCCGGTCGACCGACTGTAACCAATTTTGCTCTCGGTTTGTTTGAGTCGACCGACCGGTCGACCGGTAGAAGGAAACTGTGTTTCCTCAAAGAGGACGGTCGACCGGACAGTCGACCGGAGCCCAACGGCTCTTTGCCAGCAAGGCGACGGTCGACCGGACCGGTCGACCGCCAAGCCTGCTGCTGGCTAACGGCTCTTTCCTCTTTGGGATAGTTCTGAAATCTGTTTTTTCTGTCTTCTTTAACAGAGTTTTAGAGAGTTGTTGGGGGCCTTTTGCAGGTCAAATTAGGTGTAAAGAAAAGAGTTTTAACCTATTCTCTCCTTATAAATAGAGGGCAATAGGTCTTTGTTATTTACTAAGAAAAATCCTCAAGTTTTCATTATTTTCAAAGAGAAAAGGAAAAATTGTTTTAAAGCTTTCAATTCCAATCTTTTGAGCTAGTTTTTCAGTTGTGTTTGATTGCTAATATCACTCTACAACTGAAGTTTTCTCACCACACTTCATAGAGCCAAAAATCCATTACTCATACTATAGTGAAGTTGTAAAAAGAGTGAGAATTGTAAAAGTGTTTGAGAAAGAGTTTAGTGATCTTGTTGTGATCACTCTTGTTCTTGTGATTCTCTTCTTGTGGAGCAACCTCTAAGGTTGAGGTTCTTTTGTAAAGTGTGGAGCTCGGTGCTCGGTCTTCGGTAGACCAAATTGTAAGGCGTCCTCGGTGGATAGTGGAAATCCTTCACGGAGGTGAAGGCGGGGACTAGAGCGGTGGCTTGAACCTCGAAACAAATCATTCGTGTTTGCGATTGCCTTGCGTCATCTTGCTTTATTTTTCTCTTGCTTTATATTGTCTACAACTATTTGCTTGAGAACTAACCCTTTACTTGTGCAATCTTCTCTTGTTTACTTTACTTGTAATATTTATTGTGTGTATTTCATCATAGCATTTCATTCTTATCTTGTTCGATCAAATCTCATACAACACGGTTGCATTGCGCACCTCTAACCCATCTTTAAGGGGAATTGGGAGGACGGAGTTCAGAACCCTTCACCGGGTATTCGGCTCCTAGTCGTGTTTTGAGAGATCGTTGCATCACTCATATTTACTTAAGTTTAAAAAAGATCATTAGATTAGCAATTACACCTATTCACCCCCCCTCTAGGTGTATTTCAAAAATGCTATAAAAAATGCCATAATATATATATATATATAATGATAAAACCACTTATTGAAGCTAGGTAGTTATACCTCAGGAAACATGATTATTTACGCCTAAAATGGTGGACAAAAATAAAATAATCCCTTTTAGTTTTGTTCCTTGTTTACTCGAGTCTTTAAGCCCAAGGGATGTTTTCTTATCTTGTTCCCTAAAACTATCTGGTTTGGGAGTAACCGGCTAAAGGCTCACTACCCGGGTTAGCTAAAAAGCCTATGAAAACTAAGGGAAGAAGAAAAAAATAATATAAATAAATGGCATGAAAGTTAGAGTCAATATAAAAAAAAAATCTTCACAGTTCACAAAGTGCATATTTTTCTAAGAGTTTTATGAAAGATTAAAAAATCGATTCAATTTTAAATTCTAACATTTAATTTATGATAAGATTTTATATTTAGACTTAGTTTAAAGAAGAATAATATCTGGTTAACCTATGACTTTGGATCTCTTAAATTTTCACAAAAATATTTTAACACTTTTCTCTATTTCAAAATGCGTTTTCAAAATACTAACATTTGATTTCTTTCTTTATGGATTTTGAGGTGTAATCCACTGAAAACTCTCAGGAGATAAAACTCCTCCTCTAGGGTAAACATAGAGGTTTAACGGTATGTTGCACATGCTTAGTGCAATCGCGTCACCTGCGAAAGTGGTGTAATAATTTTCTTAGTTTATCTGTTTTACTTGAGATGAGCAAATGATAAGTCTATGGGGTGTGATTAGTCTCTAAATATGCATATTACATACCACATCTTCACATTTATTCAATATTAAATTCTGTTAATAACACCTCTCTTGTATGTTTCTGGTCCATGGCCTGAAATGAAGAAGCCCAAAAATCTCATTTATTTAGTGATTTAAAGCCTACACATATAGCCATTGACTTTCAAAGATGGTTTTGTCAAAACCAGGTGCCCATATTCAATTCCAGGGGCTACAACTGACAGGGGGACAAACTGACAGCGCGTGCCAGAAGGCGCCGCACGCGCGGGTCCAGTACGGCCGCATAAACGTGGACCTGGCCGCGTTTCCGCAGCCGTACCATGGAGCCGCACGTCGAGATGCCGCGCGTCGAATCTCGACGCGCGGCCCCGTGACACCCTCCTGGTGCCCCCCTTGGCCTATAAATACCCTCGGATTTTCAGAGCTCAAGGGAGGAAAGTTTTTAGGGTTGTTTCTTTTCCATGTATGTAGTTTTTAGGATAGTTTAGATTAGTTGTTCTTCTTCTTCCTCTTTTATATTTTTCATTTCTTATAGATCTTGTAATACGGAAAAGAGTAGTACATAGGATGAAAGCAAGAGTTCTTGTAATGGATGGTGATAATTTATGTAAGGTTCTCTCTTTATCTCTTCTTGTTTCCTTCTCTCTAACTCTTTTTACATGCTTAGCTAATTTTCTCTCATGGAAACTTACTACAACCACTAACTTGCTTACTCTTTACTTGATAATCCACATGAATCTAATAGTCTCTACTTGGCCTTGCTCTTGCAAGAGTCATTGATGGCTCATGATGATGGATTCTAACACTCTAACATTCTAACTCTATAAAAGCAAATATTACTTTATTCCATGCTTGATCTTGTTTAGTTTTGATGGTTTAAGTGTATCTTGAACTTGTTTGTTGAGTTTGAATGTGATGAGTTATCTTATGGGTCATGCTCTGAAACGCTCTTGAACTAAGGACTAGTGATGGCCAAGGATACATGTGAGGCAACTATCACTAAGAGGTTAGCATGATTATGAAGCCATTAGTAGTTAGTAGCCATGAGTTTTCTTTCCTTTTTACTTTGTTTTGGAAATATACCAAAAATCACAAATATCTTCTTTTCTATGTTTTCCACTTCTTTTTTTTCACCGTATCCTTCTTTTTTCATTTTTTGTTTTCTTTCCTTTTCATTCTTTAAAACATAGAAGAACTGTTAACACACACGTGAACATACTGGTAAATCTTCTATTGCTTTCCGTCCCTGTGGATTCAACCCGTTTAGCCTCTATGTTATAACGGAAGTATCGAGGAAACCAAAGCACGCACTTTTAACTCGTGATTTCAAACCATACACTTTTCGTGCCCGATTTTTCTTCGATCAATTTTCAAGAGCAATTTTCCCATCCTCTATAGTGTTTTAGCAATACGTTTTTAAAGAAGTTTTTGTGCTTCAAAATTAAAATCTTTATTTGTATCAAAGTTTTGAAAAAATTAAAGAAAACAAGTATTGGGAAATCTAGTCTCTAGTTTTCTTTTCTCTATCATTTCAAGAGTTTTTCCAAGAGTTTTCTTTGTACTTTCTTTTCTAAAAACTTTATGCACTTACATACTTGAGCTTTTCATTGCAAATCTATCCTCTAGGATCTTGTATTGTGAGAGATTTTTTTGTTTGTGAACTTTTGTGAATACCAAGTTTTGTTTTTGATCTTTGTGATCACTAAGTTGTATTTCTTTTCTTCGCTTTGTGCTTGACTTTTTGCCTACCCTCTTGTGTAGAGGTGTGAGAGTTGAGTTGTGTACTCCTTATTTGTATTACTATAATTTCTCAGTGTAGGTCCTTTTGTGGAAGGTCCTTGGTGGACATAGTGAAAATTCTTCTGTGTGAAGGCTGGGACGTAGAACAGTGGCTCGAACCTCGAAACATATCTTGATGGTTGTGTTTGAATCTTTGTCTCACAACTCTTTCTACTCTTATATCTTGCATTGCTATTCTTGCTCATATTTATACATGCTTGATGTAGTTTGTGTGCTCACACTTGTATTGAACCAATAGAGCTATTGAGGTACCTCAACTCATAATTTAGAGGAATCGTGAGGAGACGTTCCAGAGCCCTTCACGGGGAATTCGGATTCACTCTTGGTCATACGTTGTGTGTTAGTGTAAAAGTTTTAATTCCGCATTATTTGTCATTAGATTAGCACTACATCTATTCACCCCCTCTAGGTGTATTTTTCACACTCATCCCTACTTTTAGCTTTAACAAATTGTAGTCATTCATAAAATGATGAATGGTGTTACTTTAAGAAGTAGACTGTCTACTGCAAATTGGCAGTGAAGAGGATCTAATCCACTGTTTATACACATCAGCCATCAATAAAATTCAAAAAAATAAGAGCAATAGTAGTAGATACATAAGTAGGTTCCCTACTCCATAGGGGCATTTTTTTGGCAATCTCAAATACAAGTTCAAACCTGGGATACAAATTAAAGAGTGAGATTATAAGATAAGAATATGTACTTGTGGTGGAGATTTTCTGCTATGAATGATCGGATGGTCAATTCTCACCACATACGAGAGAAAAGTTGAGTAGGGATTAAGAAAAAATAAAGCACAACACAAAAGTGATAAAGTTTTTTACTTGAAAACTCAAATCGGGAAAAACCATGGGGAGGAGGAGGAAAATCCATTATAAACTATAGATTACAGGATTACAGGGATTGAATGCCAAACTCTAAGAGATGAGCTTATTTAGAATGGGAAAAAGATCCGGATCCCCCTTTCCCCTCGCTAGAGGAGAAGGTCCTTTTATACTTGTTTTGATCTGTGTATGTGGGGGCGGATGATATGGACATGATTCTCATAATCGCACAATCTGAACGTGTTGGATCACTGTGGAGAGCGGTGCTGGTCTACCTTGAAGGCATGCGAGCTACAGTCAAGGCTTATGCTCGTCCGCTCAGGAGCCATTGCGTTGATGAGGAAGGAAGACCGCCCTCGAATCTCCTCCAATGAACAAGTCTTTGATGTTCCTGTATTGGAGGTCTGTAAACAGTGGCAGGACAGGTTCTCAGATCAACTGTAGTCCTTTACAAAAATTAAACACAGGGATGTAAAAGATTTCATGTATTTCACTTGTCAGATGAAATAATATAATGAAATTTAATGAAATGCAATTGCATGTTATTCAATTATAGAAATGAATAAGTTGTTTAGATCTTGCCTGATTTGTATTGTGAAATGATCATATCCCTTCGGAGGCCTGAATTTTGGATGCCAAGAATATGTTGTATCTACATTACCATCTACGGATGGTGTCTCCATCTTTGACCATACAGACACTTGACCTCTAAGTGAAGTGAAGACTTACAGTCACGGAGATAGACTAGGTCATTGGGTGCTAACTTCCAAGGGAAGTGAGGACTTCAGTCGTGGAGATAAACTGGGCCTTAGGCACCGACCTTCAGTGAAATGAGGACTTCAGTCATGGAGATGAACTGTTTGGGTGGCTTCCTTGCTGGGAGAGGGCAAGCCGAAGGGAAAACCAAAAAGTTTAAGAGTTGAGGCACTCAATTGTCTTCTTGATTGTAAGAGAAAAACTGACAAGTATGAATGATGCAAGCAATGTTGACAAGTATGAATGATGCAAGCAATGTATTAGAAGTGCATTGAAAGCAAAAACAAAAGTGTAAGCAATAGAGATGAGTAAGAGTGAGAGAGAGAGAGAGAAAGCAATCGCAAACACAAGAAATTTATTTTGAGGTTCGAGAAACTCGCTCTACGTCCCCGCCTTCACCACGTGAAGGATTTCTACTATCCACTTAGGATCTTCCATAAAGGAGGTACAATGGCCTACACAAGATCCTGAGTACACAACTCCAACCTTCAATTCTCTACACAAGAGGTAGCACAAAGCCAATAAAATTTATAAGCTCTTGGTGACCACAAAGATCACAAACCCTCACTTTACAACTTCCTAGAGTATAGAATGAGAAATGAAGCTCAAAAAGTTTGTGTGAGAGAAAATTCAGTTGGAATGAATAAACTTGAGAGCTTAAAACTTGTAGAAATTGATGTGGAATTGAGAGCTCTTAAAAATTAGAAATTTTTCAAACTTTTCTTTTTAATACAAACATGATTTCTCTTCAAAAATTATTGTGTAATCCTCTACAAATGAGCCATATATATTGGCAATAGGTAAAAGTCATTAGAGGAGTTAAACAAGGTATCAGGAGGGTGATTAGGGTTTTAGACCCTAAAATTGTAAAAATACCCATTAAAGAAAAGACAAAAATTCAACAGATTTAAAAACTAGTTGTTATTGTAATAGAGACAGTCTGTCGGTCGATCGACCGATCGACCGTACAACCTAGTACAAAAAACTAGCCGTTGCCAATCGGTCGACTGATTGACCATCCGAAATAAAGAGAGCATTGATAGAGGAACGATTGACCAGTTGGTCAACCGACGTGCTAAACATGGGTGATCGGAGGGGAACCATGCACTAAATTGTGTGTTTTGAAAATAAAAGTTTAAGTGTGTGTGCTTTGGCTTCCTCGAAAGTTTCGTTATAGCAAAGTGGCTATACAGATCGAATTCACAGAGACGGGGGGTAATAGAAGCATTAGCGGTGTTTCACGTTTGTGTTAACAAGTTCTTCTAAGTTTTAAAGAATCGAAAGAAAAAGAAAAGGAAACAAAAAGAAGGAAGAGAAGAAGATGATGAAAACTAAGATAAAAATATAGTGTTGTGATTTGGAAAACTATTTCTAAAATAAAGTAAAAGAGAAAGAAAATTCATAGCTCCTAACTACTAATTACTTCACTAACCATGCTAACCTCTGGAGTGATAGTTGTCTCACAATGGATCCTTGGCCATCACTAGACTTGTCTCTAAAAGGTTTCCAATGAATGGTCCATAAGATTATTTTCCATATCAAACTTGATTAACAAGGTGCACCATACAATTAATCCATCAAAACCGGTTAGGGAAAAGTATAAAGCAAAATAAGTTGTGCAAGTTAGCTTGTTAGCAAGTTAGGAGTTAGAACCTATCATCGAGCCATCAATGGCTCTTGCAAGAGCAAGGCCTTGTAGAGGCTATTAGATTCATGTGGATTATCAATTAAGGAGTTAGATTGTTAGTGGTTAGTGGTTAGTCACCATGAGGAAAACTAGCTAAGCATCTTGGAAGAAATTAAAGAAAAAATAAGGAAGAAAAAGGTAAACTTTTTTTATAGATTATCACTCTCTATTACAGAGTCTCTCTCTTTTTCTCCTGAATCACTCTCTAATTTAATCCTAGATCTAAAAAGAAAAGAAGAAAATACAAGAAAAAAAAGAAGAGAAAATCCTAATCTACATTATGGAGAAGAAACCCTAATCCTAGTCTCCTCCCTCGAGTATCTGCCTCTTAAGTTGTATTTATAGGCAAAAGGTGTTTCTAGAAGATGAGACAAAGACACATGTCAAGAATCAAGGCCACTGGCCTGACTTTGCTGCGGATCGCGGCCATGGCCTGATCAGGGCCAAAGGTCCTGATCTTCTGCCACGTATCTCACCCAACTGCGAGAAGCTTCTGTATATGTTCTATTTTGCATATTTTGAATCCATATTTCTCCAAATACAACATCAATTCGAGATCCAATGTATCTTCTAGAAGCTATTTGCCTTGGTCTCCAAGAAATGTGGATTAATTACCTAAAAATGGGTTTAATTAGGCTCTTATTTTCACTTTACCCCTATACCTTTGTAATCTGCATAAGAGACCAAAACACTAGTTATTAGTAGTATTTTATTCATAACCAGGGCAGGGAAATGCGATATGAAATGCAGAATTGACGACTAATAACACCTTCACACTTATCTTTTGCTCGTCCCGAGCAAAATAAGAAAAAGAAAAACTAAACTAATAATGTTATTACACCACTTTTGCAGGTGAAGCGATTGCGTTGAGCGTGTGCAACAAGTCTTTAAACCTCTAGGTTTCCCCTAGGGGAGGAGTTATAGTTTCCTGAGGGTTTTCAATGGATTACATCCACAAGATCCATAAAGAAAAATAAGTTCTAATATTTTGAAAACACATTTTGAAAGAGAGAAAATTTTCAAAATATTTTTGTAAAAATTAAGTGAATCAAGGTCTTAAGTTAACCTAAACTATTCATTACTAATTTGAGTCTCTATGCAAGGACTTGTTATCAATCAAGGTTAAAAAAATTAAGATTAAATTGATTATTTGATCTTTCATAAAACCTAGATAATATGCACTGGCATATTTTTAGGATTTAACTAGGACTATGATACCATTTATTTATTTATTTTTATATGTTTCATTTAGTTTTATTAAGCTTTCTGATAGTGAGCCTTTAACCGATGACTCCTAGACCAGATGGTCATATGGCACCAGATGAGAAAACATCTTCGGGGTTTAACGACTCGAGTAAACAATGCCACAAAACTAAAAGGTATATATGTTTTGACCACCGTTAGGCGTGACTATTCATACTTTCTAAGGCACAATAAATCAGCTTAATTAGTGGCCAAGTATTTATAATATTTTTTTATAAGAGTATTAAGTCTTTGTTTAATCTCCCAATGTATAAGTGCATATCTCTGAGGAAAAAAATTCAAGATCAAATTATCTTTCTAATATTTCATCTATAACCTAAAATTCCAACTATACCTTTTTTTTATTCAAATTAAGAAATTATATCCTAAAATCAACCTAATTTTCTAAAAAATGAATCAAAAATTTTCTCATTTTCAAAAAGTTTGTAGAGAAATGAAAAATCCTATACAAAGAGAGAAAGTTTTAAGAATATCCTTAAAAAAGTGAAAAAATCTAAAAATCTACGTTAGCATACCCTCCCCCACACTTATCTAATGCATTGTCCTCAATGCATCATGAATGTATGTATGCATGAAAATAAAGGGGGAAAGAAAATTCATGTCAGAGTGGTGGTTCTGGTAGAGGTCTGATTGGTGCGTGAAATGCAGCCCAATCCAGAAAATGTAGTGATCATAGGAACCTACCAGTGACCTCTCTCCTCATATAACCAAGTAATGGATAGTGTACGTGTATGATTTTATTTAGAAAATTTACCCGGTCAAATTTTCAATTTTGAAAAATAATTTCTTAGTTATTTTTTGAAAAATACACCTAGAGGGGGTGAATAGGTATAGTGCTAATCTAATGATAAATAATGCGAAAATATAAACTTTTACACTAACACACAAAGTATAACCCAGAGTGAGTCTGAATTCCCCGTGAAGGGCTCTGAAACTTCTCCTCAGGATTCCTCTAAATTATGAGTAGAAGTACTTCAATAGCTTTCTTGGTTGAATATAAGTATGAGCACACAAATAATATCAAGCATGTATGAATTGAACAATGAATGCAATACAAGATACATACACACACACACACACACACACACACACACACACATATATAGAGAGAGTTGAGAGAGAAAGATTCAAACGCAGACACCAAGATGTGTTTCGAGATTCGAGCCATTGCTTTACGTCCTCGCCTTCACACAGAAGAATTTCAACTATCCACTAAGGATCTTCCACAAAGGGACCTCCACCGAGGAATTATAACTTACAAAATGGAGTACAAAACTCCAACTCTTACACATCTCTACGCAAGAGGGTAGGTACAAAGCCAAGTACAAAGTAAAGAAAAGATTACAACTTAGTGATCCAATGATCACAAACTATACTTGGTGATCTCAAAAGACCACAAACAAAGCCTCACATAAACAAGATCCTAGAGGATAGATTTGCAATGAAGAGCTCAAGTATGTGAGTGCACAAAGTATTAGAAAAAGAAAACATAAAGAAAACTCTTGGAAAAAAAACTTCTTGATATATGAAGAAATTGAAGAACAAAATTAGATTCTCAAAACTTGTTTTCTTTTAATTTTTCAAAACTTTGAAACAAATAAAGAAAGAGATTTGAAGCACAAAAACTTGTTTAAAAACTTGTTGCTAAAAATCTGTAGAAGATGTGAAAAATAGCTCTTGAAAATCTTGCCAAAAACTGGCCAAATGAACCCAATTTATAGGGGTTCAGAAAACTAGCCATTGGCGACAAAACCCAGGCCAAACAGGCCTGCCGGTCGACCGGCCAACGGTCAGATTTCTAACCGTTGGGGTTGTCGGTCGACCACCCGGTCGACTGCCCCAAGGCAGATAGAGGATAATCCTCTGTCGGTCGACTGCTCGGTAGACCGGCACCCAATAGAAAGTTGGGTGAGCCAGTCGGTCGACCGGTCGGTCCACCGCTCCTTGCTACGGCCGACTGGTCGGTCGACCGAGCCAAGGCTTAGGGCATGTGCACATTTCTGTACACGTCGATCGACTGCCCGGTCGACCGAGCAATGCTTTGGTCGACCGGTCGGTTGACCGCAAGCAGCTCAAACCCAGGATTTTTATGGTTTAAACTCTAACTTCACAAACCCATAAAAAATTCAATTAAATTCTAATAAATTCCACAAAAGTAAGTTCATGTAAATAAATTGAAGTCCAAATATGTGTGAAAAAAATCAACACATATTACAAACATGTGAATTATTTTTAAGATATAAAAATTATAGCTTTAAACAAAAAACTGTATTTTTCAAAAATTTAATTTTTAAATAGAAATCCGATTTTTCCTTAAGATTGTATAAAAACAAAAACAAAATATTGAAATACATTTGAAGCATGATGTGTGTGGTTAGAATCCAATACACATAGTAAATGATATGTACTTGTTTTTGACAATAAATACCAAAATAAGTTTTGATAAAAAAACGAAACTTAAACACATGAACTAGATTCAACAAAATAAGTTTATCTAAACATATGAAGTATAAATGCATATTGAAGGAATCTAATACACATATAAACCATGTAAACTTGTTTTGATGAAATCTATTCATGAAACGGAAAGATGTATACTTGAAGATCCGAAACTTAAAACGTATACATGTTAAATCGAAACAAAAAACTTAAAACTTGTTTCTATGAGTTTTGTGTAAACCAAGTAACCATAAACTTTTGAAACTAAAATGGTTAAATTGAAAATCAAACTATAAATATTATGTATGTGTGTGTATACTTGAGCAACTCAAAGCTATTCTATCCTTACACAAGATCTAAACAAAACATCTAAACAAACCTAGATACAAATCTTCTTGTAGACCTTCTCTAAGGCGACTCGATCCAAACACGATCCAAAGAGCTTGACTCCATCTCGAGTACTTAATGCGATCTTGATGCGCGAGCTCTTGAATCAACACGTGATAGCTTCGAATCTTGAATTCGAATCCACTGTAGAAACTAAACACCAATAATGATCTTAACCTATATCTGAAACTTAATAAACACAAGATCATTAGAACTATAATGTCATAAGTTAGTCATCATCAAAACTAGGGTGAAAGGCCTTCGGGCCAACAATCTACCCCTTTTTGATGATGACAAAACTCATGAGATCATATATGCATGGATTAAGGATAAGCTTCATAGAAGCTCCCCCTTAACTCATGCATAGCAAAAACATAAATAAATATTCAATGTAAGCGCATGATACCAATCATAACAATCATATAGATATACAATGTTAGCTTTAGGTACCAAATGTATACAAAGGATATATATTCACGGTAAACTCTAGATACTAAATGAATATGCAATATAAGCTCTAGATGCCAAATGATAAAACATATATATTCATTGTAATTGCTAGCTAGATACCAAATAAAAAGTATATCAATACAATTGCTTGCTAGATACCAATATATCAAAACAAAACATGATATCAAAAATTAGATATCAAAACAAAATAAAATATATGCATAAAACTAAAAACATGCATATATAAACTAATCTTTCTCTCCTTTTTTGTCAATCATCAACAAAGGGGTAGAAGACTAATTGATAACAGATACCAATTGAAAATAAGAACATATATCAATAGAAAATACGCCAATTTAAAATGAAAATATTTTGATACCAAAAAAAATATACCAATTGAAAAGCAACATGGATAAAAAAATTTACCAATTGAAAATAAATAATCCATGAAATTAATCTTTTTAAATTCTAAACCATTTTGCAATATAGATACCAATTGTAAACAATTGATACCAATATGAAAAATTTTTAACTTTTTCAAAATATTTTTCTCAAACAGAGTAGGAGTAAGATACCAATTGAAAATAAAATCAAGAATTTTTCTCCCCCTTTTTAAAATACCAACAAAATCTACATAAGCTTGTAAAAGATAACAATTAACATTTGGAACTAAATCAAGCTTAGCATAAAATAATTTGTTCTATAAAACATATATGTATAGATATTTTTAATCTAGCACTAGAAATCATATACATATATGTATGATCAGAGCAATTAAAATATAATACCAATTGATATATGATGCATACATATATAAGAAAATATGAGTATACAAAAATGAAATAGCATGGGAATCATGTGTATAACTCATGACATCCACCCTATCATGCACATGTTTAAAAATATATTCAATAAGAGCATACAAGGCATGGTCGCCCAACTAACCGTCCTTATAGGGTAGAAATTTTAAAAAATAATATTTTGAATATAATTTAGTATAGGTTGAAAACTCTACCAATTGAAGAATAAAGATCTAGTTTCAAAGTAATTTTGAAAATTAGTACGAAATTCTTCAAGTAAGGAATAAAAACATATATGTATCACATGAAAATATACTAAATACACAATAATTGACACTCAAAAATTTATGAAGCACATATAGGCTCCTGAATCAAAACCATAAGTAAACAAAAAATATATCGAGTGTGCAAGAATCATGGAAGAAACATATACATGGATATAAATCAATGAAACTCAATCTCATCAAAACACATGAAAATTCTTTTTCATGAACATGAACCATAGAACAACAAAAAAAAATTCTATTTTCCTCAAAACTATTTAAGAAACATAAACTTCAGGATATATGTATGTTTTTATCTAAACTAAATCATACATATTATCCAAATATGAATTGAGTTCATAAATTAGTATATGGCATATAAAACAAATGACTCAAGGATAGAACATGTATATCTAATAGTTTAGACAAAATCTACATATACATGAAGCTAAACACATTTTCAAGAAAACATGTAAAGGGTGTAAAAAAAATAAGGAATACAAGTATAAATATAAGAATCATCAAAACTAGGTCATACAAGTACATGTAATGAGTACACATAAAAATAAAGCATCTAAACATAAGAATCAAGTGTAGTTCACTAATTGTACAAGTATAATCACAAGTTTTAACAAAAATTATATCTAAACATGTAATCAAAACATGATACACACATAACATCAAATCATGAAAGATAAACCAATATGATCATTAGTGTAAATGTAAGTATTATTAACACTAAGATATATACAATAGCTAAACAATAATTGAGAACACAAAAATAAGAATTCATATAAGCATAGGTGCATCTCAAATACTATTTATGTATATCACAAGTCTAATAATCATTGCTTTTAATCCTAATAAGCGTGAAAATCAAGACATGCTAAAAATCATCAATCTAAAAACATGAAAGCATATAAACATAAACAAAGTACAGAGAATAGACATAGTTACCAAACCGAATGAACTAATCTCTATATCTCCAAACCATGGCGGTCCTCCCACCAAAACTTTCTTCATAGTGATGCGTCCAATGTAGTGCCCATCAAACTCAATCGCATTCACCATCAAGGCACCAAGTCTCTCACATCTTGTGAGAGCCCACACCTACATCAAAGGAAATGGAGTGATTTTTGGTACCCAATCTTTCTTGGGTCCATGAGGGTTAGTACCTCTCCTAACCCAAACATATTTACTTACAAAATTTAAATTATTTAACCTATCATAGCAAAATTTTACAAGGTGGCCCTTATGACCACAATGTGTATAAGTGTACACTCTAGCATACATAGTGTCATGTGTGTGAACATAAGAAGCATGTGTATGCCGTGAATGGTGTGCATGCAATGTGAAGTATGTTTCTCCCGAAATATGAATTTCAATCTCTTGTAGTTCATGCATATTGGCTCAAAGTGGAGCCCAAAAAATCTACATTTTTCTTCAACATACAAATATCATTATCAACGGAAGAAGAAGTGAAGCAATCAATTGAAACCAAATTCATATCACAAGAAGATAAAGCAATAAAATCATGACAAACATGAGAATCAAAATCATTTTTCAAAGGTCTTTTTATTTTGAAACAAAATCAATTCTTTTGAAATCAAAGCAATTTTATTTTTCAAAGAATCATTCTCTTTTAAAACAAAATCAAGTTTTGAAGACAAAATATTATCCTTCTTTAAAACAACTTCAAAATTATTTTTGTTCTTTAAAATCTTATTTTAATTTAAAACAAGATCAAATTGAGTTTTCAAGGAATTCCTTTCACTTGAAATCTCAACTTTCTCTTTCAGAACAAGATCGAGTTTTGAAAATAAAGTCTTATTTTTCTTTTTTAATTCAAAACTCTTCTTTTTCAATGCTTTATATTTCAAAAGCAAGTTTTCACAAAACATAGAGAGCTCTTCATTTAAAGCATGGGCATCCATACTACTATCATGATCATTGAAAGAGCTAGAACAATTATCAAGATGAGATTCCAAAGTTACCTCAAGGGAGTCATTCCCTTGGACCATGTAGCACGCTTTGTTGGACTCATTTACTATGGGTTTTCTCTCCATGTTGTTTGAAGCTTGTTCCTTGAGAGAGATCAAAATGTTTCACGCTGTAAAAGCAGAATCACAATGAGAAATCAAATAAATATGTTCATTGCTTAGTGTGTTCTTAAGTGCATCCGCGGCTTGTGCATGACCTTTTAAGTACTTGCCATTATTAACATAAGAATTTTTAGTAGTGGCAAGATAGACATGCAATCCTAGGGCTTTGAGGTAAGCACTAATCTTACATTTTCACATGTCAATATTGGAGACATCAAACATGAGCGGTGCAAGCTAATCCATAAGTGTAAACAAATGTGTGCAAAGTAAATAATTAGATTAGTAAAAGAGGATCACACTCCTAGGTGGTTAAACCGAATATCAGGAGCGCTAGTTTTGATACCAATTGAAAAATATATCTAGAGGGGGAGTGAATAGATGTAGTGCTAATTTAATGACAAATAATGTGAAATTATAAACTTTTACGCTAACACAAAAAATATAACCAAGAGTGAGTCCGAATTCTCCGTGAAAGGCTCTGGAACTTCTCCTCATGATTCCTCTAAATTATGAGTTGAGGTGCTTTAATAGCTCTCTTGGTTGAATACAAGTGTGAGCATACAAACAATATCAAGCATGTATGAATTGAACAATGAATGCAATGCAAGATAAAGAGAGAGAGAGAGAGAGATATAGAGAGCGAGAGAGAGAGAGAGAGAGAGCTGAGAGAGAAAGATCAAATGCAAATACCAGGATATGTTTCAAGGTTCGAGCCACTGCTCTACGTCCTCGCCTTCACACAGAAGGATTCAACTATCCACTAAGGATCTTCAACAAAGGGACCTCCACCGAGGAATTACAACTTACAAAATGGAGTATACAACTCCAACTCTTACACACCTCTACACAAGAGGATAGGCACAAAGGCAAGCATAAAGTAAAGAAAACATTACAACTTGATGATCTAATGATCATAAACTATACTTGGTGATCTCAAAAGATCACAAATAAAACCTCTCACAAACAAGATCCTCGAGGATAGATTTGCAATGAAGAGCTCAAGTATGTGAGTGCACAAAGTATTTGAAAAAGAAAACACAGAAAAAAAACTCTTGGGAAAAACTTCTTGATAAATGAAGAAATTGAAGAACAAAACTAGACTTCCAAAACTTGTTTTCTTTTAATTTTCCAAATCTTTGAAATAAAATAAAGATAGAGATTTTGAAGCACAAAAACTTGTTGCTAAAACTCTGTAGAAGATGTGAAAAATAGCTGTTGAAAATCATACCAAAAACTGGCCAAATGAACCCAATTTATAGGGGTTCAGAAAACTAGCCGTTGGAGGCAGAATCCAGGCCAAACAGGCCTGTCGGTCGATCGCTCGGTCGGTCGACTGGCCAACTGTCATATTCTGATTGTTGGAGTTGCCGGTCGACCACCCGATCGACCGCTCCCAGGCACAGAGAGGATAATCTCTCTGTCGGTCGACCGGCACCCAACAGAAAGTTGGGTGAGCCAATCGATCGACCAGTTGGTCGACCGCTCCTTGCTACGGTCGATCGGTCGGTCAACCGAGCCAAGGCTCAGGGCATGTGCACATTTCTGTGTACGTCGGTCGACCGCCCAGTTGACCGAGCCATGCTTCGGTCGACCGGTCAGTCAACCGCAAGCAGCCTAAACCCTGAATTTTAAGTAAATTCCAATAAATTTCACAAAAATACCTTCATGTAAATAAATTGAAGTCCAAATATGTGTGATCAAAAAATAACACATATTACAAACATGTGAACTATTTTTGAGGTATAGAAATTAAAGCTTTAAACAAAAACTGTATTTTTCAAAAACCAAATTTTTAAATAGAAATCCAATTTTTCCTCAAGCTTGTATAAATACAAAAATAAGATATTTAAACACATTTGAAGCATGATGTGTATGGATATAATCCAATACACATAGTAAATAATATATACTTGTTTTTGACAATAAATACCAAAATAAGTTTTAATAAAAAGCAAAATTTAAATACATGAACTAGATTCAAAAAAATAAGTTTATCTAAACATATGAAGCATAAATGCATATGGAAGGAATCAAATACACATATAAATCATGTAAACTTATTTTGATGAAATCTATTCATGAAATAGAAAGATGTATACTTGAAGATCCGAAACATAAAACGTATACATGTTAAACTGAAACACAAAACTTAAAACTTGTTTTTATGAGTTTTGTGTAAACCAAGTAAACATAAACTTTTGAAAGTAAAACGGTTAAACTGAAAACCAAACTATAAATCTTATGCGTGTGTGTATACTTGAGCAACTCAACGCTATTCTATCCTTATATAAGATCTAAACAAAACATCTAAACAAACCTATATACAAGTCTTCTTGTAGACCTTCTCCAAGAATACTCGATCCAAATACGACCCAAAGAGCTTGACTCCATCTCGAGTACTTAATGCGATCTTGACACGCGAGCTCTTGAATCAACACATGATATCTTCGAATCTTGAATTCGAGTCCATTGTAGAAGCTAAACACCAATAATGATCTTGACCTATATCTGAAACTTATTAAACACAAGATCATTAGAACTATAATGTCATAAGTTAGTCATCATCAAAACTAGAGTGAAAGGCCTTTGGGCCAACAATTTTTTCTACATCTTTATCTCAGAATAGATTGTAATATGGTGAAATGATTGATTTGGCCTCAGGAGGTACAGGAACTAATACCGACTTAGAAAATTGACTGAAATCAAGCAAAGATTCTATTGTCGAAATTGGTTCAAAAATTAGGTCCAAACAAAAATAGTTCACATGCATTTTTTTCCTCAATAGAATGTCTTTGTAAGATTGGTGACTCAAGTTTAAGAATTACAGGCATGGGAATCAAAATTGGCTCAAAAATGTTGCTCAAATTAGGTAACAATACATGAGTCGATATTGATTTAAATTTGAAACTGAATCATAAAATTAAGGATCTGGGTCACATTCCTATTTGAGTTTTATTTTATTGAAATAAAAACTTGCCAAATTTCAATGGGACTCTCAGAAGTTTGGTATTGGTCAAGTTCAAGATGTTGATCTTGAAAATCAAGTGATTCAATTTCACGATGCATGGGCACATGATTCAATCTGACTCGGGAAAGTGATAAATCGGGTAAAGATACTGGATTCAATATTGAGTCAAGAAGTTAAATTGAATTACCAAGATGAGGTTCAGGATCACATTCATGCTCAAGTTCAATTTCAAAAAAGGGATAACTTGCTAAAATGTAAATATGATTCTTAAAATTTAATTTTGGTCAAGTTCAAATGGATACGATGAAATTGAATCTTGATTCTTGGGCCAGATCGATAGGATTAGAGATATCAGGTTTGGTCTAAAGTTGATAAGGAGAGTTTCTTCATTCCTATAATCGTTGACCAATTCACTTTTTTTGCTTCTAAACCTAATGATGGACTGGTAACAAAATTTTGAGTTTAAAATTATGTCTTCTATACTCTTTTCAATCAATTTATTTTGAAAAGGTGAGTAGGAAGGTTGGTTTTGAAAACTTTAAAATTGTGAATCCATCAGATTTTTGAAATTATTGTTCAGACTCACGCAAGATAACCATACTCTTTTCCAAGTTGGATTTTTCATTTTCGAGAGGTGAGACTGGAAAGAGTGAGTATGAACCTCGAAAATTTGGTGTAAATTAGGAATCCAACATGTTTTGAAATTGTCACTCAGACTCACGCAAGGCTTCCATACTCTTTTCTAACTCAGATTTTTCTTCATTTGGGTTTTTAGAAAAGGAGTATATGAAGCTTGGTTTTGGAAAAATTGTGAAGATTGTAAGTCGACCATGTTTTGAAATTGTTGTTGGGACTCAAACATGACTTCTATACTCTTTTCTAATTTGAATTTTTCTTCAGTCAGTGGTTCTAAAAAAAGAGTATATGAAGCAAAATTAGGGAATGATTATGGATAATGTGATTGAAGATTAGACTCGTGAGAGGTGAATCACTATTGATTCTGTGAAGAGTTGAAATTATTTGAAAATTTTGGGCATAAGGTTGGGGTTATTGGTTATATTGAGTCGGATAAATCCAAACTGACCTATTTGGTTGGCTCATATTGTACAAAGCAGGGTTGGAGTTATCCGAATCAAATGGGATCAAAGTGAAATATGGATTCATATTAAAGTTGAAAAAATTGTTGTTGAAATTCATTTAACAATAATCACAAACAAAAAGAAAAAATAAACAAAAAGAAAAAGAAAAAGCAAACAAGCCTATGCTAGGGTTGACCTAAACTTAGACGACTTCTAACTGGTCGACTATCCAGGAGAGAGCTATTGCAGTATCTGACCACGAGCTAATCGGCCAAGTCGGGGCAAAATTCAGTGAGAGGTATCTGTGCATAAGCTACGGGTCTTAATTTCGTCAAATCACTGAATCTTCGAGGCTTATTCTCTTAATCCCCAATTCTTTGACATTGATTTGGTAAGAGTCTGATACTAACAACTCCTCCCAAAGTTAATTTCCTAATGAGCCTGAAATGTCCCTAGGGCCAACGTCTAGCAAGTTTTACTTAGGTTTGGGTTGTGTGAGTGAGGGGGTGATTTTTAGGCCAAGGGAGGGTAATGACTTTCCCACCTTATGTTATGTTGGGTTATGCCCTTAATTTTAATTTGTGCAATGTTGCAATATAGATAAGAATATACACTCAAAGCGAGTAATCACCCACATGTTTGTCTTAAGCTATATTCAATGCAATATGTACACTTCAGCCCAGTTGACACAACAGAATAAAATATAGTAATATCGAATTAGAATTGGGGCGTATCTACAATGCAAATGTCTAAACTGTTTTTGAGACATCCAATTACCAGTATTTTATTATTTTTATTACAGTGTACAGACATACAAATACAAAAAACTAACAGCAGTAACCAACAGAGAGTTCCAATTGGGGTTCCCTGCAAAAACTGAGGACTTGGCACCCCTAAATTATCGCGCGAAAGCCCGTATTGCCGTATTTGCACTGCTTTCTTATGGAATCAGGCTCCCTGCTTTCAAGAGCAGGGGACACAGGCTAAGAGGGTGTTCTTCTATGATTTGTTTCTGCAAAGTTTGACCTGTACAAAGAAACAGAGTAGAGAATATTAACAAAAAACGTGATTCAAACCGTTCACGTCCCCGACAACGACGCCAAAATCTGATCGGAGGGGAACCATGCACTGAAATGTGTGTTTTAAAAATAAGAGTTTAAGTGTGTGCGCTTTGACTTTCTTGATACTTTCATTATAGCAAAGTGTTATAGGGGTTGAATCTACAGTGTTGGGTGTGATAGAAGCATTAACAGTGTGTCAAGTTAGTCTTAACGAGTTCTTTTAGGTTTCAAAGAATCAAATGGAAAACAAAAGAAAACAAGAAGAAGGAAGAGAAGAAGATGATGAAAACTAAGATAAAAACATAGTGTTTTGATTTGGAAAATTATTTCTAAAACTAAGTAAAAAAGAAAGAAAACTCATGGCTACTATCTATTACTTACTCCACTAACCATGCTAATCTCTAAAGTGATAGTTATCTCACAATAGATCCTTGTCCATCAGTAGACTTGTCTCCAAGAGCTTTTCAAAGTATGCTCCATAAGATTGTCCTGATCTTCTGCCACGTATCTCATCCAGCTGCGAGAAGTTTTTATATATGTTCTGTTTTGCGTATTTTGGATCCATATTTCTTCAGATACAAAATCAAATGGGATCCAATGTATCTTCTCTTTGACTTGGAAATATGGATTAATTACCAAAAAAGGGTTTAATTAGGCTCTTATTTTCGCTTTACCCATATACCTTTGTAATCTGCATAAGAGATCAAAACACAAGTTATTAGTAGTATTTTATTCATAAACTGGGTAAGAAAATGCGATATGAAATGCAAAATTGATGAGTAATCAATGTGCAGCCATGGTTTGGTAGTCGACCAATCGGTCGGCCAACAAAAGTGCACAAACAAGTTGTGCACAAACGTCGACCGCCCGATCAACTGAAAGCTGTGCATTTACAATGCACATAGGACGGTTGACCGGTTGGTCAACCTACCTACCCAAAAAACCATTTTTAAGATAATGTTGAAATAGAATTTATTTTTAAATATTTTTTATATGTTTAAAATATGTTTGGCAACATATAGGCTCTAAGATACATGATTGATACTGGATATAAAAATTTGGAAATATATACCATGTATCAATAACTATTTTGTAAAATACCAAAACCCAAAAACTATATACAAAATCATGTATTGTGTATGTGTGATCTTGAGCATAAATTCAATACCCTATAGTTAAAGATTCTAATTTCTACATAGATTCTATATGTCTTCAAGCAATCTTCAATTGGGCTTCTCCAATCTCCAAGTAGGCTTCTCCAAAATTCATTCTTGGGTTTGAGCTTGAATCCCATCCTTGAGTGAACTTTAGACTTCAACACCATCTTTTTGAGGAAGAATGGAACTAAATCTTCTTTGAACCCTAAAAAACTTAAACACTTGAACTTGATTATTACCTCATAACTCTATGAGTTTTGTAATTATCAAAAAAAGAAACCAGTGATTTTAACTTTGGGCTAACAATCTCCTTTTTCTTGATGATGACAACATGAGTTATTTATAAAAACAATGTGAAGAGCTTTGAAAAGCTCCCCCTCAAATTTGTGTTATATGAGATCAAGTTCAATAAATCAATATGACTAAAAGATTTTGTCAATGTATTCAAGTCACATGTATGTATATATAGGAGTTTAACAATTTAAGACAATATGCATAAATAACCATCCATCTATCCATGACTCCTTCCACTAACTAAAAAATATAAATAAATGAAAAATACAAACTAACTATTGCATAAAATAAGGGTAAATGGATATAAGACATATGAAATAATTTGAGACAAAATAACTAAATTCTTCTCTCTTTTAGGAGTTAAGAAAATCACTATACATCTCAAACATAAAATAATAATAATAACTCAACATTCATAATGATAACTCAATATTCTTCTCCCCCATTTTGTCATGCATCAAAACAAGATACCAATTCAAAACAATAGAAACAATGTAAACATTAAAAAATCATGTACACAATTTGAAACCAACATGGATACCAATTTTGAAAATCTAAATTCAAATTGAAAATAGATCACTTGAAAGTTTACATGATACCAAGAAAACTCATAAACTCAAACATCATGTATCCATCATAAAAGTATTTAGTTACCACAAATAAAAGACAATCTATTGTAGTCAAGTGGTTTAGTAAAAATATCCGTCAATTAAAAATCGATAAAAAAATAAACAATTTCAAAATCGACTTTCTCATAATGATCTCTAAGAAAGTGATATTTAATCTCTATATACTTGGTCTTACTATGTTGATTTGCATTCTTGGTCATATGAATAGTACTAGTATTATCACAAAATGTTTAATATCAGCATAATACAAATCAAAATCAAGGAGAGTATATTTCATGCAAAGAACTTGTGCATACAAGCTCAGCCGTGATATACTCCGCCTCGACAATTGAGAGGGTCACGGAATTTTATTTCTTAGAAGACCATGAAACAAGGCAATTCCTAAAAATTGATAAGTTTCACTAATGATCTTCCTATCCACTTTACAACCGACATAGTCTGCTTCTGAATAACTCGTCATAGAGAATTATCTGGTCTTTGAAATACCATAAGCTCATTCAATAGTATCTTTAGATATTTAATAATGCATTTACCGCAATCAAATGAGACTCTTTAGGACAAGATTGAAATCTAGTACACAAACAAACACTAAACATAATATCCAACCTAATTGTCGTCAAGAAAGCAACATACTAATCATACTATGATAGAGTTTAATGTCAATATTTTTTTCTTGTTAATCCTTGTTAAGCTTGGTTAAGATAGCAATGGGAGTTTTGCTAATCTTCATATCTTCTTGCTCAAATTTTTTGATAAGCTCTCTTGTATACTTAGCTTGATTGACAAAGATCCCATCACTCCTTTGCTTGATTTAGAGTCCAAGAAAATAGTTGAGCTCTCCATCATACTCATTTCAAACTCTTCCATCATGTATGAATCAAAATTCTTACAAAGTTGTTCATTATTATATCCAAAAATGATACATCAACATAAATTTGCACTATCAAGATATCATTATCTACATGCTTTGTAGACAAGGTGGTATCTACTTTACGTTTAACAAAATAATTTTTAACAAGAAAACTAATAAGTCTTTCATACCAAGCTCTTGGAGCTTGTTTTAAAGCATACAAAGCATTTTCAAGTTTGAAAACAAAATCCGGATGTGTAGGATCAACAAACCCGAGAGGTTGTTCAACATACACCTCCTCTTCAATAAAAACTATTAAAAAATGTACTTTCAATATCTATTTGAAAAATATTAAAATCCTTGAATGAGGCAAAAGTAAGGGTCAACTGTATGGCTTTGAGCCGTGCTACAGGTGCAAAAGTTTTCTCAAAATCGATATCTTCAATTTTGGTGTAACCTTGGGTCACTAGCCTAACTTTATTCCTAATGACATTATCCAACTCATCTAACTTATTCCTAAAGATTCATTTAGTGCCAATAGTTGGCATTTCATGGGGCCTAGGAATAAGGTGTCAAACTTGGTTGCACTCAAATTGATTGAGTTCTTTTTTCATTTCGAGAACCAATATAAGTCGCCCTTGGCCTCGAGGATACTCTTGGGCTTAATGTGTGATATAAATGTAAAATGGCCGCATATATCTTGGAGTTTGGAGCAAGTAATTATCCCCTTAGATACATCACCTAAGATGAGATCTTTGGGATGACTTGTTGTGTATTTTCAATCTTTTGAAAATGGTTGAGTTGGCTCGACTTCAACATCTTGGACTTCACCATTTGCATCGTCCTTTGACTTGTCTTTTTCTTCTTGTGCCGATGAGTTTTTCCTTGAAATCTTCTAAAGGTCTTCACCTAAGGAATCAATCTCTACAACATTCTTCATAAGAGAGTTAGATTCCTTAAACTTTACATGCATAGACTCTTTAATAGTCAAAATTGACTTATTGAAGACTCTATAAGTCTTACTTGTATTTGAATATCAACAAAAAATAGCTTCAAAATATTTTGGATCAAACTTTCCTAAATTACCTTTTATATTCAAAACAAAACATTTGCACTCAAAAATCGTAAAATAAGAAACATTTGATTTTCTTAAATAATAAATTTCAAAGGGAGTTTTATTTGAATTCTTTCAAAAATAAATCCTATTCTAGATGTAACATGAAGTGTTCACAGCCTTAGCCCAAAGATATTGAGGAAGTCAGTATTCATTAATCATAATCCTAGCCATTTTTTGAAGAGTACGATTCTTCTTTTCAATGACTCCATTTTATTATGGAGTTCTAGAACATGACAACTCATATTTGATTCCATTTTTCTCACAATAGATGATAAAAAATTGGTTGATAAACTCGCCACCTCTATCACTCCTAATGCGCAAAATTGAAATTTTTTTCTTTCTCAACTTCTTTTCTAAAAACATGAAAGTGTGAAAAAGCTTCATCTTTATGTTCTAAAAAAAACCTATGTAAACTTTGAGAAATCATTAATTAAACAAAAACAAAATAGTTACAACTAAGACTTTTGATTTTAGTTGGACCAAACAAATCTATATGTATCAACTCTGAGGTCTAGAAATCATGATATTCTTGATTGTTTTAAAAGAGAACTTGGTTTGTTTGTCAAGTTGGCACACATCACAAATTCAGTCCTTTTCAAATTTCAAATTAGGAATACCCTTCACTGATTCTTTAGAATTAATTCGAGATAGATAGTCAACAAAACATGGCCTAGTCGCCTATACCATAACCAAGATGAAATACACCTAGAGGGGGGTGAATAGGTGTAATTGCTAATCTAATGATCTTTTTAAACTTATGAAATGAGTGATGCAACAATCTCTCAAAGACACGACTAAGAGCCGAATACCCCTTGCGAGGTTCTGAACTCCTTCCTCCCAATTCCCCTTAAATGGGTTAGAGGTGCGCAATGCAACCGTGTTGTATTGAGGTGTGATTGATCAATGCCAAGTATGAAGATGAAAATGAAAGGCTCACAATGTAACACAACAAGTATAGCAACACAAGATTCCACAAATAGAGGGTTAGTTACTCAAGCAAATAATTCAAGGCAATATAAAACAAGAGAAATTGAAAGCAAGAAGAACGCAAAGGCAATCGCAAACAAGGATGATTTGTTTCGAGGTTCGAGCCCGTTGCTCTAGTCCCCGCCTTCACCTCCGTGAAGGGTTTCCACTATCCCCTTAGGATCCCGTACAAGTTAGGCCTCCAAAGACCTCAAGCCCGTAGCTTCACCTTACAAAGAAACTCCACCGAGGAGCTTGTCTCCACAAGAACAAGGATTACAAATAGTGATCTTTAACTAGACCACAACACTCTTTACAAACACTCTCACTCTTTTACAACTTCACCTATAGAAAGAATATGAAATTTTTGGCTCTATGAAGTGTGGTGAGAAAAGCTTCAGTTGTAGAGTGATATTAGAGATCAAACAACAACTGAAAAACCAATTTGAAAGAATGGAAATGAAAGCTTTAAACTATTTTTCTCTTTCACTTGAAAACAATGAAAACTTGTATTTTTCTTGGTAAATAACTAAGGCCTATTCCCCACTATTTATAGGGAGAGAATAGGTTAAAAACTCTGATTTTTCCAGCTAATTTGATCAGAAAAAGTGTAACGCCCCGATCCCGCGGGTACGGGGACGTCACTGCGACGTATATACGCAAGTCAGAAGTACCTTCACGTATATACGCTAAGCATCAGTACAGGCAAGAATCAGAGTACGAAAGCAGTGGTGCATTATACATTCCAACATATGAGTACAATTACAAAGTTATCACCAGAGGTGATCCAATATTACAACAATATTACATCACCAGAATGGCGCAATTGCGAGAATACAAGGGATGTACAGGAGTAAACGGTAAAAGGGGCACTCACGAGTTTACTAAAAGGGAAACTCGAGAGGTACACCGGGGGCTTGGAAGGATAGAGATCCGGACGGTATGCTGGAGGTCCACGCTTCCGCTGCGCCACTCTGATCAGCAACTGGGAGAATCCACCCGCTCCAAGCTCCATGACCTGGACATGAGGATCCAGGGGAGTCAGATGAAACTCCCCAGGCGAGTGGTGATACTAAAGCCAAGTGGCGAGCAAGGGTAAGCACATGTAAAGTGATAAATCAAATAAAGCCGAGGGCGAGCAAATCTGATTGTATGGTTTCAGATCACGGTTCCATAAGACCAGTACGTCGAAGGAATAATCCAAACAAGGAAACCTCATCTATATACCCTTATCTTATGTCACCATAATCTAAGCACATACAACCCGACTGTACTCAGGGCATGATAAGATAATGAACAAGAGGCAGGTGGATGCAAGGGATAAAGCAGGGCATGAGCAGTTAATATAATAATAACCATAAAACCGGAAATCCGATGAAAAACCAGTACAAGCAAATATGATGAGGCATATCACAGATTCAAAGCCGTTTAAGCTACAGGCTTCCGTATGCGTCCCATTCCACATACCTCCACTTACAACTTAAAGAGCCGGTTATTAGACACTTTATTATTACTCGTCTTACCCTGATATCTAGCTATGTGAACTAGCGTCCCAGCACACATAGATCCATATCCGAGTAAAGCAAGGTTGTTATTGGAAACCAGCGGGGGTATCAACGAACTATGTTTACAGTGGGTCCCGTGCTTGCCCGGGACCACGGTCCAGGGTGTTCCGTTGCTTGGTGACGGAACCAGCCGCAAGGCCTATCAGGAGGGACTTATGTATGCCCTTTTCAGGATTCAGGAGGAGGGAGCCAGCACTCCCCTCGGTCGCCTGGAGGCCCACAGGTCAGACCGGAAGTTTTAGTTGCACAACATGCCTAATACCACTGTAAACACGAACACATATTGATAGCCGCATGTTTCCCCCGACCCGATGCAAGTTGTTCCTTTTATGATTCATTAGGTTAATTATCAATTTACGGGAATAACAAGAGCAGGACATGATCAGGAATTCAGGAGTTCAGGTCACTGTAAATAATACAGGATAACAGGTCACTGATCATGATACAGGATATCAGGTCACTGTACATAGTACAGGATAACAAGGCAGGGTTCCCGTAAATGTGATAATCACAGGTCAAGTATATCATGCTGGGTGTCAAGTGATAGCATGACAGGATGATGATATTAGACAGGTAACCAGTCATGTCAAGAGATTGATATTAGTCCGGTGGCAAGTCATGTCATAACCAGGAGGTCTTGCCAAATAGTAGTATGTCAGGTGTTAGGTGATAACACTCAATTGTCAGGTGATATACATGTGTTAAAAGTAATATGAAAACGACAAGTAGTATAGACAGGTGTCAGGCATGAAGTAATGGCATGGGGTAGAATAGTAGCTGAGCACAAACAAGCGGAGCTGAGCAAGCTGGAAGTACAGACAGCAAACAGTATTAACACTGGAGCGTCTGGCGAGGTCACCGGGACGACTCGACTGAAGTACGAGCAGTAAATCCGGCAGCAACTCGCCTAGACGAATCTAGTGATAAAGCGCTGAACGCTGATCATGATAACCAGGCGGAGCTGAACAAGCTGGAAGCACAGGCAGCGAACAGAGTTTAGACACTAATGCGCTCTGCGAGGTTACCGGGATACTCGGATTAAGATACGAGTAGAGAATCCGGCAGCAACTCGCCTAGACGAATTTAGTGAATAAGGCACTGAGCGCTAAGCATGCTCACCAGGCGGAGCTGAGAAACCTGACGATCCCAATCACGCCTCTTTCGAGACAGTGAGGGACCGGAGGCTGAACTGAGAGACCTGCCGATCCCAATCACCTCTCTTTCGAGATAGTGAGTGACCGGAGGTTGAAGGATCCGGAAGCCAAGTATGGTATAAGGCAGTACAATACATCACAGACATGATATATGTACAAGAAGGAAACTACCCTAGTACAAGCATTCGTCACAGAGCAATACATGTCCAGATATTGGCACTCGGCCATACACAATACAGGGACTCAGCCCAAAACATAATACATGAAATGGAATACATATCGACCCGACGAAGCGGGGAAACCCAAATGGAGGCGAGAGCGAGGACACTCGCCTAAATCACCGGAAAGCCGAAAACCCTGAATCCATGGAACTCGCGCACGCGCCATAAATATAATAATATATATATAAATGTTTAGAGGGAGAAAGTGAAGAGGAGAGAGAAAGAGTTAGGGAGAGGAAGAGGGAGAAACTTAGAGAGAGAAAGAGACTCGGAGACGCGGGTTATGCGAGTGAGACGCGGGAGTCGCGTCGCGGAAATAGCAGACGTGAGGAAGAGCAGACGCGGGGATCGCTCTGCGAAGATACCACAAACGCGGGGTTGGAGGCCCGCGTTAGGAAACAAACAGAGAGGAGGAAAGGTGCTTCCTTTGTTGTGCCCGACGAAGGGATGTTCGGCCCCAATCCAAAAGGAGGGTACCGGCCCTAAGTCTTGCCAACGGAGAAGAACGCGGACGCGGGAATCACAAACGCGGGAGTCGCGTTGTGAAGACACCACAAACGCGGGGATCGAGGCCCGCGTTCAAATCAGGGCACGAGGGGAACGCGGACGCGGCCGTGGGGTCCGCATCGCGCTAGCACGAGGAGATCACAGACGCGGTATTAGCCTCGCGTCGTGACGATACAATAACGCGAGGGCGCGTTAGGAGGAGGTCGCCCGCACGCGGGGTGAGACCCGCGTCGGCAAATCACAGAGAGTCAGGGAGTTCTAGAGAGAGAATTTTAGGGAGGAGAGAGAGAGAGAATGTCCAAAGGAGAGAGAGAGAGAGTCCAAGGGAGATAGAGGGATCCAGGAGAGAGAGAAGGGGGTTTCCAGGAGAGAGAAACAAGAGAAGGGGGTTTCCAGGAGAGAGAAACAAGAGAAGGGGGTTTCCAGGAGAGAGAAACAAGAGAAGGGGGTTTCCAGGAGAGAGAAACAAGAGAAGGGGGTAAATTCATGGTGGTGGTGGAGGTGATTTGGTGGGGATTTTGAAGGTGGAAGAGAATGGCCGGAGTTGGGAGTCTTCTCGCCGCGTCGTGGTGGCCGGAGGCGCCGGCGGTGGTGGTGGTAGGGCGTCGGCTAAGGAAATGGAGAAGAAGAAGAAGAAGAGAGAAGAGAAGAAGGAAAGAAAAGAAAAGGAAAAGAAAAAGAAAAAGAGAAGGAAAGAGAGATTGTGATGGTGATGTGAGAGGAATTAATGAGAGAAGGGGGGAGTGGTGTCTCCCACGTGGGGGGAGTTGGCTGGATCAGTGGAGGAAAGAAAAGGAAAGAAAGAAAGAAAAGAATAGATTAAATAATAATATTATAATATGGTCGCGAAATATCGACTGTTCCAGAAAAATCCCAAAAAATACCCGGAGGTAGAAAACGTCATCCTGAGGAATAATATGAAATCGGTTTTCCAAAATAAAATCCGTTTTCAAATTAAAAATCCGGAAGTCAACCGCCGATACCGGTCTACACCGGGTCGGCCAGATTTGATAAATTCTGAAAAATCCCAGAAAATGTATTAAAGAGTAAAATATGATTTTAAGAAGTAAAGTGAAAGCAGATTTTAGAAATTCAATCCCGATAGTCCCGAAATCAACCAGCGATACTGGCCGATACCGACTCCGGTGGAATTTCCATAAATTCGTAAAATCCTCAGAAAAAGGTATTTAGATAGGAAATGTGATTTTGAGAAATAATGTCTAAAGACACTTTTAGAAATTCCAATTAGTTTGTAAATTAAAAATCTGGGAATCGGTCAGCGGCACTGGCCGACACCGGTTTTGAAGATTTCCAACTTAATTCAGGAAAATTCCAGAAAATCATAGAAATCCAAAATATTGGAAAACGATGTTCAAAACTGAAATCGGTCAAATCGGAATAGTAAAAAGACCAAATCGAGTAATACTCTAGGATCGGGCCCTCGGTTCAGACTAGGGCTGACTCCGAGTCCACGAATCCAAATCCAAGACAAAACGATCATATAAATAATTCATAATACAAAACAAATACAGGAAGTAAATCAAAAATACGATCAGAAAATACGAATACGCAACTAAGTACGTATTCCGGGAACGGGGTGTTACACTCCATCCACCTTACAAAAATTGCGTCCTCGCAATTTCGATAAGGGGTGAGATGAACACAAAAAGGTAGGAATGAGGATTATGCCAATCAAAATATGAATAACTATGAGCTGTTCCCCCAGATTAACTGAACAGCTAACTCAGGACTAAAGCATCTCTGCACTTCTGCCGTACATATACATCCTCTGACGGTGCCATAATAATACTGATTCGATGTCTGCTTATAAAAGAACACTGCCAGAACTTCAAAGGACTAACCCATTCTGAACAATATAAAGTGAGCTGACACAATATAAAGTGAGCTGACTTGTAAGATAATCAATAATACTTTGATCAGACTGTGAGTCAAAGCTGATGAAATCCATAGTGCTGAAGTCCATAATATAATATAAAACCCTGCATAGTAAGACGTTATCCTTTTGCAGTAGAATCACTGACGGGCTGCATACTGGGCTTTGTTAACTCTGAAAGACGTAGCCAAGAATAACTGTGAAGAATTTGGAATAATGACTTATGAATGATAAACCGATTGCAGATGAAACAGGAAGAAGATATCTGAGCCCTGCAAGATTTGTAGAATGGATCATTGACAGGGCCATGGCGATAGCTCAGATATAGTGATGGAACTCTGTTCAGCAGATCCATAAAAGTACGCTAGAAGAAATCCGAGGAATGGCTAGAGTGCCAAGCACTGAAGGGACTAGCCACGGATGAAACTAAGCCTAGATGAGGTTATCGCGTAACACAGCTCAGGTGTTAAGCATTAGGGTGCGGCGAAGCTAACGCTCTACGAGGCTCGCAATTGGCGAAGCTCACGAGGCGAAGCCGGCGCGTAACACAACACTAAATGCTAAGCACCAGGGTGCAGCGAAACTCACACCCGGCTAGGTTCACGAATGACTAGAACACGACCCTCGCTTGGCGAGGCTAGCGGAGCCTTTGGTCCACCAAATCAATAAAACTGACAGGAGTTAGTGGCTCTGAGAACATGATCAAGAAATCACTAGAATAGAAACGAGTCTCGAGTTCTGTCTTCTAAATAGTAACCTGACTGCAGATTAGCTCTGAGAGTACCCGAATTCCATGAACATAGTCCAAGAAATCATGATCGCTATTAGAGAAATAAAAATAGAAAATACCATAACTCTGTCTGCCAGAAGTCCTGATTCTGAATTACTGTTATATACTGACACTCTTCACGAAATGATGCAATCTATCTGACTATATAAGTGACGACTACTCTGCTTGATGCACTAGCCTCCCATGATGTATCCATAAATATAAGAATGTAATGCAAGACCGAAGATCTGCCCAATATAAGATAGTGTGATATACCAGAGTCAAGGAATGCCAGAACATAATGAGAACGAACCATATCTGCCCTGCTGTCACCTCACTAGTCAACACATATCTTAAGTTGGCATAAAGATTAAAAAGATTATAAAAACCAGAATAGCAAAATAGAAGAGATAGGAATCACGAAATAGGGAGAAAAATAGGACGGACTAGGATTGATGGTGATAGTGCAATGAGGAGGATATGATATAGAGAAGTTTACCAACTCCCGGACATATTAAAATGGGGATAATAATTACGGTCAGTACTTCAAGGATTCCTCCTTCAGATATCGAACACCCTTTCTGTTCTTACTCCATCATCTTGAGCATCCTGACTTCCCCTTCAGTCAGATCATATGTTTGCTTCCCTTCACCATGTGCCCTAACTCTTAGTCTCCTTTGTATACGACTCCATGCTGGATGCTGGGGATGAAGCGAGGTTATTCTGACAGTAGGTCCTAGATTCCCTCACGACGGTGATACTGGATGGGTTGATCTGATCGGTGTAATGTTCTCTGCTTCCTTGAACAGACCGTCACCTTTCAACTAATCTCTGAACCCGTGTATGACATAATTCATAGCCTTTCTGGTGGTTGTGTTGTAGATGCCCAGCTCCAGACAATATCCACCGGTCATATGTTGTGGGCAGGGTTAGAGGGATGGCTTAGCTAGTAGGGCGTCTAGAGGCCTGTTGGAACCTTCACTTTCCTCAATTAAGAGGGCTTCTTTGCCAACTTCATCTGCATCTTATCTGATCTTTCTTCTCTGGGTCCATTCTACTTCCCGGATGGTGACTGAGGAACTTGAGAATACTCCTTGGGCTGCTTGGGGATAAGAAACATCCTGCTCTTCATCTTCATTTCTCACTTAAGATATTGCTTGCTCGGTTCTCCTTATCGGCCACCATGTAAAACACCGACCGACTTTGCTTTAGGAATTTTGCAGTGTACTTATTTACAATCCAATCCCCCTACCGCAATTTGATAAATCATTCTTCCTATAGAAATCCTTCGAGGACTAGTCCCAAGTGTTAGGCTTTCCCAGTCTCGCTGCTTCCGCCAACTACTACATCCAGGCTACATCTTCTAACTGAATCTTGATCATTTTCACCTAGTTCTTGTCAGGGACCCAAGTTGACTTAGAAGATCCATCAGGTTTACTGACCACTGCTATGCATCCAGGGCTTCTCCATGCTTGAAAAGATTGCCGGCTGTAATTTCCTGAAATCTAACATGTCGCCTGGCTTCTGTTCCGGAGTGCAACCAATGATCCTTGGTGCGGGACCTTCGCCTGTACTTGATCGTGTCTCATCATATCTTGCAGAGATAGTCTTAAATCAAGATTTTCTCCATTAGGGTTACCCTAGGAAGAACCAGAACCGTTATGATTTTCCCATCTTTTCATGTCCGAGTTGGTCCAAGAATAACAAGAAATTGAAGTATGAAAGGATGGGAGAACTTCAGAATTCAAGGATAAGATTATCAAGAGAGAATGGATAACTTTGTACTTGTAGTTGGATTGTATAACCAAGACTCATGCATTCCAGTTGCAAATTTCTTTACCATTAATTTGCCGTCTGGACGTACTGAGGAAGTGAGAGCCTAAGCTCTGATACCAACCTGTAACGCCCCGATCCCGCGGGTACGGGGACGTCACTGCGACGTATATACGCAAGTCAGAAGTACCTTCACGTATATACGCTAAGCATCAGTACAGGCAAGAATCAGAGTACGAAAGCAGTGGTGCATTATACATTCCAACATATGAGTACAATTACAAAGTTATCACCAGAGGTGATCCAATATTACAACAATATTACATCACCAGAATGGCGCAATTGCGAGAATACAAGGGATGTACAGGAGTAAACGGTAAAAGGGGCACTCACGAGTTTACTAAAAGGGAAACTCGAGAGGTACACCGGGGGCTTGGAAGGATAGAGCTCCGGACGGTATGCTGGAGGTCCACGCTTCCGCTGCGCCACTCTGATCAGCAACTGGGAGAATCCACCCGCTCCAAGCTCCATGACCTGGACATGAGGATCCAGGGGAGTCAGATGAAACTCCCCAGGCGAGTGGTGATACTAAGCCAAGTGGCGAGCAAGGGTAAGCACATGTAAAGCGATAAATCAAATAAAGCCGAGGGCGAGCAAATCTGATTGTATGGTTTCAGATCACGGTTCCATAAGACCAGTACGTCGAAGGAATAATCCAAACAAGGAAACCCTCATCTATATACCCTTATTTTATGTCACCATAATCTAAGCACATACAACCCGACTGTACTCAGGGCATGATAAGATAATGAACAAGAGGCAGGTGGATGCAAGGGATAAAGCAGGGCATGAGCAGTTAATATAATAATAACCATAAAACCGGAAATCCGATGAAAAACCAGTACAAGCAAATATGATGAGGCATATCACAGATTCAAAGCCGTTTAAGCTACAGGCTTCCGTATGCGTCCCATTCCACATACCTCCACTTACAACTTAAAGAGCCGGTTATTAGACACTTTATTATTACTCGTCTTACCCTGATATCTAGCTATGTGAACTAGCGTCCCAGCACACATAGATCCATATCCGAGTAAAGCAAGGTTGTTATTGGAAACCAGCGGGGGTATCAACGAACTATGTTTACAGTGGGTCCCGTGCTTGCCCGGGACCACGGTCCAGGGTGTTCCGTTGCTTGGTGACGGAACCAGCCGCAAGGCCTATCAGGAGGGACTTATGTATGCCCTTTTCAGGATTCAGGAGGAGGGAGCCAGCACTCCCCTCGGTCGCCTGGAGGCCCACAGGTCAGACCGGAAGTTTTAGTTGCACAACATGCCTAATACCACTGTAAACACGAACACATATTGATAGCCGCATGTTTCCCCCGACCCGATGCAAGTTGTTCCTTTTATGATTCATTAGGTTAATTATCAATTTACGGGAATAACAAGAGCAGGACATGATCAGGAATTCAGGAGTTCAGGTCACTGTAAATAATACAGGATAACAGGTCACTGATCATGATACAGGATATCAGGTCACTGTACATAGTACAGGATAACAAGGCAGGGTTCCCGTAAATGTGATAATCACAGGTCAAGTATATCATGCTGGGTGTCAAGTGATAGCATGACAGGATGATGATATTAGACAGGTAACCAGTCATGTCAAGAGATTGATATAGTCCGGTGGCAAGTCATGTCATAACCAGGAGGTCTTGCCAAATAGTAGTATGTCAGGTGTTAGGTGATAACACTCAATTGTCAGGTGATATACATGTGTTAAAAGTAATATGAAAACGACAAGTAGTATAGACAGGTGTCAGGCATGAAGTAATGGCATGGGGTAGAATAGTAGCTGAGCACAAACAAGCGGAGCTGAGCAAGCTGGAGTACAGACAGCAAACAGTATTTAACACTGGAGCGTCTGGCGAGGTCACCGGGACGACTCGACTGAAGTACGAGCAGTAAATCCGGCAGCAACTCGCCTAGACGAATCTAGTGATAAAGCGCTGAACGCTGATCATGATAACCAGGCGGAGCTGAACAAGCTGGAAGCACAGGCAGCGAACAGAGTTTAGACACTAATGCGCTCTGCGAGGTTACCGGGATACTCGGATTAAGATACGAGTAGAGAATCCGGCAGCAACTCGCCTAGACGAATTTAGTGAATAAGGCACTGAGCGCTAAGCATGCTCACCAGGCGGAGCTGAGAAACCTGACGATCCCAATCACGCCTCTTTCGAGACAGTGAGGGACCGGAGGCTGAACTGAGAGACCTGCCAATCCCAATCACCTCTCTTTCGAGATAGTGAGTGACCGGAGGTTGAAGGATCCGGAAGCCAAGTATGGTATAAGGCAGTACAATACATCACAGACATGATATATGTACAAGAAGGAAACTACCCTAGTACAAGCATTCGTCACAGAGCAATACATGTCCAGATATTGGCACTCGGCCATACACAATACAGGGACTCAGCCCAAAACATAATACATGAAATGGAATACATATCGACCCGACGAAGCGAGGAAACCCAAATGGAGGCGAGAGCGAGGACACTCGCCTAAATCACCGGAAAGCCGAAAACCCTGAATCCATGGAACTCGCGCACGCGCCATAAATATAATAATATATATATAAATGTTTAGAGGGAGAAAGTGAAGAGGAGAGAGAAAGAGTTAGGGAGAGGAAGAGGGAGAAACTTAGAGAGAGAAAGAGACTCGGAGACGCGGGTTATGCGAGTGAGACGCGGGAGTCGCGTCGCGGAAATAGCAGACGCGAGGAAGAGCAGACGCGGGGATCGCTCTGCGAAGATACCACAAACGCGGGGTTGGAGGCCCGCGTTAGGAAACAAACAGAGAGGAGGAAAGGTGCTTCCTTTGTTGTGCCCGACGAAGGGATGTTCGGCCCCAATCCAAAAGGAGGGTACTGGCCCTAAGTCTTGCCAACGGAGAAGAACGCGGACGCGGGAATCACAAACGCGGGAGTCGCGTTGTGAAGACACCACAAACGCGGGGATCGAGGCCCGCGTTCAAATCAGGGCACGAGGGGAACGCGGACGCGGCCGTGGGGTCCGCATCGCGCTAGCACGAGGAGATCACAGACGCGGTTATTAGCCTCGCGTCGTGACGATACAATAACGCGAGGGCCGCGTTAGGAGGAGGTCGCCCGCACGCGGGGTGAGACCCGCGTCGGCAAATCACAGAGAGTCAGGGAGTTCTAGAGAGAGAATTTTAGGGAGGAGAGAGAGAGAGAATGTCCAAAGGAGAGAGAGAGAGAGAGTCCAAGGGAGAGAGAGGGATCCAGGAGAGAGAGAAGGGGGTTTCCAGGAGAGAGAAACAAGAGAAGGGGGTTTCCAGGAGAGAGAAACAAGAGAAGGGGGTTTCCAGGAGAGAGAAACAAGAGAAGGGGGTAAATTCATGGTGGTGGTGGAGGTGATTTGGTGGAGATTTTGAAGGTGGAAGAGAATGGCCGGAGTTGGGAGTCTTCTCGCCGGCGTCGTGGTGGCCGGAGGCGTCGGCGGTGGTGGTGGTAGGGCGTCGGCTAAGGAAATGGAGAAGAAGAAGAAGAAGAGAGAAGAGAAGAAGGGAAAGAAAAGAAAAGGAAAAGAAAAAGAAAAAGAGAAGGAAAGAGAGATTGTGATGGTGATGTGAGAGGAATTAATGAGAGAAGGGGGGAGTGGTGTCTCCCACGTGGGGGGAGTTGGCTGGATCAGTGGAGGGAAAGAAAAGGAAAGAAAGAAAGAAAAGAATAGATTAAATAATAATATTATAATATGGTCGCGAAATATCGACTGTTCCAGAAAAATCCCAAAAAATACCCGGAGGTAGAAAACGTCATCCTGAGGAATAATATGAAATCGGTTTTCCAAAATAAAATCCCGTTTTCAAATTAAAAATCCGGAAGTCAACCGCCGATACCGGTCTACACCGGGTCGGCCAGATTTTGATAAATTCTGAAAAATCCCAGAAAATGTATTAAAGAGTAAAATATGATTTTAAGAAGTAAAGTGAAAGCGGATTTTAGAAATTCAATCCCGATAGTCCCGAAATCAACCAGCGATACTGGCCGATACCGACTCCGGTGGAATTTCCATAAATTCGTAAAATCCTCAGAAAAAGGTATTTAGATAGGAAATGTGATTTTGAGAAATAATGTCTAAAGACACTTTTAGAAATTCCAATTAGTTTGTAAATTAAAAATCTGGGAATCGGTCAGCGGCACTGGCCGACACCGGTTTTGAAGATTTCCAACTTAATTCAGGAAAATTCCAGAAAATCATAGAAAATCCAAAATATTGGAAAACGATGTTCAAAACTGAAATCGGTCAAATCGGAATAGTAAAAAGACCAAATAGAGTAATACTCTAGGATCGGGCCCTCGGTTCAGACTAGGGCTGACTCCGAGTCCACGAATCCAAATCCAAGACAAAACGATCATATAAATAATTCATAATACAAAACAAATACAGGAAGTAAATCAAAAATACGATCAGAAAATACGAATACGCAACTAAGTACGTATTCCGGGAACGGGGTGTTACAAAAAGAGTCCCAACAACTCCTAAAAACTCTGTAAAAGAGAAAACCAAAAACAGTTTTTCAGAAATTCCAAAAGAAGAAAGAGCCGTTATGGCTTGTTGCAGGCCTACCGGTCGACTGCCGGTCGACCGGGTCCCTGCTGGCAAAAGAGCCGTTGGGGCTCCGGTCGACTGCCAGTCGACCGATCTCAAATAGGAAACACAGTTTCCTTCTATCGGTCGACCGACCCAGTCGACCGAAAAGATACAGAGAGCAAACATCTATTTTCGGTCGACCGGTCTGTTGGTCCGGTCGACCGACAGACATGCACAACCTGTGCATGTCCGGACACAGCAGCCGGTCGACTGCCGGTCGACCGGTCTGCCTGAAATAGTCTTTTTCTGGGCAGATATTTGAGTTAGAAAAATTTGTAAAAAATCTTTTAAAAACTCTGGAACTAAGTGTTATGCTGAACTTTGTTTATATACATGTTTTAAACACGTTTTGAAGATATAAAGCTTTGAGTACATGTATGTATAAACAAGGCATAAACTTAGAAATAAACATTTTTAAAAAAAACAAAGGAAACATACAAAACAAATGTGTGTGCAAATCCTAGAGCCAAATTTCACATATTCAATCTTTAACAAACTAAACTTACAAACTTCTAGGTCTTCAAGACTTCAAGATGGGCTATCTTCACTTGATCTTCAATATTGTACTTTGAGCCCAATTTGACTTGTCTTGAGTCCAATGTACCTTCCTTTAGGGAAGAATTCATCTCTTTAATATATAAACCTGAAACACACTTAAACAACAATTTATATTAGTACAAATAACTAATATGTTTTGTAATCATCAAAATACACTAAACATGGGTTGATTGTAACCTTGGGCCAACAATCTCCCCTTTTTGATGATGACAAAACATATGAGTTATTAAACAAATAAAAGAGGAAAGAGCTTGGAAAGCTCCCCCTTAAACAATGCTATGTATTTAACATGAATATGAACAACTATGTAAGCATACATAAAGCATTGAAAAATATCATCACCAAAAATAAACTATCATAAGGAATAACAAAATTTAAAACAAACAACATATATTTTCTCCATATATTTTCTCCCCTTTTGTCATACATCAAAAAGGGTTAAAAAAAATTTTAAGACAAAACAAAACAAACATATTAGAAACCAAAACAAAACAAACTAAGATATTTTAAGTATCAATCTTACATACATTCAATTCACCACAAATAAATGAAAATCTTGCATAATCTAAAGGTTTTGTGAAAATATCTGCAAGTTGAAAATCTGTGGAAACAAAATCGATATCAATGTCACCTTTTCAAAGTGATCTCTAAGAAAATGATATCTAATGTCTATATGTTTGGTTTTACTATGTTGATTAGCATTTTTGGTCATGTGAATAGCACTAGTATTATCACAATAAATCTTAACATGATCAAAATGTAAATCAAAATCGAGAAGAGTATGTTTCATCCAGAGTACTTGTGCACAACAAGCTCCGGCTGCTACATACTCCGCCTCGGCGGTTGAAAGGGCTACACTATTTTGCTTCTTGGAAGACCAAGACACAAGACAATTGCCCAAGAATTGGCAAGTGCCACTTGTGCTCTTCCTATCTACCCTACAACCGGCATAGTCGGCATCCGAATAACTAGTCATGGTAAATTGGTTAGTTTTCGGATACCACAAACCTAAATCAATTGTGCCCCTAAGATACCTAATTATGCGTTTTACCGCTATTAAGTGTGATTCCTTAGGACATGATTGAAAACGTGCACATAAACATACGGAAAACATTATATCCGGCCTACTAGCCGTAAGATAGAGTAAACTACCAATCATGCTACGAAATAATTTGATGTCTACTTCCTTACCTTGTTCGTCCTTGTCAAGTTTCGTAGTGGTTGCTATGGGAGTCTTTGCTACTTTGGATCCTTCAAGCCCGAACCTCTTGATGAGTTCTTTGGTGTACTTGGCTTGGTTGATGAATGTCCCATCACTACGTTGCTTGATTTGAAGTCCAAGGAAGAAGTTGAGCTCCCCCATCATAGACATCTCGAATTCCTTTTTCATGCATGACTCAAAATTCTTGCAAAGTGAAACATTAGTAGATCCAAAAATAATGTCATCAACATAAATTTGAACTATGAGGATATCTTGATCTATATGTTTGGTAAATAATGTTTTATCAACTTTTCCTTTCTTAAAATCATTTGAAAGCAAAAATGAAGACAATCTTTCATACCAAGCCCTAGGGGCTTGTTTCAAACCATATAGTGCTTTATCTAATTTATAAACATAATTATGGTGTGTAGGATCAACAAACCCGGGGGGTTGTTCAACATACACCTCCTCATCAATATAACCATTAAGAAAAGCACTCTTTACATCCATTTGAAATAACTTAAAATCTTTAAATGAGGCATATGCTAAGGTCATCCGTATGGCTTCGAGCCGTGCTACGGGTGCAAAGGTTTCTTCAAAATCGATTCCCTCGATTGAGTGTAACCTTGGGCAACTAACCTAGCCTTGTTTCTAACTACATTACCCGATTCATCCAACTTGTTCTTAAAGATCCATTTAGTACCAATAGTTGGTCTATCTTGGGGCCTAGGAACAAGATGCCATACTTGGTTGCGCTCAAATTGATTGAGCTCCTCTTGCATAGCAAGCAACCAATATGAATCGGCCTCGGCCTCGAGGACATTTTTAGGTTCTATGTGTGAAATAAAAGCAAAATTACCACAAAAATCTTGAATTTTAGAGCGAGTAGTTACCCCTTTTGATACTTCACCTATGACGAGGTCCTTGGGATGATGAGGATTGAATCTCCAATCCTTTGGAAGTGGTTGAGAGGGCTCCTCTTCATTTGCTTGATGTTCATTTCCTTGAGCCTCTTCCACTTTGGCTTCACTTCCATCACCATCCTTTGGCTTGTCTCCCATGGTAGAAGCATCCTACAAGGTCACTTTCTCCAACCCTTCATCTAAAGCATCAATTTCTACACAATTCTTAACAAACTTGTTAGATTCCTCAAATTTAACATGAATAGATTCCTCAATAGTCAAAGTTGACCTATTGAAGACTCTATAAGCCTTACTAGTATTTGAGTAACCTACAAAAATAGCCTCATATGATCTAGCATCAAATTTTCCCAAATTAATATTTGTATTTAAAACAAAACATTTGCAACCAAACACTTTGAAATAAGAAACATTAGGTTTTCTAGAAAAATACATCTCATAAGAAGTCTTAGTAGTATTTTTACATAGGAAAACACGATTTGCAATGTAACATGAAGTATGAACGGCCTCGGCCCACAAATAATGTGGTAGACCATATTCATTTAACATTGTCCTAGCCATCTCTTGTAAAGTACGATTTTTCCGCTCAACTACTCCATTTTGTTGTGGAGTTCTAGGACAAGAAAGTTCATGTTTTATTCCATGTTCCTCACAAAAAGTGGTAAAGGGAAGGTTAATGAACTCACCTCCTCTATCACTTCTTATTTTAATTATTGAGGAGTCATTTTCCTTTTCAACTCTTTTCTTAAAGGCTTGAAAATGTGAAAAGGTTTGACTTTTATGTTCAAGAAAATAAACCCAAGTAAAACGCGAAAAATCATCTACTAAAACATAAGCAAATCTACTCCCACTTAAACTTTTGGTTTGTGTAGGGCCAAATAAATCCATGTGGATTAGCTCCAATGGACGTGATGACATGATATCCTTAATTGATTTGAATGAGGACTTAGTTTGTTTCCCAAATTGACATGCGTCACAAACTCGGTCCTTTTCAAAGTTCAATGAAGGAATACCCTTCACCATTTCCTTAGAGTTAAGCCTAGAAATATGGTCAAATGAAACGTGGCCTAACCTCCTATGCCATAACCAAGAGTCGTCATCGAGGGCTTTTAAACATGTTATATTACAAGACATATTTAGCATATCTATCATATATACATTACTTTCACGAAAACCGGAAAATACACAAACATTAGAATTTTTGTCAACTATTTACAAGCAATATCATCAAAAATAACATTAAATCCTTTATCACATAATTGACTAATGCTCAAGAGATTATGCTTGAGCCCGTCTACTAAAACTACATTTTCAATTAAAGGAGAAGTGCCAAGCTTTACATTACCAATACCAATGATTTTACCCTTGGCGTCATCTCCGAAGGTGACGGTGCCACCTTCATGATATCTTGATAGGGTTGCAAAGTTGTTGATGTCCCAAGTCATGTGCCTTGAGCAACCGCTATCAAGATACCACAAACCTCTACGTCGTTGGGCTTTGGAAAGTACCTTTATCATTTAAAACAATTGTTGACTTTGGTACCCAAACTTTCTTGGGTCCTTGAAAGTTAGTGTTACGAACCCAAACATTATGAGATGATGCACTTAGTCTATCATAGCAAAAATTAGCTAAGTGTCCTTTCCGTCCACAATGTGAACATGTGTACACTTTTCTATACATAAATGCATGGTGTGTATGTGAAGTGTGAGCATGCTTTGGGGTTTACCATGATGCATAGGTTGTGTAGCATGTACATGAGCATGAGCATGAGCATGATGAACATTTTTCTTAGGAGCTTGTTTCTTAGGAAACATATTCTCCATCTTCTTCTTATCAAACTCACTACACTTTTTCAAAACAACATCTAATGAGTCTAATCTTTCCTTAAGCATGGCAATCTCATTAGAATCTACAAATGGGGTCTTTCCTTTACAAGCAATCTTATATTTTTCAAAATCATTTTTAGTGTAAACTAAAGAAGAATGCAAGTCATTATTTTCTTTAGAAAGATTTAACACTTGAATATTCAAAGATTCATTATCCTTTTTCATTTTCAAGTACTTTTTCTTCATGAAGTCATAATTTTGAGAAAGTTCTATAAATGCTTCACTTAACTCATCCATGGATAAATCTTCATCAAAAGGAGTTGAGGGAGTTACCTTGCTTGTGCTCTCATTTGCCATGAAGCACATATTGGCGGTGTCGATCTTCTCCTCGGATTCACTTTCGTCATCCCATGTTGCTTTCATAGCCTTCTTCTTGTATGGCTTCTTGGATGAAGATGGCTTTACTTGGTCCGGACACTCCGCTACAATGTGTCCCGGCTTTTGGCAATTGAAGCATATGATCTTTCTCTCTCTTTGCCTCCTTGCCATCTCCTCCGTCCTTGGAACTTTGCCTTGTTGTACATCCTCCGGACGTTTTTGACTAGAAGTGAGAGCTCCTCGTCATCTTCTTCTTCATCATCTTCGTCGGAGTAAGTAGCATGACTTTTGAAAGCAATAGTCTTCTTCTTGGAGGGTGCCATGTCCTCCCTTGCCTTCCTCTCCATCTCATGGGTTTTTAAATTCCCAATGAGTCGATGAGCTCAATCTCATCTTTATCATTGAGTTCCTTCAATGTTGTAGCTTTCACTTCCCATGATGGAGGAAGAGCCCGGATGATCTTTCTCACCCTTTGGTCGTTGTTGATGTCTTCACCTAGAGAAGAAAGCCCATTAGTAATCTTAGTAAATTTAGTAACCATATCATCTATGGTTTCATGTTCTTGCATGCTAAAATTTTCATATTGGGACCGAAGAAGGTCTATCTTGGCCCTCTTCACTTGTGATGTCCCCTCATGTGTTACTAGCAAATGGGTCCAAATCTCATAGGCGGATTTGCAATGGATGACTCTAGCTATGTCATCATCATTGAGGGCTTGTAGGAGTGCATAATGAGCCCTAGCATTGGCATCAAACTCCTTGGTCTCAATTTCGGACCAAGTAGATTCATCACCAATTGTTTAGTCACGGCCTTTGCAACTCGGCTACCTAGAGATTGCAAGAAAACAGTCATCTTAACCTTCCATATGGGAAAGTTAAGTCCATCAAACTTAGGGGTGTCTTAATACCATCGGCCATGTTTACTATGTGGAAATGAATGAAATGATTAGCAATATGAGGATCTCTCTAAGGTTGTTAAGCCAAATCCTAGAGTCCAAGCTCTGATACCAATTGAAATACACCTAGAGGGGGGGTGAATAGGTGTAATTGCTAATCTAATGATCTTTTTAAACTTATGAAATGAGTGATGCAACAATCTCTCAAAGACACGACTAAGAGCCGAATACCCCTTGCGAGGTTCTGAACTCCTTCCTCCCAATCCCCTTAAATGGGTTAGAGGTGCGCAATGCAACCGTGTTGTATTGAGGTGTGATTGATCAATGCCAAGTATGAAGATGAAAATGAAAGGCTCACAATGTAACACAACAAGTATAGCAACACAAGATTCCACAAATAGAGGGTTAGTTACTCAAGCAAATAATTCAAGGCAATATAAAACAAGAGAAATTGAAAGCAAGAAGAACGCAAAGGCAATCGCAAACAAGGATGATTTGTTTCGAGGTTCGAGCCCGTTGCTCTAGTCCCCGCCTTCACCTCCGTGAAGGGTTTCCACTATCCCCTTAGGATCCCGTACAAGTTAGGCCTCCAAAGACCTCAAGCCCGTAGCTTCACCTTACAAAGAAACTCCACCGAGGAGCTTGTCTCCACAAGAACAAGGATTACAAATAGTGATCTTTAACTAGACCACAACACTCTTTTACAAACACTCTCACTCTTTTACAACTTCACCTATAGAAAGAATATGAAATTTTTGGCTCTATGAAGTGTGGTGAGAAAAGCTTCAGTTGTAGAGTGATATTAGAGATCAAACAACAACTGAAAAACCAATTTGAAAGAATGGAAATGAAAGCTTTAAACTATTTTTCTCTTTCACTTGAAAACAATGAAAACTTGTATTTTTCTTGGTAAATAACTAAGGCCTATTCCCCACTATTTATAGGGAGAGAATAGGTTAAAAACTCTGATTTTTCCAGCTAATTTGATCAGAAAAAGAGTCCCAACAACTCCTAAAAACTCTGTAAAAGAGAAAACCAAAAACAGTTTTTCAGAAATTCCAAAAGAAGAAAGAGCCGTTATGGCTTGTTGCAGGCCTACCGGTCGACTGCCGGTCGACCGGGTCCCTGCTGGCAAAAGAGCCGTTGGGGCTCCGGTCGACTGCCAGTCGACCGATCTCAAATAGGAAACACAGTTTCCTTCTATCGGTCGACCGACCCAGTCGACCGAAAAGATACAGAGAGCAAACATCTATTTTCGGTCGACCGGTCTGTTGGTCCGGTCGACCGACAGACATGCACAACCTGTGCATGTCCGGACACAGCAGCCGGTCGACTGCCGGTCGACCGGTCTGCCTGAAATAGTCTTTTTCTGGGCAGATATTTGAGTTAGAAAAATTTGTAAAAAATCTTTAAAAACTCTGGAACTAAGTGTTATGCTGAACTTTGTTTATATACATGTTTTAAACACGTTTTGAAGATATAAAGCTTTGAGTACATGTATGTATAAACCAAGGCATAAACTTAGAAATAAACATTTTAAAAAAAACAAAAAGGAAACATACAAAACAAATGTGTGTGCAAATCCTAGAGCCAAATTTCACATATTCAATCTTTAACAAACTAAACTTACAAACTTCTAGGTCTTCAAGACTTCAAGATGGGCTATCTTCACTTGATCTTCAATATTGTACTTTGAGCCCAATTTGACTTGTCTTGAGTCCAATGTACCTTCCTTTAGGGAAGAATTCATCTCTTTAATATATAAACCTGAAACACACTTAAACAACAATTTATATTAGTACAAATAACTAATATGTTTTGTAATCATCAAAATACACTAAACATGGGTTGATTGTAACCTTGGGCCAACACAAGAGTCTTCATTGAAAGCATTCAAACAAATTTCATTGTATTGTAAATTTAACACGTCAATTATATAAACATTATTTTCATGAAAATCGAAAAGAACACAAGTATTTGTTTTCTTGTTTAAAATATCACAAGTAAAATCATGAAAGATAACTTTAAAAACCTTTGTCACAAAGTTAGTTAATGCTCAAAAGATTATGCTTAAGGCCTTCAATCAAAACAATATTTTCAATTAAAGGAGATGAGCCAATCTTGATTTTACCTATACTAGCGATTTTACCCTTTGAGTCATCTCCAAAGGTTACAATGTCACCTTCATGGTACCTTGATTGAGTTGCAAAGTTGTTAATATCTCAAGTTATGTGCCTTGAGTAATCACTATCAAGGTGGCACCGCTCCCTATTAGAGTTTGGGTGCATACCTATATTACTTAACTAAGGGGTTGACTTTGGTACCCAAATTTTCTTGGGCTCTAAAGTACTAGTTTTCGAACCCATATAAAATTTGATTGAGGTTGAAATCTGCATACAAAAATAAAGGTTTAGAATTAAGAGATAGAGAGTGCTAGGATTCGTCAATACTATCGCTATAGCAAGTGGATATGCGGGTCGTGATGTATAAGGAGGGACTGCAATGGAAGCGTTAAGTAATCTTTCTTAATTTACTAATACCGGTTAAATGGCTTCTTCTTAGTTTTTAAAAAAAAGAAGAGAAAAAAGTTACGTAAGAAAAGGAGCAGATAGAAGAAGAGATGGTGATGTTGTTGTTTTAGTTGAAAAAATAACTATGTCAAAAAGAAAGAATTAAAGAATAAGAAAAATAAAGAGTTGATTTTTTAAAGTGATTCTAAACTAAGAAATTAAAAGAAAGAAAAACTAAAGAATACTTACCACTTTTGGTCGATTACTTACCTTGATCTTCAGCAATAGTTTTACCTTAAAGTGAAGGCAATCAGCGCATAACGATAAGATCAGATTTTGTTCCCGTTCACATTACATCATCAAAACTTTGGGAGCAAGTATGAAATGATATAGGCAATAAAGAGGAATCCATCATCATGAACTATCGGTGGCACTTGCAATGACAAGGCTCTTTCGATGCTATAAGACTCATATGGATAGTAATCAAAGCCAAAAGAAAAGTAAAAATAAGAAGAAAAGTAAGCTTTTGATTAAATCAAAAAATGATGAAAAAAGGATAGAAAGTTACAATGGTGTCACTCTCAATACAACTCTCTCTTTTTAACATGAATCTCTCTCTAACCTAGAGAAAATTACATAAATAAAAACCAAAACCTAAGTTAAAATTAAGGGAAAAAAACCTAATCTAAACTCTCTGCTGGAGTGGTACCCGTCTTTCTTTGAATTTTACAGTATTTATAGGAAAAATTGGAAGGAGGAGAGCGCCTGAAGATAGGAGCAAATGCTCTCCCAGATTCCAGAAGATTATCGTGGATCCGCGACCTGGATCTGAGTAGTTGGCCATATCCAGGGGCGCGTGATACTTCATGCTCCAATATATTTTGATTTTTAGTGGTTTTTCACTTTGAGCTCTGGATTTGGCGATATCCTCATTGATCTTCAAGCTAACCAAATTGATCCATATAAATCTGATTTAACTGATTTTTATTTGGTATTATCTTCTCCTTCTCCATTTATTATCACCTGCAAAAATAGACATTAAGACAAGTAATTGCAGAGTTTATTACCAGATAAGTGTAGGAATGTACTAATAAATAATGCAATATATGTGTACGATCACACCCCTACACCTATCTATTTCTCGTCATCGAGCAAAACAAATAAAAAACAAAATAGAGCTAACCTAATCTAACTCACTTTTGTAGAAATCACGATTGCACTTAGCATGTGCAACTGGCCGTTAAATCTCTAAGTTACCCTTAGAGGACGAGTTTTGTCTCGTGAGGGTTTTCAGTGAATTACACCCACAAAATCTATTAAAAAAACAAAAAACAAAGTGTTAGTATTTTCAAAAATACATTTTGAAAAAGAGAAAACATATTTGAAGTAATTTTACAAAAAAACAAGTAATCTATAAGTCATAGAAATATCAAACTATTCATTTCTAAACTTAGTTTCTATTCAAAAACTTGTTATCAATTAAGGTAAGAATTAAAATTGTATTTGTCATCTAGTTTCTTATTTTACCCTAAGTCATATGCACCTTGTGTCCGTGATTATTTTGACTATGATTCTTCAACTCTAACTCTTATGCCTTATTTTTAAATATTTTGGTGGTAATATCCCTTAGTTTTATTAGGCTTTCTAATTCGCCCATGTAACGAGCATTTAGTCGATGACTCCTAAACTGGATGGTCTTAGGGCACCGGTTGAGAAAACACCCCAAGGACTTAAAGACTCGAGCAAACAAGGCCACAAAACTAAGGGTTTTATTGATTATATGGATCATTTTTAGGCGTGAATACTTATGCTTTATTAGGCACAAATACCCAGCTTAATCAGAGGATTTTTGATAATATATTTTTTCTTTTTTCCTCTTTTTTTCTTTTTTTATAAGGCATAAGAATCTTTGTTTTAGAACTCTAAGTGTGTAAGTATATAAAGTATGCATATTTCATCAAGGTAAAATTAAGACTACATTACTTTTCTACTTTTTCTTCCTAACCCTAAAAATCAAACAAATAATCTTATTTTGCCCAAGTATAAGAAATCCATAATTATAATTCTCTTATTCCTTGAAATTAACTTAATTCTTATAAAAAATAAGTTAAAATATTGTTTTTCTTTTCAAAAAGGCTTTAAAAGCAAAGAAAATATAAAAAGGAAACCTATATTAGAATCCTCTCCCACACATATCTCATGCATTGTCCTCAATGTATGAACGAATGCATATGTGTATGAAAAAGAAGAAAGGGAAGAAAAATGTTATCTCAAGGTGGTGGTTTCGGTGGTGGTCGGATTGGGCCAAACATTACTACCCAATCTAAATAATTTGGAGTTTCAAGAAACTCACCTTTGATGGCCTCCTATCTATTTACGTTATTATAGTTCCCAATTTGATTAGGATCATGTAGGATCTTTACATGAAACTTATCCCAGTTATACGACCAATCTTGGAATTTCATCTTTGAGTCATATTGGTCTATACCTAGGTCAAATAATGGAATGTGACTCGGTGGAATGGTTGATTTGGGCTCAAGAGTGGTAGGAACGGAAACCAATACTGACTTAGGAATATGACTCAAATTAAGTTTAGATTCGAGAGTCGGTTTTGATTCAAGAATTGAGTCTAAATCAAAAATTTTAAATTCACATTCATTTTTCATCAGTGGAATATGACTATTCAAAATCGATGGTACATGTTCTAATTTTATAGGTACAGGAATTCGTATTGGCTCAGGAATTTGGTCCAAATCAGGTAAGGATACCAGAGTCAACATAGATTCAAAAATTGAAACTAAATCACAAAGTGGGGGATCACGATCACATTCACATTCAAGTTCAATCTCATTCAATGGAAAACTTGCCAATTTGTCAAAGGATTGGTATTGGTCAAGTTCAAAATATTGTGGTGAAATTGAATCTTGGTTTCTAAAACAACATGAATCTTGGGCCAGATCAATAGGCTAAAGATAGAAGAATTGATTAAATATTGATAAGGAAGAGTTTTCTCTTTCCTGTAAGTGTTGTTCAATTGACTCTTTAGTGCTTCTAACTTATCGATAGACTAGATATAATTGTTTTAAGACTAAATCAAGGCTTTCATTCTCTTTTGAAGTCAGCAGATTCTCCTAATGGTTGCTCGGGAAAAGGAGTATATGCAATTGATTGTTGGAAATTTTGTTGGCAATATGACTCAAGGGCATTGTATCCCCACTGACTCGGTGAAGAGTAGAGATGGTTATTCCAGTCTTGTTCATAATAATGAGACTGGAGAGTATGTTGACTCGGGTAAAACCAATCTGGCATATTTGGTTGGTTATCATTATGCAATGTCGGGTTAGTGATATCCGAGTCAAAAGAGATCGAGGTGAAATATGAATTACTATTAAATTTGTAAATACTGGTTACAATCCATTCCACATAAAATGACAAAAATAAACAAACAAAACAAACAAAAAAATTAAAAAAAAATCTAGCTTATGTTAGGATGGACCTTAGACCTAGATGACTCTTAATTGATTGACTGTCCACAGGAATTATATTGCAGCAATCTGACCACAAATTAATCGACCAAGTAGGGGCAAGATCAGTAGAAGGTATCCGTGTCAAAGCAATGAGCCTAATTATGTCAAACCACTATTTTTTGAGGTTTCACCTCTCAATCTCCAATCTTTGACACCGATTTGATTAGAGTCAAACTCTAACAACTTTCTTCTTAGGTCAAACTACTAATGAGTCCGAGATGTCCCTAGAGCCAACGTCTACTCAGTTTTATTTAGGCTGGGTTAGTGAGTGAGGAGATGATTTGTGGGCCAAGGAAGGGTAATGACTTCCCACCTTATCTTGTTTATAGAACAAGCCCTTAATTCATTTTAGTGCAACATGTACATGTATATAGAAAAAATACAGTTAAGCAACAAATATCACTCAAACGTGTTTCCTATACCACACGCAATGCAGACATACCTTTACTCTAGCACTCTTCAATAGTTATAAAAATGTAACAAAATAAACAAATGCCTAAAATGCAATGTCTAATTGTTTTTTAATTTTAACAATCATAGGTTACTGTTGACTTAAAATCAGTGTGCAGTGTTAAGTAAAAGAGAAAACTAATAGCAGCAGATTCTTTAATGTGCACTGAAGCAACCCTGAAAGAAAACACAGTCAGTAATTCGATTATATTGCCACAAAAATGCGGCCTCTGCCGCGTTTGCGCGGTAGGCCGCCTTTTCGTGGCAATCCAGTGAGCTCCTGTGCTCTACTTTCTTGAGTAGAGGAACATGGCAGCATGTATTCTTCTGCAACTTTTAGATTTCTGAAATTTGTACATGCATACCAAAACAGAAAAAAAAAAGAAGTTAATCAATTAAGTAAATTAAAAGAAAAGAGTTATCGTCCCTCCTCGGCAATGATGCCAAAATTTGATTGAGTTTGAAACATGCACAAAATAATAGAAGTTTAGAATTAAGAGATAAAAAGTGATACCGTTCCTCAATACTACTGCTATAGAAAGTGGCTATGTGCATCGTGATCCACAAGGAGGGATTGCAATGAAAGCATTAAGTAATCTTTCTTAGTTTACTAATACTAGTTAAATAGAATCTTCCTAGTTTTAAAGAATAAAAAGAGAAAAGAGTTCAGTTAGAAGAGGAGAGGATAGAAGAAGAGACAGTGATGCTATTGTTTTTGTTGAAAGAATAACTATGTTAAAAAGAAAGAATTAAAAGAATAAGAAAGAGAAAGTGTTGGTTTTTAAAGTGATTCTAAATTAAGAAATTAAAAGAAAGAAAAACTAAAGAATACTTACCTCTTTTGGCCAATTACTTACTTTGATCTTCAGCAACGATTTTACCATGAAATGGAGGCGATCAGCGCATAACCTATAAAATCGGATCATGTTTCCGTCCACATTACATCATCAAAACTTCGGGAGCAAGCATAAAATGATGCGGACAATAAGGCGAAATCTATCGTCATGAGCTATCGGTGGCACTCACAATGGCAAGGCTCTTCCGATACTATAAGACTGACATGGATAATAATCAAAACCAAAATAAAAGTAAAAATAAGGAGAAAAGTAAGCTTTTGATTAAGTCAAAAAATGATGAAGGAAAGGATAGAAAGTTATAATGGTGTCACTCTGAATACAACTCTCTCTTTTTAACATGAATCTCTCTCTAATCTAAGCTTACAAAGAAACAAAAAATTACATAAATAAAAAAAAACCTAAGTTAAAACTAGAAACAAAAAATCTAATCTAAACTCTCTGCTGGAGTGGTGCCCGTCTTCCTCTCAATTTTATAGTATAGGAAAACTGGAAGAAGTAGAGCATCTAAAGATAGGGGGAGCAAACGCTCCCCCAGATTCCACAAGATTGTCATGGATCCGTGAAGTTGGCCAGATCCAGGGGCGCGTGATATTTCATGCTCCGATATGCTTTGATCTTCAATGGTTTTTCAGTTTGAGTTCTGCATTTGGTGATATGCTCGTAGATCTTCAAGCTAACCAAGTAGATCCATATAAATCTGATTTTAATTGATTTTTATTTGAATTATCTTCTCCTTCTCCATTTATTATCACCTGCAAAAATAGACATTAAAACAAGTTAATTATAGAGTTTATTACCAGATAAGTGTAGTAATGTACTAATAAATAATGCAATATACATGTACGATCACATGACTATTTGAAGTATTTATCTTATCATAATAAAACTTGGCCAAGTGATCTTTTAGGTCATAATAGGTGCATATGTACACCTTTACATATAAAAATGCATAATGCGGGCGTGCATGATGAGGATGTGTAGCATGGAGTGCTTGTGGTTTTGGTGGTGTGTTAGAAACATGAGGTTTTCTTAGAGTTTGCCTCTTTGAAAATATAGCTTCTAATCTAACTTTATCAAACTCACATTTTTTAAAAATATTTGTCAAAGTGTTCATCTTGATTTTCATCAAAGAAATCTCATTCTCATCAAAACAAGAAAATTTAGCTTTGCATGAAATCTTATAAGCATCAAAATTTTTTTGAGTATTTTGAAGAGAAATAGATAAGCTTTCTTTTCTTTTGAAACAACAAGTAATTAGTTTTGCAAAAATTCATTTTCTTTCTTTGTTTTCAAATATTTATTCTTGAGAAAATCATACTTTTTAGAAACCTCTTCAAATTTTTTTCCAAGTTCCTCCATGGTCAAATCACAATTTTCTAGAGAGGGTTCTGAAAATACCTTAGGTATGTTTTCATTAGCCATGAAACACACATTTGTCGTGTCCACTTCCTCTTCGAATTTTCTCTTCGAGTTCCATGCAGTTTTCAAGCCCTTCTTCTTGAAAATACACCTAGAGGGGGGTGAATAGGTGTTTGGCTAATCTAATGACAAATGATGTAAAATTAAAAACTAATTGCAACACACTATGTATAACCAAAGAGTGTAGCCGAATTCCCAGTGAGGGGCTCTGGACTATCTCATCTAGATTCCTCTAAATAAGAGTTGAGGTGCTATATGAAACTCTCTTGGTTCAACACAACTATGGGCACACAAACAATATCAAACATATAAGAGATATGAACAATATGAAGAGATATAAGAGAGAGAGTTAAGAGATAGTAGATCAAACACAAACACCAAGATATATTTTGAGGTTCGAGCCACTGCTCTACTTCCCCACCTTCACACAGAAGGATTTCCATTACGTCCACACATGATCTCCCACACAGGGAACCTCCACCGAGGAATTTGCAATTACAAGGTAAGGAGTACACAACTCCTCTCTCCAACATAACCACCTCTACACAAGAGGCAAGGCACGAAGCCAAAACAACAATCACCTCTACACAAGAGGGATAACGCACAAAGCCAAACAACAACCACAATCACCTGTTCACAAGAGGGACAACCACAAGCCCAAAGCACAATCACCTCTACACTAAAGGAATATGCACAAAACCAAAGCAAAGAAAGTTTACAACTTGGTGATCACAATAGACCACAAACTATAATTTTCACAAAAACAAGATCCTATAGATAGGATAGAGATGATAGCTCAAGTGTGAGAAAACAAGATGTTTGGAAAACAAATCACAAAGAAAAATACTCGGGAATATGCTAGAAGAAGATAGAAACAAAGATCAAAACCAATTTCCCAAAGACTCTATTTTTCTTTGATTTTTCCAACCCTTGAAAATAAATAAAAGATAAATCTTTTTGGCACATAAACTCTTCAAAAACTTGCTGCTAAAATACTAGTATAGATGGAAAAATTTGCTCTTGAAATCCTTGTTGAAAACAACCCTAGAGGGGTCCTATTTATAGGCCCTCAAAAATCTGCCCGTTGGCTGCCACGAAACGTCAAAAATGACCTTCCGGTAGACAGGCGCAACGGTCATATTTCTGACCGTTGTGCCTCTGGTCGACCGCCCGGTCAACGGGCCAAGCCTGTCGGTCGACCGCCTAGTCGACTGGCAGCACCCGAGAGTTGGGTGCTTACAGTCGGTCGACCGTGCGGTCGACCGGCCTTATAGGCTGTTCCTTTGTGCACGTCTCGTGCACATCGGTTGACCAGTCCGGTCGACCGACCACTGGTCCAGTCGACCGTCCGGTCGACCGCCAGCTGATTTGGCTAGGTAATTAGGGATTGAAAACTTAGATTATTTAACACCCATAAAATCCCATAAAATTCTATAAATTCCACAAAAATAAGTTCTTGTAAGATATTTGAATAACAAATATGTGTGAATAAAAATCAACACATATTACAAACCATTTGAAATATTTTTGTGATATTGAAATTAGGCTTTAAACAAAAAACGTATTTTCCAAAAACCAAACTTCTAAAGGAAATCTGATTTTTTCCAAACTTGTATAAATACAAAAATAAGATATTTAAAACACATTTGAAGCATATTGTATATGGATAGAATCCAATACACATGTACATGATATATCTATATTTTTGACATGGAAACCAAAAATAAGTTTGTTTAAATACAAAACTCCAAACACATGAATTGGATCATCAAAATAAGTTTTTCTAAGTATATGAAACATATATTGTATATAGATGAAATCTAATATACATTAAACCATGTAAACTTATTTTGATCCTATCTATTCATGAAAACTATATATATGTACTAGAAATCCAAACTTGGTAAACTGAAAACCAAAAGTATTGAACTTGTGTGTGTGTATGAACTTGAGCATATCAACACTATCATCTTTACACAAGATCTAAACAAACCAAAGTCTTCTTGTCGATCCTCATCTTCAAAATAACCCGATCCAAACACGATCCAATGAGCTTGACTCCAACGAGTGCTAGATGCGATCTTGACACGCGAGCTCTTGAATTTACATAAGTTAGCTCCAAAACTCCTTTGTTGAAGCTAAACACCTACTAATATCTTGATCAATAACTGAAACTATATAAACACAAGATCATTAGTAAACTAACCTTCATAAGTTAGTCATCATCAAAACTAAGGTGAAAGGCCTCTGAGCTAACAATCTCCCCCTTTTTGATGATGACAAAACTTATGAAGTTATATATATACATCCATTAAGGATAGGCTTCCTAGAAGCCCCCCCTTAAAATATGCATAATCGATAAACATAGAAAGATATGCAATGAAGCTCAAGATATCAATAAAACAAGATATATGCATAACACATAGTAAAACATGCATACATAAACCTGAATTCTTCTCCACCTTTTTGTCACTCATCAACAAAGGGGTGAAGACAAATAAACAATAAACAAAAATTTGATACCAATAAACACAATCAATTGAAAGAACCAATTGAAAGAAATAATCTTTTTTTGAATTGATACCAATAAAAGAACATGATATCAATTGAAAATAAACACCAAAGTTTTAGGTAAACACTATATTTTGCAATAAGGATACAAATTTAAAAATAATACCAATTTAAAATTATTGTTACAAATATTGAAAATGTAACATATATCAAAGCTAAATATTTTTTCTCATAAAGACTGTGAGTAAGATACCAATTGAAAAGTAAAACCAATTGAAAGATAAAATAAGAATTTTTCTCCCCTTTATGAAATACCAATAAAAATAATGCATAAGCTTGTATATGATACCAATTGAAAAATAATTAACATTAAGGACTAAATCAAGCTTAGAAAGAAATAATGACATATATGTTTAAAGCACATTGTAAACATCTATATATATGTATCAGAGCAATATAATATTACTTTAGATATGATCCATACATATATAGAAAACATGAGTATACAAATATATGAAATATCATGAAGATCATGTGTATAACTCATACCTACTACCCTATTCATGCACATGATAAAAGATATTCAATAAGGGTATACAAGGCATGGTCGCCCATCCAACCGCCCTTGGAAGGTAGGGGTTTTCAAAAATCATGATTTAAAAATATTTTAGCATAGTTTGAAAATCACTACCAATTGAAGAATAAAGACTAGTTTAAAGTAATTTTTGAAAAACTAGTACGAAATCTTTCAACCAAGGATTAAAATAAGAAAATATCTATGAGATCATGAAAATCACATAATAATTAACACTCAAGGTCTATAAAGCACATATATGCTCATGAAACAAAAATCATGAGTAAATACCAAACATAAAGTGTAAGAATCATGTAATCAATGAAGCTCAATGAAAAAAAACATAAAAATTTAATTTTCATCAAAATAATACAAACTTCAAGGCAAATGTATGTTTTGTCTAAACTAGAAATATACATACATATCCCAAACACAAATGAGTCCACAATAGAATTTTGCATGAAAAGCAAGTGACTCTTGGACAGACATGTATATCCAATAGTTTTAGACAAAATTAACATATACATGAAGATAAATACCTTTTTATGAAAAACATGTATAAAAATAGGGAAAACAAGTAAAGATGCAAGAATCATCAAAACTAGGTTACATAAGTACATCCAATGGGTACACATGAGCAATAAAGTACAAACACACAATAATCAATTATGGCTCATTAGTTGTATAAGTATAAACACAAGTTTTAATAAAAGTTTCATCTAAACATGTAATCAAAACATGAAGTGAAAAATCATAAACAACCATGATCATTAGGGTAAATGCACGTGTTTTAGAGCTAGAATATACACAATAGCTAAACTATAGTGAGAATACAAAATATGAATCCATATGAATATGGGTGTATCTCAAATACTACATATGTATATCACAAGTCTAATCAACATTGCATTTAAACATAATGAACATGAAAAATCAAGATATGCTAAAAATATCAATGAGAAAGCATGTAAACAAACTGGGAGTTAAAGATAGTTACCAAAACCAATAGGGGTAATCTCTATGTCTTCAAACCATGGTGGTCCTCCCACCAATCATCCCTTGAAAGTGATGCATCCAAAAGTGTCCATCAAGCTCATGCATCCACCACCAAGGCACCATATCTCTCACGTCATGTGAGAGCCCACGCCTACATCAAATATTATAGGAGTAGATTTTGGTACCCATACCTTATTGGGTCCATGGGGGTTAGCACCTTTCCTAACCCAAACAAATTAATTTGCAAAATTTTAAGTATGTATTCTATCATAACAAAACTTTGCAAGGTGGCCCTTACGTCCACAATGTGTACAAGTGTACACATGAGCATGCATAGTGTCATGTGTGTGAACATGAGAAGCATGTGTATGCCGTGATTTGTGTGCATGCATATGAGGAGCATGTTTCTTGCGAAACATGGATTCTAATTTCTTGTGATCCATAGCACATTGGCTCAAAGTAGAGCCCAAACAATCTACACTTTTCTTCAACATGCAAATTTCATTATTAATACTTGAAGAAAAAGTGGAGCATGCAATAGGTTTATCAATGGAAGATGAATCAATAGTAGCATGACAAATATGTGAATCTAAATCGTTTTTCAAAGATTTATTTTCTTTTGAAACAAATTTCAATTCTTTTGAAATTAAAGCAATTTTATTTTTCAAAGAATTGTTCTCTTTTAAAACAAAATCAAGTTTTGAAGACAAAACCTCATTTTTCTTCAAAACATTATCACAATCATTTTTATTCTTTAAAATTTTGTTTTCATTTAGGGCAAGGTCAAGTTGGGATTTCAAGGAATCCCTTTCACTTGAAATCTCATCCCTCACTTACAAAGTCAAATCAAGTTTTGAAAACAAATTTTTATTTTCTTCTTTTAATTTAAAACTTTTTTTTTAAAGTTTGTACTTTTCAAGCAAGTTTTCACAAAATAATAAAAGTTCTTCATTTAAGGCATCGACATCCACATAGTCATCACCTGAAGAACTAGCACTATCATTTGGATGAGTTTCTGAATTTACCTCAAGGGAGTCATTCCCTTGAACCATGTAGCACGCTTCGTCGGTCTCATTTCCGCTAGATTCTTTCTCCATAATGTTTGTCGTTTGAAGCTTGAGAGAGGTCAATATATTCCACACTGTAAAAGTGGAATCACAATGAGAAATCATAGATAAATATTTTTTACTAAGTGAATGCTTTAGTGCATCTAGGGCTTATGCGTTAGCCTTAATGTACTTGGCATTACCAAAATAGGTTTTCTGGTAGTGGCAAGATAGACGTGCATTCCTAGGGTTTTAAGGTACATAGACATCTTAATTACCTAATTATTAATGTTGGCAGCATCATACATGGGAGGGGTTATGAAATCCATGGGTGTATAAACTATATATGTGCAAATGCAAATACTAGATTAGCAAGCCAAGATCTCACTCTCAGGTGGTTAAACTGTTGGCCCAAAGGCCCATCACCCTAGTTTTGATGATGATCAACTCATGAAGTTATGTTTACTAATGATCTTGTGTTTAATTAGTGACAGATTCATTATCAAGATCTTAGTAGGTGCATAGCTCAACAAAGGATAAAATGTCAAGATTTGGAGCTAGCACGGTGTGATCCAAGGAGCTTTTGGATCAAGCTTGGACCAAGTCAAGAAGATGAGAAGCCTTCAAGTGAAGACTTCAAGAAGATGAAGACTTGTGTCTAGGTATAAGATTTTGTTTTTGTTTTTAGATAAAATGTAAAGGATAGATAGTTGGTGGATTGCTCAAGTTCATATCATACACACACTCTTGATTTATATGTGTTTTCATAAAAGATTTTTAGTTCTAGAAAAATATCGTTTTGGTTTTTGGTGTTTCAAATATACATGTGTTTTTAACCAAAACCATTTTAGAACTCTCGACCGTTCTGCTGATCCGCTCGACATTCTTTTAGTTTTCTAGTCATAACTTTTGATTCTTATATTCAATTAACATGATTTAAATTGCATTTTAAATATGACTTTCAGATCTACATTTAATATTTAATAATCATTTTCTGATTTAAATGTTAAGAATGTCAAATATTGGGTTGAAGTCTTTTCTTGTTCTAAAAACAGTTTACAGTTTCTGATTTGATATCTTTTAGTATTTTATTGATAACTTTCAATTCTGAATTGATATTGATTTGCTTTTAGTTGCACTAGAAAGAAGACTTCAATATCTACAACTTCATCCTATATACTTATTCCCAAATTCGAACGTTTTAGACCTCAAAACTATGCTCCAAGTTAACCCATTGCACAGAGGTCGGTCGACCGGGCCAGTCGACCGGGCCGGTCAACCGACGTGCACAGAACCGTGCACGTCTGGCAGTTCTGTGTGCGGTCGACCGGGCCGGTCGACCGTAACTGAGAGCAGTGCTCTCTGTTCTTCTGGGTCGACCGGGCCGGTCGACCGGAGGCTCCAACGGTCGGATTTTTGACTTTTGGCGGTCGACCGGGCGGTCGACCGGCAGTTCTGTCAGAACCCCAACGGCTAGTTTTTGACTGCCTATATATTTGGGGGTTTGTGGACTGTTTTCACCAAGATTTGGAGAAGTTTTTAGAGCCAGTTTTTTCTCACTCTTTTTAGAAGTTTTTCTCCACAAAATAGAGAGCAAATATTTCCAATCAAAAGGAAAGTTTTATCATGAGTGTAAAAGAGAATTTCTTGAGTTTTCCTCCACCATCTCTTTCCTTGTTTTCTCACACAAACACTTGAGCATCCATTGATCTATCTACCCTATAGGGAGTGTTATTGTGAGAGGATTTTAGGTGATCAAGAGTTGTGATCACCAAAGTTCTACTTTGTTCTTTGAGGAGACAGGCAAGTGTGCTCGTGATTGTTTCGGGTCCTAGTGTGGACTTGGTGTTTCGGGTTCGGGTGCGAACTCCGTGTTTGAGGTGCGGCCTCAGCGAGCCGGTGGGCTTGCGGTGTGTACAGGACTAGGGAGTCCGAGGGCTTGTAGGTGTTGCGGCACCGAGGAGAGATCCATTGGGATCTTGCATAGTGAAAATCCTTCGTCTGTCGAAGGCGGGGATGTAGAGCAAGTGTGCTCGAACCTCGAAACAAACCCTTTGTGTTTGCGATTGCTCTCTCTCTCTCTCTCTTTGTCTCTTGTTTATATCTTGCATTCAATTATTGTCTATCTTTATATGCTTGATATACTCATTTGTACTTAATTGATATACTTGCGTGGGATTATTTGCTAACACTTGTATTCAACCAAGAGAGCCAACGCGGCACCTCAACCCATTCAAGGGGAATCTAGAGGAGTTTGTCCAGAGCCCTTCACGGGGAATTCGGCAACACTCTTGTGTTATACATAGTGTTTCGTGTAAAAGTTTAATTAGGTCATAATTGTTTTTAGCTTCCGCATTATTTGCATCATAATTCATCATTAAGTGACCATTAGATTCGCCTTCACCTATTCACCCCCCCTCTAGGTGAACCTTCATAAACCTAATATCAGGAGCGTAGGCTCTGATACCAATTGAAAATACACCTAGAGGGGGGTGAACAGGTGTATTGCTAATCTAATGACAAATGATGTGGAATTAAAAACTAATTACAACACACTATGTGTAACCAAAGAGTGTAGCCGAATTTCTGGTGAGAGGCTCTGGATTATCTCCTCTAGATTCCTTTAAATAAGAGTTGAGGTGCTATATGAAGCTCTCTTAGTTCAACACAAGTATGGGCACACAAACAATATCAAGCATATAAGAGATATGAACAATATGAAGCAATGCAAGATATAAAAGAGAGAGTTGAGAGACAGTGGATCAAATGCAAACACCAAGATATGTTTCGAGGTTCGAGCCACTGCTTTACGTCTCCGCCTTCACACAGAAGGATTTTCACTACGTCGACACAGGACCTCCCACACAGGGAACCTTCACCTAGGAATTTGTAATTACAAGGTAAGGAGTACACTCCTCTCTCCAACACAACCACCTCTACACAAGAGGCAAGGCACAAAGCCAACACAACAATCACCTCTGTACAAGAGGGATAAGGCACAAAGCCAAACAATAACCACAATCACCTCTTCATAAGAGGGATAACCACAAGCCCAAAGTACAACCACCTCTACACTAGGGGGATATGCACAAAACCAAAGGAAAAAAGTTTACAACTTGGTGATCACAATAGATCACAAACAACTCATGGTGATCACAATAGACCACAAACTATAATTCTCACAAAAACAAGATCCTATAGATAGGATAAAGATGATAGCTCAAGTGTGAGAAAACAAGGTGTTTGGAAACAAATCACAAAGAAAAATACTCGGAAAAAATGCTAGAAGAAGATCCAAACAAAAATCAAAACCAATTTCCCAAATACTCTATTTTTCTTTGTTTTTTCCAACCCTTGGAAAAAAATAAAAGATAAATCTTTTTGGCACAAAAACTCTTCAAAACTTGCTGCTAAAACCCTAGTATAGATGGGAAAATTTGCTCTTGAAATCCTTGTTCAACACAGCCCAAGAGGGGTCCTATTTATAGGCCCTCAAAAATCTGCCCGTTGGTAGCTTGGAAAGGTAAAAAATGACCTTACGGTCGACCGGCCGGTCGACCGGCACAATGGTCATATTTTTGACCGTTGTGCCTCCGGTCGACCGCCTGGTCGACCGGCAGCACCCAAGAGTTGGGTGCTTATAGTCGGTCGACCGTGCGGTCGACCGGCCTTGTAAGCTGGTCCTTTGTGCACGTCTCGTGCACATCGGTCGACCGCCAGCTGATCTGGCTGGGTAATTAGGGATTGAAAACTTAGATTATTTAACACCCATAAAATCCCATAAAATTCTATAAATTTCACAAAAATAAGTTCTTGTAAGATATTTGAATAACATATATGTGTGAACAAAAATCAACACATATTACAAACCAGTTGAACTATTTTTGTGATATTGAATTTAAGCTTTAAACAAAAATTGTATTTTCCAAAAACCAAACTTCTAAAGGAAATCCGATTTTTTCCAAACTTGTATAAATACAAAAACAAGATATTTAAAACATATTTAAAGCATATTGTATATGGATAGAATCCAATACACATGTACATGATATATATATATATATATATATATATATATATATATATATATATATATATATATGAGTTTTATTTAAATTCAAAACTCTAAACACATGAATAGGATCATCAAAATAAGTTTTCCTAAGTATATGAAGCATATATGTATATGGATGAAATCTAATATACATTAAACCATGTAAACTTGTTTTGATCCTATCTATTCATGAAAACCATATATATGTACTAGAAATCCAAAACTGGTTAAACTGAAAACCAAACGTATTGAACTTGTGTGTGTGTGTGTGTGAACTTGAGCATATCAACACTATCTATCTTTACATAAGATCTAAACAAATCGAAGTCTTCTTGTCGATCCTCATCTTCAAAACGAACCGATCCAAACGCGATTCAATGAGCTTGACTCCAACCGAGTGCTAGATGTGATCTTGACACGTGAGCTCTTGAATCTACATGAGTTAGCTCTAAAATTCCTTTGTTGAAGCTAAACACCTACTAATATCTTGATCAATAACTGAAATTGTATAAACACAAGATCATTAGTAAACTAACCTTCATAAGTTAGTCATCATCGAAACTAAGGTGAAAGGCCTCTGGGTTAACACTTCTTAAAGGGCTTCTTAGAGGTGGTAGGTTTGTTCTTGATCTCCAGAATTTGGTAATGACATGACCCGATTTTCGGCAATTGTAGCAAACTATCTTTCTTTCCTCCTTTCCGTTCCATCTTCTACGATTATTGAACTTGGTCTTGTTGTACATTCTCCTCACATTCTTTACGAGGAGGGACAAATCTTCATCATCTTCTTGGTTATCTTCTTTTTCGCCGGAGATAGTAGGAATAGATTTGAAGGCAAGAGTATTCTTCTTTTGGGGTGCTATCTCCTCTCTAGTTTTTCTTTCCATCTATGGGTCTTTAGGTTCCCAATCATAACAAATGAACTCCATCTCTTCCTTGTCATTTAACTCTTTCAAGGTAGTAGACTTGACCTTCCAATATGGTAGAAGAGCGCAAATAACCTTTCACACTTTTGGTCATTATCAATTTTATCACCTAGAGAAGTAAGACCATTTGTAATTTTAGTAAACTTGGTGGTCATATCATTAATAGTTCCATTTTCATTCATACTAAAATTTTCATATTGAAAGCACAAAGATTGATTTTGGCTCTTTTGACTTGTGATGTTCCCTTGTATGTGACAACCAAGTGTGATCAAATCTCATGAGCAGATTTGCAATGAATTACCCTAGATATGCCATCATCATTTGAGGCCTGAAGCAAGGCATAGTGTGCCTTAGCACTAGCATCAAACTCCTTGGTGGTAATATCAGACTAAGTGTTCTCTGTCGGGGTGAAACCGTGCATGAAGATATGTATTTTATAAATCAGTATCTTAAGTATGGTGCTTTGGCTTCATTGATACTTCCGTTATAGCATGGAGGCTATACGGGTCGAATCCATAGGGATGGGAGGTGATAGAAGTATTAACAGTTCGTTCACGTTGTTTGGTTAACAAGTTCTTCTTTGTTAAAGAAAGAGAGAAAAAAAGGAAAAGAAAACTAGAAGTGATAGGTGGAGAAGGTGATGAAATCGTCGATATTAAAATGATAAAGGAGTTATTTTGGAATCGGTGGAAAAAAAATAAGAAAGTAGAAACAAAGTAAAACAAGAAAGAATCAAAGTGGAAAACTTTGTGAAGTGATTTAGAAAGTGGTTAAAAAAAATTAGAAAAGAGATAAAGTTTGTGATGAAAAAATAAAACAAGTGGTGAACGAAGAAGATGAAAACAACAATGATAAAATGGTAAAGTGGTTTTGAAAATGGGTTTTAAAAATAAAGTAAAAGAGAAGATAACTCATGGCTACTAACTACTAATACTCCACTAATTATAGTAAGCTCTTACTAGTAGTTGCCTCACATGGATCCCTGGCCATCACAAATCCTTGGCTTCTTCAAGAGATATTTCAAAGCATGATACATAAGGTTGTTTTTTCACATTCAAATTTGCGTCAAAAGTAAGCTAATGCAAATTTTAGATCATCAAAATAGTTAGAAGTAAGCATGAAATAAGAGAGTTAGCTTGTTAGCAAGTTAGCAAGTTAGATGTTAGAACCCATCATCATGAGCCATCAATGGCTCTTACAAGAGCAAGACCTTGTAGAGGCAATTGATTCATGTGGATTATCAAGTAAGGGGTTAGATGATTAGTGGTTAGTAATTAGATTGTCATGAGAAGAAAAGTTAGCTAGTCATGTTAGAGGTTAGAGAAGAAACTATGAAAGGAAAGGAGGAAGCTTTCATAAATTATCACTCTTTATTACATCAATCTCTCTCCTTTCCTGAATCAACTCTGCCCTAATATATAATCTAAAACAAAAAGAAAATACAAAAGAGAAGAAGAAAACTACACTGCATGACACTAAAGGAGAAAATCCTAGCCTACAGCTCTCCAACCTCGTTTCTGGCCTAATATTGCATTATTTATACCATAGGAACCATCTGAAAGACGAGATGAAGCCATACATGAAACTTGACGCGTGGTCCCTGGTTTTTTCTCTGCTGCTTCGTCCAGTTGCGAGAACCTTCTGATGTATCTGATTTTTGGTAAATTGGACCCGTATTTTTTCAGATTCCTCCCTAATTTCTAGATCCAATGTATCTTATAGAAGTTCTCTAGTTTGGTCTCCAACAAATGTGATTTAATTACCTGAAATTGGGTTTAATTAGGCTCTTATTCTGATTTTGTCCTTAAATTCTTGATTATCTATAAAATAGGTCAAAACACAGTTCAGAAGCGATATTTTATTCATAACGGAGCAGGAAAATGTGATATGTAGACTAATCATCCCCATCACTATCAGGTAAACTAAAGGGTTTGGTCACCACTTTTGCAACCCGGCTTCTTAGGAATTACAAGAACACGGTCATCTTAACTTTTCATATGGGAAAGTTAAGGTCATCAAACTTGAGTGGAGTTCTGATTCTTTCGGCCATGGATACTAGTGAAAATATCAAGCAAATGATGAAATGAGTGATTAGCAAGAGGATCTCTCTAAGTGGTTAAATTAAAAACTATAGTCCAAGCTCTGATACCAATTGAAAGTACACCTAGAGGGGGTGAATAAGGGTAATGCTAATCAAATGCGAAAATGCGACGATTAAAATGAATAATACAAAATATCAACTCAAATCAAGAAGTGAAGTTAGATTCCCAATTAAGGGCACTAGAACTTCTCCTCTATATTCCTCTAGATTAAGAGTAAAGGTGCTCAATTGTCTTTTTGATTGAAAGAGAAAAATTGACAAGTATGAATGATGTAAGAAATTTATAGGAAGTGCAATGAAAGCAAAAATACAAGTGTAAGAAATAGAGATAGAAAAGAGTGAGAGAGAAAGCAATCACAAAAATAAGAAATTTGCTTCAAAGTTAGAGCAACTCGCTCTATGTCTTCACCTTCACCTCGTGAAGAATTTCTACTATCCACTTAGGATCTTTCACAAAGGAGCCAGATGGTCTACATAAGACTCGGAGTACACAACTCCAACCTTCAATCCTCAGCAAAAGAGGTTACACAAAACCAATGATGTTTACAAGCTTTTGGTGATCACAAAGATCACAAACCCTCACTTTACAACTTCCTAAAATATAAAATATGAAATGAAGCTCAAAAGGTTTGTGTGAGAAAAAATTCAGTTGAAATGAATGAATTTGAGAGCTTAAAACCTGTAGAAATTGATTTGGATTTGAGAGCTCTTGAACTTGAAAACTAGAAATTTCAAACATTTCTCTTTAATAAAAACATGATTTTTCTTCAAAAACGAATGTGTCATCCTCTACAAATGAGCCATATATAATGGCAATAGGTAAAAGTTATTATAGGAGTGAACAGACGTATAAGGATGGTGATTAGACCTTAAAACTACAAAAATACCCATTGGAGAAAAGTCAAAAATCCAGCAGATTTAAAAACTAGCCGTTATTGTAGCACAGATAGTTCATTGGTCGACCGGTCGGTCAATCGCTTGGTCTAGTTCAAAAACTAGCCATTGCCAATCTGTCGACCAGCCAGTTGACCAAAATAAACAGAGAGCACTGATAGAGGAATGGTCAATCGGTCAGTCGACCGAAGTGATAAACGTGGGCAGCCAAGGTTTGGCAGTCAACCAGTCGGTCGGCTGACAAACATGCACAAACAAGCTGTGCACAAACGATCAATCACTCGATTAACTGACAGCTCGGCATTTCAATGCACATAGGGCGGTCGACAGGTCGATCAACCGACCTACCCCAAATATCATTTTTAAGATAGATTTTAAAATAGAACTTATTTTAAATAATTTATATACATTTAAAATATGTTTTGGAAATACATAGGCTATAAAATACATGCTTGAAACTGGATATAAAGATTTGAAAATATATAATATGTATCAATAACTATTTTGTAAAATTCAAAACCCAAAAACTATATACAAAATCTTGTATTGTGTGTGTGATCTTGAGCATCAATTCAACACCCTATACTTAAACATTCTAATTTCTTATACAGGTTCTATACGTCTTCAAGCAAATTTCAAGTGGGATTCTCCAAAAATCCATTCTTGATCATCCGAGCTCGAATTTCATCCTTGAGTGAACTTGAGACTCCAACACCTTCCTTTTAAGGAAGAATGAAACTAAATCTTCTTTGAATCCTAAAAAAACTTAAACACTTTAACTTGATTAGTACCTTATAACTCTATGAGTTTTGTAATCATCAAAATAAGAAACTGGTAATTGTATCCTTAGGCCAACAGGGGCCTTTCTCCTCAGAACACACAAGCATAAGATTCCGTGTGAGGGGAGCCATCAGCTAGGGAGCTGGGCAAGTGATTGGGAAAAAATCGTGCATGAAAAATGTATGTTTTGAAATCAATAGTTAAAAGTGCGTGCTTTGGCTTCCTCGATACTTTCGTTATAGCATAGAGGCTAAAACGAGTCAAATCCACAAGGATGGGAGGCAATAGAAGCTTACACAGTATATTCACGTATATGTTAAAAGTTCTTCAATGTTTGAAAGAATATAAAAAAAAGAAAATAAAGAATGAAAAGAGAAGTACGGTGAAACACAAAGAAGAGGTAAACAGAGAAAAGAATATATTTGTGATTTTTGATAGTATTTCTAAAACAAAGTGAAAAAGAAAGAAAACTCATGGCTACTAACTACTAATGGCTCTACTAATCATGCTAACCTCTTAGTTATTGTTGCCTCACATGTATCCTTGGCCATCACTAGTTTTTAGTTCAAGAGTGTTTCAAAGCATGTCCCATACGATAACTTTCACATCCAAACTCAACACAACAAGTGCAAGTTACACTTAAACCATCAAAACTAAACAAGAATAAGTATGGAATAAAATAATGTTAGCTTGTTAGAGAGTTAGAATGTTAGAGTGTTAGAATCCATCATCATGAGCCATCAATGGCTCTTGCAAGAACAAGGCCAAGTAGAGGCTATTAGATTCATATGGATTATCAAGTAAGAAGTTAGCAAGCTAGTGGTTAGTAGTTAGTTACCATGAGAGAAAATTAACTAAACATGTAAAAAGAGTTAGAGAAAAGAAAATAAAGAGAGGTAAAGAGAGAACCTTTCATAACTTGTCACCTTCTATTACAAGCACTCTTACTTTCAACCATGTACCACTCTCTCTTCAACCACAAGATCTAAAAGAAATGGAAAATACAAAGAGGAAGAAGAAGAAGAACTAAACTAAACCATCCTAAACTACAACATGGAAAGAAAACTATACTACACTGTGAATTTCTCCCTGAAGAACCCCCAAGGGGTATTTATAGGCACCAGGGGAAAGGGGGCCAGGGGGACAAACCCTGGCTCAAAGCGCTAGCGCGGCGCGCGCTGTCGCGTCGGTCCCCTATCAGCTGCAGGTTCTTGTTTCTTGTTTTGGGCCCCTGGTTTTGACAGAATCACCCTCCTAGGTCGATGGCTATCTTTATAGGCCTATAATCACCAATTAAATGGTGATTTTGAGTCTTCTTCTTCATTTCATGCCATGAACTTAGAAACATACAAGAGAGGTATTATTAGCAGAATTTAATATTAAATAAATGTGAAGATGTGATATGAAATATACAGTTTTAGAGACTAATCACACCCCCACACTTATCTTTTTCTCGTCCCGAGTAAAACAAAAAACTAAGAAAATTATTACACCACTTTTGCAGGTGACGCGATTGCACTTAGCATGTGCAACAAGCCGTTAAACCTCTAGGTTTCCCCTAAAGGAGGAGTTTTGTCTCCTGAGGGTTTTCAGCGGATTACACCCACAAAATCCATAAAGAAAGAAATCAAATGTTAGTATTTTGAAAACACATTTTTAAAATAGAGAAAAATGTTGAAATATTTTTGCGAAATATAAGTGATCCAAGGTCATAGGTTAACCAGAAATTATTCTTCCTTAAACTAAGTCGAAATACAAAATCTTGTTATAAATTAAATGTAAGAATTTAAAATTGAATTAATTCTTTGATCTATCATAAAACTCTTAGAAAAATGTGCACTTTGTGAACTGTGAAGATTTTTGGGATATTGACTCTTACTTTCATGCCATGGATTTGTGTATAATTATTTTTTTCTTTTTTTTCTTTATTTTCTTAGTTTTCTTAGGCTTTCTTATTTACCCGGGTAGTGAGCCTTTAGCCGATGACTCCCAAACCAGATAGTTTTAGGGCACCAGATGAGAAAACATCCCTCGAACTTAAGGACTCAAGTAAACAAAACCACAAAACTAAAAGGGATTATTTTGTTTTTATCCACCATTTTTTGTATGAATAATCATGCTTCCTGAGGCATAATTACCTAACTTCAATAAGTGATTTTTATTATCATCATTTTATTTTTATATATATATATTTTTTGTATGGTATTTTCAGTCTTCATTTCAATCCCAAAAATTGTGTAAGTGTGAAGTGCATAAATCTATGGAAAAGAATTCAAGAACAAATTATCTTTTCAATCTTACTTTTTTATCCTAAAATTTAAACAAGATCTATTATTTTGACTTGGTTTACAAAATCATAATTTTAGCTCTTCCTAATTCCTAAGATAATTTTAATTTTCTTAAAAATAAATCAAAACTATTTCTCTTATTTTAAAAAGTTTTGTAAAAAGAAAAGAAAAGAGTTTTTATACAAAAGAAAATTTTAAAAAATTCCTAAAAAGAAGTGTAAAAGAAAGAAAATTTAAAACAACCTACGTTAGTAAACCCTCCCCCCACTTATCTCATGCATTGTCCTCAATGCATCGTGAATGTGTATATACATGAAACAAATGGAAAGGGAAGGAAAATTACCTCATGGTGGTGGCTCCGGTGGTGGTCTGATTGGGCCAAGTATTGCTACCCAATCAAGATATCGTGGATCTTACAGAAACCCACCGTGACCTTTCTAATATGACCCAGTAAAAAAATGATTGAATGAATGGTCTTATTTAAAAATTTATCCCCATCTAATTTTCAATTTTCAAAAATAATTACTGAGTCATTTTCTTCAAAACCTTGTCCAACAATGAAGTATGATTTTGAGAGATGATTGATTTGGACTTAAATGGAACAGGAACAAAAATCGATACTGACTCAAGAATTTGACTCAGATCAAGTCGGGATTCAAAAGGGGGAGTCAAAATTGGTTCAAAAATGAGGTCCAAACTAAAGAATTGATGTTCACATACTTTCCTCATCAATGAAATGTGATCATAAGATATTGATGATTCAATTTCACGGTGTACTGGTACAGAATTCAATGTTGACTCCGGAATAGAGAAAAAATATGGTAAAGATACCGGAGTCATTATTGAATCAAAAAGTGAAGTGGAATTACCAACTTGAGGTTCAGGATCACTTTGAAGCTTAAGTTCAATTTCAGAAAAAGGATAACTTGCCAAAATGTCAATGTGATTTTCAAACCTTGGAGTTTGGTCAAGTTTCAATGGGTTTGCCGAAATTGAATCTTGGTTTCCAAAATAGTATGATCTTGGGTCCAATCGGTAGAGTTAGGGATATAAGGATTGGTCAAAGGTTGACAAGAAAGGCTTTCCTTGTTTTCATTGATCAAATCGCTCATTATCGAGTCTAACCTACTGCTAGGCCGGGTAATAGAAGTTTGAGTCTGAATCATATCTTCCATACTCTTTGCATTGGTTCTTCTTGGAAAGGTTAGTATGGAAGTTAATTTTGAAAATTGTGATGAAATTGTAAGTCCATCAGATTTTATAATTGCTGCTCGGACTCACGCAAGGGTTCCACACTCAAGTCCAGTATTGATGGTTGTTCATTTTGAATCAGTGAGACTGGAAAAGATGAGTAGGACCCTTGAAATTTTGGTTGAGATGATGAGTCCAACATATATTGAAATCGTTGCACTTTTTCACAAAAGACTTCCAAACACTTTTCTAGCTCAGATTCTTCTTCAATTGGATGTTCTAGAAAAGGAGTATATGGAGTTTAATTTGGGAAGGATTGTGAATTGGGCAAATTTTGAATTTGTTGTTGGGACTCAAGCATGGCTTCCATACTCCTTTCCAAATTAGATTTTTCTTCAGTTGGTGGGACAGGAAAAGGAGGGTATGAATCCAAATCGGGGAATTAAAATTGTGGACAAAGTTGAAAATTTGACTCGGGAGAGGTGAATCCCCATGAACTCTGTGAAGAGTGGAAATTATTTTGAAAATTATAGTCATAGGATTGGGGATATGGGTCATATTGAGTTGGATAATCTCAATCCGGCATATATGGTTGGTTCATGTTGTATATAGCTGGGTCAGAGTTATCCGAGTCAAATGAGGTCGGGGTGAAATATGGATTCATATTATGATTGAAAAAATTGTTGTTGTTGAAATCCATACCACAATTAACAAAAAAGAAAACAAAAAAACAAACAAACAAACAAACAAAGAAAAAGAAAAAGAAAACAAGTCTATGTTAGAGTTGACTTAGACCTAGACGACTCCTAACTGGTTAGACTATTCACGGGGGGTACATTGTCAGAATCTGACCACAAGTTAATCGGCCAGGTAGGGGCAAGACCAGTGGGAGGTATCCGTGCCGGAGCAACGGGCCTAATTATGCCAAACCACTGTTCTTCGAGGTTTCGCCTCTCAATCCCCAACCTTAGACACTTATTTGACAAGAGTCAGCTTCTAACAACTTTCCCCTTAGGTCAATCTCTTAAATGAGTCTGAGATGTCCCTAGGGGCCAACGTCTAGCAAATTTTTATTAAGGCTTGGGTTGTGTGAGTGAAAGGTGATTTTTGGGCTAAGGGAGGGCAATGACTTCCCCACCTTATGTTGTATTGGGTTTTACCCTTAAGTTCATTTCGTGCAAGAGTCCAATATAGATAAGAATGAACACACAAAGAGAGTAAATAACCCACGTGTTTGTCTTAACTATATGCTATGCAATATGTACACCTCTGTTAAGATCACAACAACACAAGAACAAAATATAGTATATTAGAATGAAAATTGACACGTGCCTAGATGCAAATGTCTAAACCATTTTAAAGCATCCAATTTTCGTATTTTAGTTCTTAAAATTATTATAGTGCACAGATGATATAAACAAAAAGCAGAATATAATAATATACAAGAATTTATCCAATCACACAAAAGCGAGTATGGACTTCTGTAATGCTAAAGAATTTGACCTGCACACCGAAAAACAAAAAAGAAAAGTTAACAAAAACATGAAATCAAACCGTTCCCATCCCCAGCAACGGCGCCAAAATTTAATCGGGGGAAATTCGTGCATAAAAAGTGTATATTTTGAAATCAATAGTAAAAAGTGTGTGCTTTGGCTTTCTCGATACTTCTGTTACATCATAGAGGATAAAACAAGTCGAATCCACGAGGACGGGAGGCGATAGAAGCTTACACGGTATATTCACGTGTATGTTAAAAGTTCTTCAATGTTTGAAAGAATGAAAAGAAAATAAAATAAAGAATGAAAAGAGAAGTACGGTGAAACGCAAAGAAGAGGAAAACATAGAAAAGAATATATTTGAGATTTTTGATAGTATTTCTAAAACAAAGTGAAAAAGAAAGAAAACTCATGGCTACTAACTACTAATGGCTTCACTAACCATGCTAACCTCTTAATGATAGTTGCCTCACATATATCCTTGGCCATCATAAGTTTTTAGTCCAAGAGCGTTTCAAAGCATGACCCATACGATAAGTTTCACATTCAAACTCAACACAACAAGTGCAAGCAACACTTAAATCATCAAAACTAAACGAGAGTAAGTATGGAATAAAGTAATGTTAGCTTGTTATAGAGTTAGAATGTTAGAGTGTTAGAATCCCTCATCATGAGCCATCAATGACTCTTGCAAGAGCAAGGCCAAGTAGAGGCTATTAGATTCATATGGATTATCAAGTAAAAAGTTAGTAAGGCAGTGGTTAGAGTTAGTTGCCATGAGAGAAAATTAGCTAAACATGTAAAAGGAGTTAGAGAGAAGAAAATAAAAAGAGGTAAAAAGAGAACCTTTCATACCTTGTCACCTTCTATTACAAGCACTCTTACTTTCCAACCATGTATCACTCTCTCTCCTATCACAAGATCTAAAAGAAATAGAAAGAGGAAGAAGAAGAAGAACTAACCTAAACCATCCTAAACTACAACATGGAAAAAAAACTATACTACACTCTGAATTTCTCCCTGAAGAATCCCCAAGGGGGTATTTATAGGCTCCAGGGGAAAGGGGGCCAGGGGGACAAACCCTGGCCCAAAGCGTTAGCACGGCGCGCGAAGCGTTGGTCCCCTATCGATTGCAGATCTCGGTTTATGGTTTTGGGCCCCTTGTTTTGACAGAATCACCCTCCTAGGTCAATGGCTATCTTTATAAGCCTTTAATCACCAATTAAATTGTGATTTTGGGTCTTTTTCTTCATTTCATGCCATGGACCTAGAAACATACAAGAGAGGTATTATTAGCAGAATTTAATATTAAATAAATGTGAAGAAGTGATATGAAATATGTAGTTTTAGAGACTAATCACACCCCCACACTTATCTTTTGCTCGTTCCGAGCAAAACAAAAAACTAAGAAAATTATTACACCACTTTCGCAGGTGACGCGATTGCACGAGCATGTGCAACAAGCCATTAAATCTCTAGGTTTTCCCTAGAGGAGGAGTTTTGTCTCCTGAGGGTTTTTAGCAGATTACACCCACAAAATCCATAAAGAAAGAAATCAAATGTTAGTATTTTGAAAATACATTTTTGAAATAGAGAAAAATGTTGAAATATTTTTGCAAAAATATAAGTGATCCAAGGTCATAGGTTAACCAGAAATTATTCTTCCTTAAACTAAGTCGAAATACAAAATCTTGTTATAAATTAAATGTAAGAATTTAAAATTGAATTGATTCTTTGATCTTTCATAAAACTCTTAGAAAAATATGCACTTTGTGAACTGTGAAGATTTTTGGGATATTGACTCTAACTTTCTTGCCATGGATTTGTGTATATTTATCTATTTTTCTTTTTTTCTTTCTTCCTTTAGTTTCTCAGGCTTTCTTATTTACCCGGGTAGTGAGCCGTTAGCCGATGACTCCTAAACCAGATAGTTTTAGGGCACTAGATGAGAAAACATCCCTCGGACTTAAGAACTCGAGTAAACAAGGCCACAAAATTAAAGGGAATTATTTTATTTTTATCCACTATTTTTTGTATGAATAATCATGTTTCTTGAGGCATAATTACCCAACTTCAATAAGTGATTTTTATTATCATCATTTCATTTTATATATATATTTATATATATATTTTTATGGCATTTTCAGTCTTTGTTTCAATCCCAAAAATTGTCTAAGTGTGAAGTGCAGAAATCTAAGGCAAAAAATTCAAGATCAAATTATCTTTCCAATCTTATTTTCTTATCCTAAAATTTAAACAAGATCTATTATTTTGACCTGTTTTAAAAATTCATAATTTTAGGTCTTCCTAATTCCTAAGATAATCTTAATTTTCTTAAAAATAAATCAAAACTATTTCTCTTATTTTTAAAAGTTTTGTAAAAAGAAAAGAAAAGAGTTTTTATACAAAAGAAAATTTTAAAAAGTTCCTAAAAAGAAGTGTAAAAGAAAGAAAATTTAAAACAACCTACGCTAGGCAACATCCTAAATCAAGATCTAAAAGAAATGAAAAATACAAAGAGGAAGAAGAAGAAGAAGAACTAACCTAAACCATCCTAAACTATAACATGGAAAGAAAACTATACTACACTCTGGATTTCTCCCTTAAGAACCCCTAAGGGGTATTTATAGGCACCAGGGAAAAGGGGGCCAGGGGGATAAACCCTGACCTAAAGCGCTAGCGTGGCGCGCGCAACGCCGCCTGATGCGCGCTGTCGCGTCGGTCCCCTATCGGCTGCAGATCCTAGTTTCTGATTTTGGGCCCCTGGTTTTGATGGAATCACCCTCCTAGGTCAATGGCTATCTTTATAGGCCTTTAATCACCAATTAAATAGTGATTTTGGGTCTTCTTCTTCATTTCATGCCATGGACCTTTAAACATACAAGAGAGGTATTATTAGCAGAATTTAATATTAAATAAATGTGAAGATGTAGTATGAAATATACAGTTTTAGAGACTAATCAGCAATCAGTTGCTTAATTGGGGATGAGCCTTATGGGGGATAGTTCCCCAATTGAGAATGAGCCTTTGAAACTCAGAGATAGGTGTTTTCACTATGATTAATAAGTAGGGGCTTTGAAAAACACCTAGAGGGGGGAAATAGGTGTTATGCTAATCAAATGCACTTTTAAAAACAAGTTAAGATATATGATGCAAGCGGTCACTCAAAACAAGAAATCCTTACTTTCTTTGTTAAGTACAAAACTTTTCTTTTTCAAGAGATTATATTTATCTAACAAATTTTCACAAACAATTGAAAGTTCTTCATTCAAAGCATTGGCATCAATATAGTCATTACTAGAAGAACTAGTATCATCACTATCTAATTGAGATTCTAAATATACCTCAAGGGAGTCATTCCCTTGGACCATGTAGCATCGTTACTCGGATTCTCTACTAGATTCATCCTCTGTTTGGATTGGCAATTGAAGCTTGGAGAAGGTCAACGTGTTCCACACTGCAAAGGCGGAATCACAGTTAGAAACAAAAGAAAGATATTCTTTATTAAGCGTGCGTCTAAGTGCCTCAAGGGCTTGTGCATTGGCCTCTATATGCTTGCTATCATTAGAGTAGGATTTCTTGGTAATAGCAAGGTAAACATGCAAGCCTAAGGTTTTTAAATACATGGACATCCTAAATTTCCACATGTCAATGTTGGAAACATTAAACATGGGAGGTGACAAGCAATCCATGAGTGTGTGTAAACAATATACGTGCAAATACAAATGATAGATTAGCAAGCCAAGATCACACTCCTAGGTGGTTAAACCAATATCAGGAGCGTAGGCTTTGATACCATTGAAAGTACACCTAGAGGGGGGTGAATAGGTGTACGGCTAATCTAATGAACTAAATGCTGAAATTAAAACTTAATTACAGCTACACTTAATGCAACCAACGGGTGTAGCCGAATTCCCAGTGAAGGGCTCTAGACAAACTCCTCTTGATTCCTCTGAATAAGAGTTGAGGCGCTATATGAAGCTCTCGTGGTTAAGCACAAGTGAGGCACACAAACACACAAGCATGTATATGATATGGCAAAGTAAAGCAATGCACAAAGTAAAGAGAGAGAGAGTAAGAGTCAATGGATCAAACGCAAATACCAAGATTTGTTTCGAGGTTCAAGCAACCAGCTCTACGTCCCCGCCTTCACCCAGAAGGATTTTCAATCCACTAACTTGTCCACACAGGACTCCCACACAGGGAACCTCCACTGAGAATTTGGGGCAATACAACCAGGACTACACAACTCCTCTCTCCAACCAATACAACCTCTCACAGAGGCAATGCACAACCAACTCAATCACCACCTCACACAAGAGGAGTAGGCCCTTAGCCAAACAACCACAATCCACCTCTTCACTAAGAGGGATACAAATCCAACACCAACTCCACCTCTCACTAGAGGGAGCAATACACAAACTCAACCTCTCACTAGAGGGAGCCAACCACCACTCCAAATCAACCTCTACACAAGAGGGATATCAACAAAGAAGGAGGGTTACAACAAGGTGGTATATTTCAACCACAAACACCTTTTTTCACAAAATAAAGATCCTATAGATAGGATAGAATGATATGGCTCAAGTGTGTAAAACAAAGAGTTTGGAAATCAAAAACTCAAAGAAAAACTCTAGGGAAAAACTCTAGATATAATTGAAAATGAAAATCAAACCAATTCCCAAAGAATTTTCTTTTCAAATAATTTTCCAACTCTTTTAAAAACAAGATAAAGATCAAATCTTTAAGCACTAAAAACTCTTTGAAAACTTGCTGGAAGATGTAAATTTTTGCTCTAAAAACCCTTAACCAAAACAGTCCCCAAAAGCTCAATATATAGGGCTGCAGAAAAACTAGCCGTTGGGGCTGTTTTTCAGCCCTGGCGGCTGTCGGTCGACCGGCCCGGTCGACCGCCAACGGTCAGATTTCTGACCGTTGGAGCCTCGGTCAACTGGCCCGGTCGACCGTGGCTTGGAACAGAGAGCAGAGCTCTCTGCCGGTCGACCGGCCCGGTCGACCGGGGCTTTCCAGAGCCGGTCGACCGGGGCTTTCCAGAGAGCAGAAGCTCTCTGGCAGTCGACCGGTCGGTCGACCGGCCCTCCATCCAAAACATGCATGCACATTTTGTGCACGTCGGTCGACCGACTCGGTCGACCGACTTCTAGCTCGGTCGACCGGTCCGATCGACCGGCAGAAACAAGAACAGGGATTTCAGGACTTGAAAACTTGGTTTTTAATATCTTATAAAATCCCATAAAAACTCTAAAAATCCACAAAAATAGTTTCTGTATTGTACTTTGATATACAAACATGTTGAAAATTTCAACACATATTTCAAACTATTTGAACCATTTTTGTGTTATGGAAATTTTGCCGAAAATCGAAAACTGTACTTTCTAAAACTTTGATTTTTGAATTAAAAAATCGTTTTGTCCAAAACACATCCAAATACAAAAATATGATATTTAAACAACTTGAAGCATGTAGTATATGGATATAATCCAATATACATATGAAGATATATATATCATTGTTTTTGATATTAAAGTCCAAAAATGTTTTGTTAAAATACCAAAACACCAAACTCATGAAATAGACTATCAAACTAAGTCTGTTTAAATAGTTGAAGCATACATGTATATAGAACAAATCTAATATACATAAAATCATGTAAACTTGTTTTGATACTATCTATCCATGAAAACCAAGATCGGTTAAACCAAAACCGAAAACCAATAAACATGAAACTTAAAACAAGTGTGTGTGTTGTGAGCTTGAGCATATCACACTATCTAACCTTTAACAAATGGATCTAAAACATAAACTAAACTATGTACCGAAGTCTTCTTGACGAACTCAGTCTTCAAGTCGACTCGATCCAAACGCGATCCAACGAGCTTGACTCCAACGAGTGCTAGATATGAACTTTGATGCTCGGGCTCTTGAATCACCATGTGAAAGCTCCAAAACACCTTTGTTGAAGCTGTCACCTACTAATATCTTGGTTAAGTATCTGAAACTAAATATCACAAGATTATTAGTAAACTATAACTACATGAGTTAATCATCATCAAAACTAGAGTGGAAGGCCTCTGGGCCACAATCTCCCCCTTTTTGATGATGACAAAACTCATGGAGTTATATATGCATGGATTAAAGTTAAGCTTCAAAGAAGCTCCCCCTTAACTCATGCATAGCAATAAACTATAAATATATGCAATGAATACTAAACATGAATATGCATCAACATGCATAAAACAATGAAATGAACATGCTCTTGATACCAAACTATGAAATGAACATGCTCATGATATCAAACTTTTAAAATAAATTCCTTTTTCCTTTTTAAAATAAAACATGTTCTTAATCAATAAAAATTTCAATTAAAAACTTTATCAATAACGCAATAGAAGCTCTTGATACCAATCTAGAAGCTCTTGATACCAATCAATAAAAAACTCAAACAAACATGCATATAATACTCAAATACATGCATATAAACTCAAATACTTCTCCCCCTTTTTGTCAATCATCAACAAAAGGGTCAAAGAAACAATATTCTCCCCCATTTGTCTAAAACAAAAAGAATAATAATAAGGGGTAAAATCAAATCAATCAATAAAAGAATATATGGGATATACATTCATGAAGAGGAAGACGCTAAGTTAACTTCCCTACATATATGCATTACATGAAGAAAGGATGACAAGCCCTAATTCACATAACGCATAAAATGCAATACATAAGAGGAGATGTGAAGCTCCCCCTACACACGTGTATCGCATAAAGAAGAGTTGTCAAGCTCCTCAATATAAGATACACTCAACATGAATCTATATGTAGAAGAGATGTTAGGCTCCCCTTGCATATAGGCAATACACATCAAAACATTTTTAATTTTCTTATTAAAACAAAATTTGAAGTTTCTCAATAAAACAAATTTTGAGATATCTTAGTAAATCATAATTTTAAGATACCAATTGTAAATAAACAATTGTAAATAAACAATACAAATTTTTAATTTCTTAAATCAATATATCAATTAGAGATATCACAAGATTTAGATACCATATGAAATAGGGAATGTGTGATACCAATTTAAATTGAAATACTTAAACATATTGATATCAATTGAAATATATGGATATTAATTGAAATCAATATATACCAATTGAAAACAATAAATACCATTGAAGATTATTGTACATTTTTGATATCAATAAAAATACCAATTTAAAAATAATGCCTAAGCTTGTATAAGATACCAATTGAAACATAATCAATTGAAACATAATAGACATTTAAGAAATCAAGCTTAGCATAATCAAAATTTGTGCTCAAAAATATAGAGATATAGTAAGCACAAATAAAGCATATATATACGTATGAAAATTTAATACCAATCGAAATTGATACTATTTGAAATGTAAGCATACATATATAAAAATATATATGAGTATACAGAAAGAATATCAATAGTGATACCAATTGAAAGAATCCAATGATACCAATTGAAAAACATAATAAGATCAAGTGTATAACTCATATTACCTACCACCCATTTCATGCACATGTTTAAAAAGATTTTCAATAATAAGCATACAAGGCATGGTCGTCCAACCAACCGCCCTTCATTGGGTAGGGGTTTTCAAAAATAGGTTTGAAAATATAGTATGTTTGAAAAAACTCTACCATAATGAAGAATACGAACTAGTTATATGAAAATTTTATAAACTAGTACGAAATCCTTCAAGCAAGGAATAAAACAAAGATATATTCCATAAAACACATGTAAATCACATGATCATCAACACTCAAAATTTATGAGGCATATATCATACTCATGAAAATAAAATCATGAGAAAACACGAATGATGTGAGTGTATAAGCATAATGTGAAAAACATAGTCATGGAAACTAGTCAATTAAGCTTAATAAGAAATTCCTTAAAAACATGAAAATCATCAAAACTAGAATTCCTTCAAGGTATATGTATGTCATGTACAAACTACCGTATACATACATATCCAAATATAAACGAGTCCACAAAAGTATATGCGTGAAGGCAAGTGGCTCAAGGATGTATATGTATAGCTAATAGTTTAGACACAATAGACATATACATGAAGCTAAACATACAAACATGAAAACATGTACAATATGGGAATACAAGTCAAATGTATGAATCATCAAAACTAGACTATATTAGTACATGTAATAAGTACAAATGAGCTTTCAAGCACAAACATATAATGATCTATTTGTGGCTCATTAGTTGTACAAGTATATATCTAAGTTTTAATGAAAACTAACATATGAACATGTAATCAAAACATGAATCATAGAAATCAAAGCAAAACTCATATGATCATTATGGCAAATGTATATGCATTAGATTATGATATACAAGATAGCTAACACATAGAGAGAACACAAAATATGGGTCCATATTAAACATGGGTGTCTCAAATAACTAAACATGTATATCACTAATCTAAATGTCATGGCATATGGCATAATGAACATTAAAACAAGACATGCTACAAATGAATGATCTCAAAGCATGCAAACAATAAATGAGGAGTAAGAGATCGTTACCAAAACCGATAGGGCAACTCTCCAAGTCTCCAAAACGAGGTGGTCCTTCCACCAAACTCCCCTTGAAAGTGATGCATCCAAATAGTCCTCTTTTAGCTCGGAACGCATCCACCTCAAGGCACCATCGCTCTCACGTCATGCGAGAGCCCACACCTACATCAAATAACATAGGGGTGGTCTTTGGTACCCACACTCTTTTGGGTCCATGGGGGTTAGTACCTTTCCTAACCCAAACAAATTTAGTTGCTAAATTTACATCATGAATACGATCATAACAAAACTTAGCAAGGTGGCCCTTACGTCCACAATGTGTACATGTGTACACATGAGCATACATTGTGTTATGAGTGTGTACGTGAGGAGCATGTGTATGCCGTGTATGGTGTGCATGCATAGAAGGAACTTGTTTCTTTCGAAACAAAGATTCCAAACGTGTATGGTTTATGGCACAATGGCTCAAAGTGGAGCCCAAACAATCCACACTCTTCTTAAGCATACAAATATCATTTTCAATCCTAAAAGAAAAGGTGCATGCAATAGGTAAGCTAGGTGAAGCTGTTGGCCCAGAGGCCTTCCACTCTAGTTTTGATGATGATTAACTCATGTAGTTATGTGTACTAATAATCATGTGTTATTTAGTTTCAGATCATTAATCAAGATATTAGTTGGTGATTAGCTTCAACAAGATAGTTTGGAAGCTCTCACATGGTGATTCAAGAGCCCGAGCGTCAAAGATCATATATAGCACTCGTTGGAGTAAAGCTCGGTGAATCACGGTTTGGATCAAGTCAACTTGGAGACGGCGCTCTACAAGAAGACATCGGTACCTTGTTTAGTTTTGTGTTTAGATCCATTTGTAAAGATTAGAATAGTATGATATGCTCAAGTTCACAACACACACGTTTCATGTTTTAAATATTGGTTTTCGGTTTTTGGTTTAACCGATCTTGGTTTGCATGAATAGATATTATATCAAAACAAGTTTACATGGTTTAATGTATATTAGATTTGTTCTATATACATGCATGCTTCAACTACTTAGACAAACTTACTTTGATATACCTATTCATGTGTTTTAGGTTTTGTGTTTTAACAAAACTTAATTTTGAAATTAAAGACAAAAACTATGATATATATTTGTTCTTGTATATTGGACCTATGTCCATATGCAACATGCTTAATAGTGTTTAAATATCATGTTTTTGTATTTCAATGAGTTTTAAGAAAAATCAGATTTCCTATTGAAAAATACATGTTTTGTAAAATACAGTTTTTGGTTTTTGGAAAAATGATAAGACACAAAAATAGTTCAAATTGCATGATAATTAAGTTGAAATTTTTATCACATGTTTATTTATCAATGCAAAATGTTAAAACTATTTTTGGGAATTTTTACAATATTTACAAGAATTTTTAGAAATATTTTAACTGTTTTTCTGACCCAGTTTCTGACCCAGAACTGGCTGATAGGCCAGGTCGGTCGACCGCTCGGTCGACCGAACCAAGGGCCGGTCGACCGAGAGGTCGACCGACGTGCACAGAGCTGTGCACGTCTGGCAGCACAGTGGGACGGTCGACCGACCGGTCGACCGGACCAGAGAGCTTTGCTCTCTGTATCCGGGCGATCGACCGGAGCAGAGAAGTCTGCTCTCTGTATCTGGGCGATCGACCGGCCGGTCGACCGGTAGCTGCCAGCGGTCAAATATGACCGTTGGACGGTCGACCGACCGGTCGACCGGGAGTTCATTTTTGGCAGAAATTGCTGCCAACGGCTATATTTTTCTGGGGACTATAAATACCCCATTAGTGGCCAGTTTTCTCTAAGACTTTTTGGACGAATTTTTCCTGACTCTCTAGTGTTTTCACAGCAATCAAAAGAAGTTTTTGGGCTTTAATTGAACAATCTATTTAGTGTTTTTGCTAGGGTTTGGAAGATCAAAGAAAAGGGTTTTTGGGAAAAGATTTTGATTAAACTTCTTCATCTTGGTTTCTAGTTTTTCCCAAGGATTTTCTTTGAGATTTTGATTTCCATTCCTTTGGTTTTCTCCACACTTGAGCTACATCTACTATCTTACTCTATAGGATTTTTGTGTGGGAAAAGAGATTGTTTGTGGTCTTTTGATCACCAAGTTGTAAACCCAATCTTTGCTTGGCTTTGTGCCTTTCCCTCATTGTGTTGAGGAGGTTGTGCATTTGGGTTGTATCCCTCAAGTGGTGAGGTGATCCTTGTGTAAGCTTTGTGCTAATCCCTCAAGTTGTGAGGTGATTGTTTGTTGGCTTGGTGTTGTGCCTCAAGGAGGAGGTTGTGTTTGTAAAGAGAGGAGTTGGGTACTCCTTGTAATTGTTATTGCCCCAAATCCTCAGTGGAGGTTCCCTTTGTGGGAGTCCTTTGTAGACAAGCTAGTGGAGTTGAAATCCTTCTGTGTGAAGGCGGGGATGTAGAGCTGGGTGCTCGAACCTCGAAACATATCTTGTTGTTTGCGCTTGATCCCTTGACTCTTACTCGCTCTCTCTCTTTACTTTGTGCCTTGCATCATTTCTCATTGATCATTCATACTTATATGCTTGGCTTGGTTGTGTGTGCATCACTTGTTGCTTGCATCTTGTGTAATTGCAATTAGTTTTTAAATTCCGCATTAAGTTCATTAGATTAGCATTATCACCTATTCACCCCCCTCTAGGTGATTTCAAATGGTATCAGAGCCTACGCTCCTGAAATTTAGGTTTAACCACCTAGGAGTGAGATCTTGGTTTGCTAATCTTCATTTGCATTTTGCACACATCTAGGTTGCACTCATGGATAGCCCTCCTATGTTTGATTTTTCTAGACATGATTTTTGGAAGGCCAAGATGAGTAGTCATTTGAAAGCCTTAGGATCTAAAGTTTACCAAGTCATTACCAAGGAATCCTACCCCAATGATAGCAAGCATAATAAGGCCAATGCACTTGCACTTAAAACACTTAGAGCATCTCTTAATGAAGATCTTTTACATGTGTTTGATCATTATGATTCGGCTTTTATAGTTTGCAGCATATTGACTTCTCCCGAGCTTCCAAGGATTATTAACAAGATGAGGAGATCTAGGAGAGACAAGTCCGACGAGCATTGCCTCATGGTCCAAGGGAAAGACTCCCTTGAGGTACAATCAGATTCTCAACTAGATGATAGCTCTAGTTCATATTTCTATGGATGCTTAGAAGTTCAAACTTTAAATATGGAACTTGCTCAAAAGCTTGAAAAAGTTTTGGAAAAACATGATCTTTTGAAAAAGAATAATTTTGAGCTAAAAGAAGAAATGAAAGATTTGTGTTCAAGTTTTGAATTGGTTTTGCAAGAGAAAGAAGAGATTACTAGTGAACGTGACTCACTAAGATCTCAACCAGACCTTGCCCTAAAAGAGATTGATGTTTTGAAAAGCAAAAATGATTGTGATGATGTTGTGAAAAACAATGAGGTTTTATCTTCTAAATTGGATTTTGTTTTAAAAGATAACCTTGCTTTGAAAAATGAAAGGACTTCATTACAAAAGAATTGGAGTTAGTTTAAGAAAAATGAATCTTTAAAAATTGATATAGATTCTCATGTTTGCCATGCTAGTGTAGCTTCACCAAGCACATCTTTTGCATGCTCCACTTTATCTTCTATATTGAAAATGATATAAATGTTTTAAAGAAAAGTGTTGATTGTTTGGGCTCCACTTTGAGCCAATGTGCTTTAAATCATACACGTTTGGAAACCTTAGTTTGTAAGAAACAAGTTCCATCTTTGCATGCACACTGATTAGTCTCTAATTTTGCATAATTTTGATCACATTCTCATATTTATTTCATGTAAAATTCTACTAATAAAACCTTGCTTGCTTGATCCTAGGTCCATGGTGGGCAAATGAAGAAGAAGATCTAAATCACCATTTATTTGGTGATTAAAAGGCCTAAAAGATAGTCATTGACTTAAGAGGCTGGTTTTGTCAAAAACCAGAGATACAAAATCAGAAATCGGGAAACCAGCTGACAGGGGGACAACCAGGCTGCGCGTAGCAGGCGGCGCTTAGCAAGCCGCCAAAGTACTGCCGCGGAAACGCGGCAAATGCCGTGTTTCCGCGACCATGTGGGCGCGCGGCGGGGGACAACCAGGCGACGCGCGTGGGGGACAACTAGGCGGCGCGCAGCAGGCGGCGCTGCGCGCGCCGCCAAAGTACTGCCGCAGAAATGCGACAAATGCCGCGTTTTTGCGGCCATGGGGACGCGTGGCGCGCCACGTTTTGGGCCAGGGTTTTCCCCTGGCCCCCTAGTCCCTGATGCCTATAAAACCCCTCCTGGGTTCTTCAGTTGAAAAAAAATCCAGAGTTTAGAGCAAGTTGTTGTAATTTTGTTTTTAAGATTTGTAGTTGTTGTTCTTCTTCTTCTAGTTGTAGGTTTAGCCATTAGAGTGAAAGAGAGAGTGTGTAAAAGTTGTATTTAGAGGGTGACAATCAATACTAGTAATTACTTCTCTTCCTTCTTTCCATTTACTTGTCTTTGCATTTACTTTTACTTGTTGTAGTGTAACTTCTTTCTTCTCCACTTCTTCTCTTTTACTTTGTTGTAGTGTAACTTCCTCTCTTTAACTTTTCTTTTCTTTTGTTTTCTTGTAGTGTAACTCCCTCTTCCACTTCTTCTACTTTGTTGTTTCTTTTACTTTTATGGCTAACTAACTTTTTCATTTAGCATGGCTAACTAACTACTAACCCACTAATTTCTAACACTTGTTTGATAACCCACATGAGTCAATAGTGCCAAATAAGTCTTGTGCAAATGAGAGCTATGGCATCTTAAGACGAGGGTTCTAACTCTAATTTACCTACAAGTATCTACTTTCTTATACTTCATGCTTAATGAGTTTTGATGATCTATGAGTTGTATACTTTACTTGTTATTGTAAGTTAGAGACTTTTCCTTTTAACTTTGCCGATACCAATAGTGCACTCGAGTCTTCCCTTATTCTTGCCTTCTATCGGATCTTGATAAGGGAATGTCCGAGTTTTTGTCGTGTAAGGCTAAGTTTTAGGATGAACTTTCACTCGATTTCCACGTGATTAGTTCCAATGCACAAGGGTTGTGTTAGCCTATGATCCATCGTGAGGCTATCTTCAAAAAGTTAGAAATTAGTGGGAGCACTTAGTAGAAAAGTTAGCCATGCATTTTTACAACTAAAAAAATCCACTTTTACAAACCACCAAAACATTTTCCATCGATTCTTAAAAATAACTTGTCTTCACTTTTCAATTCTTTATTTGGAAACAAGAACTTTCTTTCTTCTTGAACTTTGAAAGCCGCATCAAGCTTCTATCGCTCTCCCTCCTTGTGGATACGACCCGTATAGCCATTTTGCTACTACGGAAGAATCACAAAAGCAGTAACTTCGACCCACTCCCTTTCTACTTTTCTTGTGCTTGCTTTTTGCCGATCAAATTTTGGCGTCGTTGCCGGGGAGGGAACGGCTTTATAGTTCACTACTAAAGATTGTTCTTTGTTTTTGTGTGTAGGAGAAGAACCAAGGAGCTCACCATAACGGGAAGCAAAAGAGGTGGTCAAGGACATTGCGTGAGGATTCATTTGCCCTCGGAAAGATTCGTGTAAAAGCGAGTTTTTTTGAAGTACTAACAAACTCGTTTGCAGGGTTGCCGAACGCCGCTAAACAAAAAAAAAATTTTGCTTTCTAAATTTTTTTTAGTTTCCTTGGATGCTTCACCATATGCATGTGTAATAAATTCAACAGAAATTTACTTGTTGCTTAATTGAAAATTGGATTAGACTTTTACATTTAGGGCACGTGTCTATTTCAATTCATTTCAATTTCTGTTGAAGAGTGCTGGAGACAAGGTACGTGTGCATTCATATAGAATAGGACCAACATTCTGAAGTGATTTACCGCTTTGAGTGTTACCTTGTTGTGAATAAACTGTACACTTGCACAATTGACTTTAAGGGCAAAACCCAAATAAACAAGATAAGGTGGGGATTTCATCACCCTTCCTTAGCCCAAAAACCATCTCCAAGTGCACTCACATTTTCCCAAGCCTTAACTAAAAATCAATAGACGTTGGCCCTAGGGACATCTCGGACTCACTAAGAGATTAACCGAGGTTAAAAATTGTAAGAACTATACTCCTGCAAAATCGGTGTCTAAGGAAAGTGGATTTAGAGGTAAAGCCTCGAAAGCTCCGTGGTTTGGCATAATTAGGCCCGTGGCTCCGCCCGAATACCTCCCCCCCGAGCTTTGCCCTTTCCTGACCGATTAGCTTGTAGTCGAGTTCCTGCAACAACCTTCCCCGGAGAATCGACCAGTTAGGAGTCATCTAGGTCCAGGTACCTTAGACTAAGGCTTGTGGTTGTTTTTCTTTCTTTTGTTTGTTTTTAGTTCTTTTTCGATTGTTTGTTGTTTTCACGTTGGTTGTGGTGTGCTGCATGCAAGAGTGGGTGAGAGATCCGTCAACTTCCAGATTAACAAGAAACACTACTCTACCCTTGCATCCAGAATCGGTGATGGCATCACTTCAGGATAGATTTTACCCGATCAGAACTTCACTTCCATCTTGCATAAAACTTCCTGAAGCAAACGGAAATAACTTTGAGTTAAAACCCCAATTCATTAACACTCTTCCTAAATTTCATGGTTTAGAATCAGAGGACGCATACTTCTTTGTTAGGGAATTTGAAGAAGTATACCTTATGATGCGTATCCCCCAGCTAGGAGACGATGCCGTTAGGCTATGTTTCATCCCTTTTCCCTAAAGGACCTAGCTAAGAAATGGTTGTACTGTTTGGCAGCAGATTCAGTCACGACGTGGGATGATTTCGTCAAGGCTTTCTTGAAGAAATTTTACCCGATTCACAAAACTGCCCTCATTAGGAAGAACATCATGCAGTTTAAGCAAGACCCGAGCGAACCATTTTGGAGATACTTTGAGCGATTCAAAGATCTCCTCGCTCAGTGCCCTCATCATGGCGTGGAGAAATGGCGTCAGTGCCAGATTCTCTACGATGGATTAGGTTATCAGACGAAAACCCTTTTGGAAACCATGTGTCAGGGAGGGTTCTTGCAGAAGGATGAGAATCAGGGTTGGGATTTATTTGAGGACTTAACTGAGAAAACCCTGCAATAGGAGCCAGCCTCGGAAAAACCTAGGAATTCACAATCTATAGCTTCAAGAGGAGGGCTCCCATCCCTAGAATCATCCATAGCTGCCGAGGCTAAGATTGCTACCCTGATGAGAAGGATGAGGCTCTGGAAACAAAAGAGCCTGCTAGTGTCAACCAGATCAACCCACCACCAATTCACAATCCGGGTTGTTCATATTGTCAGGCACCAAACCATGTCTTTGAAGAGTGCCCTGTTTTCCATGCCCAACAAGTGCCACCGGAACACATGAACGCGGCTTACTCACGACCGCCTCACAACCCCTACTCACAGACCTACAATCCCGGCTGGAGGAATCACCCAAATTTCTCCTGGGCCCCAAACAATCCTCCCAGGCCAAATTTTTCTAACAACTTTCACCATCCTGCTCCTCCACTACCTTTTCCCAGTCAAGCCCCTTCTTCCTCCTCCCAAAGCTCTCCAATGGAAAAAAAATCAGCAAATTGGAGGAGAGCATAGAGGCTTTCATTAAGTCCCAAGCCGCTTTCATGCAGAATCAGGGACAAACTTTGAAAAATCATTCACAGGCCATATCAAGGTTGGAAATGCAGATGAGCCAGTTAGCTAGCTCCCTAAGTGAAAGACCTAAGGGTGCTTTGCCTAGTCAGCCACTAGTTAACCAAAAATCCTCCAACCAAGCATATGAAGTTCAGGATCCATCAATTAACCAGTGTAATGCTGTTCACACACTGAGATCTGGAAAGCAGGTAGACAACCAGGTCTACCAACAGAAGAGTCCAGTCCATCCTAATCCCACTCAAGCCTCCACCTCTGCTAGTACCTCCCAATTCGCTCCACAGACATCTGACGAGGACAAAGCTGCTGAACAAGTTCACATGCCTGTAGCACCCTTTCCAATAGGCTTAGGAACAATAATAAAAATATGCACATGGAGAAAATGCTAGAGATGTACAACCAGGTTAAGTTAAATGTGCCACTTCTAGACGCTATCCAACAGGTCCCGGCTTATGCCAAATTTCTGAAGGATATGTGTACTAAGAAGAGAAAGACCAATGTGCCCAAGAAAGTGTTCTTGGCCACTAACATAAGCGAAAATCTGTCTGGTCCCATTCCGGTGAAATACAAGGATCCCGGATGTCCCACCATTTCCTGCACCATAGGACAGACCGAAATCAGTAGAGCGCTTCTTGACCTGGGAGCAAGTATCAACTTGCTACCTCTCTCAGTATACCAGCAACTTGGGTTGGGTGAGCTAAGCCCAACTCGAGTCACCATTCAGCTAGCTGACCGATCTGTGAAGATCCCAAAGGGGAAAATCACATATGTCCTCATCCGAGTCGGGGATTTCATTTACCCCGTTGACTTCATTATGCTTGAGACCCAACCTGTGTCCAATCTTAGGTCTCAAACTCCCGTCATCTTAGGGCGCCCATTCCTTGCTACAGCCAATGCCATAATCAACTGTAGGAACGGGTCCATGCGATTAACTTTCGGAGACAAGACGAAGGAAGTCAATGTCTTCAATCTTGGAAGACAACCTAGGGATATCAATGATCAGACATTTGAGGTCAATTCTATTGAAAACCTGACCAGTGAACATGAGGAATGCATGGAGATAGAAGCTGAGGCAGAGTTTGATCTGGAGGCTGAGGATTTTAATCTAGACCAGATTGTGGATTCAACAGTGGATTGGGCATCAAGCCCCAGTGTACCCCATCTTAGGATCGAAAGCCCAGAGATTCCCTCTAATGAAGTAACACCTTCCCTAGAGCTAAAAGCCCTACCTGAACACCTCAAGTACGTCTACCTAGGCGGAAAGGACACCTTGCCAGTCATCATCGCATCCCATCTGACTGAGCAACAAGAGGACAACTTAATGTCTATTCTAAAAAGACATAGGGAAGCCATTGGATGGACAATGAAGGACATCAAGGGAATAAGTCCAGCCATAGTGCAACATAGGATTCATTTAGTCGATGAAGCAACCCCTAGGAGGGACCCACAACGCAGGCTTAACCCTCTCATGCAAGAGGCAGTGAAGGCTGAAATTCTGAAACTATTAGATAATGGGATCATTTATCCCATTTCTGATAGCCAATGGGTTAGCCCTGTTCATGCGGTCCCAAAGAAGGCTGGCTTTACGGTAGTAGAAAATAAGGAAAAAGAGTTGGTACAAATAAGACTGCCTACCAAGGTTCGTATTTGTATCGACTACAGAAAGTTGAATGCTGCTACCCGTAAAGACCACTTCCTGCTACCCTTCATCGACCAAATGCTTGAGCGTTTGGCTGGACATGAGTACTACTGCTTTCTAGATGGGTACTCGGGATACAATCAAATCCCCATTGTTGCAGAAGACTAGGAAAAGACGACGTTCACCTGCCCATTCGGAACCTTTGCTTATAGGCGCATGCCTTTTGGATTGTGCAATGCTCCTACAACGTTCCAACGGTGCATGCTTAGTTTGTTCTCTGATATGGTGGAACGTTTTCTTGAGATTTTCATGGATGACTTCTCCATCTACGGAGATTCCTTTGATCAATGTCTTCATCACTTAGAGTTAGTGCTACAAAGATGCATTGAGAAGAACCTAACTCTAAACTAGAAAAAATGTCACTTTATGGTGAGACAAGGGATTGTCTTGGGCCATGAGATTTCGAGGAGAGGCATAGAAGTAGATAAGGCTAAGATAGAAGTGATTGCTAAGCTTCCACCCCCCAAAAGCATCAAGGATATTAGATCCTTTTTAGGGCATGCTGGGTTCTACCGACGGTTCATTAAGGACTTTAGCAAAATTGCGAGGCCCTTAACTAACCTACTCGCTAAGGACGTGCCCTTTGATTTCAACGATGAATGTTTCAAGTCATGGGGGAAGCTTAAGCAAGAACTGATTTCTGCACCTATCATTTCTGCTCCTAATTGGGCCCAGCCATTTGAAATCATGTGTGATGCATCTGATTTTGCAATTGGTGCTGTTCTAGGATAGCGCATCGATAATAGTCAGCACGTGATTTACTATTCGAGTAGGACCTTGAATGACGCCCAACAGAACTATACAACGACTGAGAAGGAATTCTTGGCCGTTGTCTTTGCGTTAGGAAAATTCCGGCCCTACTTGTTAGGTTCGAAAACGGTGATTTTCACGGATCACTTGGCTCTGAAATACCTCATGACCAAGAAGGAAGCAAAAGCCCGACTGATTCGGTGGATCCTTTTGCTTCAAGAATTTGACTTAGAAATCCGGATAAACGAGGTATTGAAAATGTGGTTGCTGATCATCTTTCACGAATTCTGAATGCACCAACCATCCAAGCTCCGATCAACGAGGATTTCCCTGATGAGCACATCCTAGCCATTCTTAAGGAACCCTGGTATGCTGATGATTGGTCGCTAATGTTGCATATTTAATATCATATTTCCATACTTATTATAGAATAAAAGCCTGCATTGTCCTAATTAATTGTTTAATTTATTTGCAGGCCCAATCTTTCAAGAGATGAAGAGAAATGAGCCCAAAGCCCACCAAAATTCTGAATTAAATCAGAATTAATTCGCACTCAAGAAATCAGGGCAAAATCAAGAGGTTGAAAACTGGTTGAGAAGAATCCTCTCAGAATCGATCGGTTAAAGCCAAGAATCAAAGGCCATTTCGTCAGAATCCGGGACTCAAACGAAAAACCCAATTGAAGATAAATACAGAAGGAAATCCCAGAGCCACCCACCAACAGGGTGTGGCCACCTGGCCATACCCTGGCCGCGGAAACTCGGCCCAAGCCGCGTTTCCGCGGCTTTGTTAGGGAGTTGGGGGAGTGTTTGCTCCCCCGACCTTCCCGGGATCATGGTGGTTAGGGTTTTGCCTATAAAAGGCCTGTACTTGCACTGAAAATGGGACGCCAATGCAGAGTTAGGATTTTAGACTAGTTTTTTCATTTTGTAGTTTAGTTTTTACTTTTATGTAACTTGTATGTAGCTTAGGGTAGAAGAAGATTCATGTAAGTAAGAGAGAGAGGCATATGTTAAGAGTGACACCGATGTACCCTCCTCCTTTCTTTCATAGTTTCAAGCAATAAAGGTAACATTTGTTTATGTTTGTATCTTTACTTTCCGTTTTGTTTTGCTTTCCTCTTCCTCTTCTACTTTACCTTGGTTGTATTTGTTGAGTCTACAAGTGATTTCCAAAGCAAGTATAGCTAAGCTACGTGAGAGCCAGCGATAGTTCATGAAGACGTTCTCTCTTCCAAGCTCTGCATCACTTCGTTCTTGATATTCTTGACGATATAATGTGCACGGGGACTGAGCTCGAGTTGATGATCTATGCGTTGAACGCCTCCGAAGCAAAAAGGTAGAACTTGTAAAAGGTTTCCAAGTAAGTCACCAATCAACCTAGGTAAGTATTTCTTCACTTTTCTTTCTTTCTTTTCTTTTACTTCTTTAGTATAGATCACCACCTCCTCCAACTCTTTCTTCTCCACTTCATTGTACATAGTCGCTTTTCATCGTTTTCTGATTTTTCACCTTCTTCATCTCTCGCTTTCTTCTTAACTTTAACCTTTAACTTTCTTTTTCTTTTTCTTAACTTTAAAAACAGAGAAGAACTCTCGTTTGATTTTTATAACGATTTCAATAAAACTATAAACGCTTCTATCGCAAAACCCTCCTTGTGGATCACGACCCGCATAGCCACTTGCTATAGCGGAAGAATTGAGCACTTGCACATCTCCTTTCTTAAGTTCTATAATTCCGTATTTTGTATGCAGTTCTAGCCTCAATCAAATTTTGGCGCCGTTGCCGGGGAGGGTAACATGTTTTTTATTGAAATCTGATTTTTTTTTGAAAATTTTTTAGAACTAAACGAATTTTTTTCTCTGTTGCAGGTTACAGGGCAATCAAAGCAGGAAATTAATATTGCAGTGACATACAAGTGGCCTTGGGCCTCTGCTCTAGAAAGCAGAGACCAAGGGCCCTCTGAATTGCCGCGTTTCCACAGCAAAAGCCGTGGATCCGCGGCAAGGACGAGTTGACTACTAACAGGTTTTTGCAGGGCTGCTTGCTTTGCAAATTCTAGTTCTCTGAAATTCTTTATTTCCTATATGCCATCACATAAGCCTGCTAATAATCAACAGTAAAACGTTTGTTGCAAAAGTTAAAAATTGATTAGACGTTTGCATCTTAGGCACGTGTCTTTTTAATTCCTTTATTTTACTGTTGAAGAGTGCTGGAGTAAGGTACGTATGCATTGCATTTAGCATAGGACTCACTTCTTGGTTGATTTATATCGCTTTGAGTGAATCTTACATATCTTTTACACTTACACTAATTGATTTTAAGGGCACCAACCCAATAACAAGATAAGGTGGGGATTTAATCACCCTTCCTTAGCCCAAAAATCAGAATCCAAGCACTCACTAACCCAAGCCTAACTTAAAATGAGCAGACGTTGGCCCTAGGGACATCTCGGACTCAATTAGGAGATTATCCTAAGAGGGAAAGGTGTTGGAACTTGACTCTTACCAAATCAGTGTCTAGGAAAGGGATTAAGGGCCGAAAGCCCGAAGGTTGGTGGTTATTTAATTAAGGAACGTCTTTTGACGGAAAACCTCCCACCAACCTTGCCCTGACCTGGCTGATTAGCTTGTGGTCAAAGTCTACATTAAACCTCCCGTGGACAGTCTAATCAGTTAGGAGTCGTCTAGGTCTAGGTCTACCCTAACTTAGGTTAGAATTTTTTCTTTCTTGTTTGTTTATTTGTTTGTTTTTCTTTCTTTTTGTTTGTATTCCATTGTGTGATATGGCTTATAATAATAATTTTTCCAACTATAATAATAATCCATATTACACATCAAACTCTTTTTCGGATATTACCAACCCGGCATATCATGACGTTAACCAACCTAGTGTGCCGGATTGGTCTTATCCGAATCAATATAACCCAGGTCCCCCATCGTATGACTATAATTTCCATAACGATTTCAACTCTTCACAGAGTTAGTGGGGATTCACCAACCCCGAGTCCAATTTTCAACCAAATTATCCTCCTTCTCCACCTAGTCCACAATATTTCCAAGAGTCATACTCAGTTCCGCCAGTCCAAAATAGAAGACCATCAATTTTGGAAATGAGTATGCGTGAGTCCAAACACAAATCCCAAAATCTGATGGACTCACAATTTAACTACCACTTCCAAGACAACTCTTCATCTTTTCATCAAAACAATGAACCCATCAATTATGAAAAGATGCTTGAATCCATGACTCATGCTCAAAATGCTAGAAATTGTGACATAGATATGATGTCGAATCTCTACGTTCTCACCGTTTGACCAGTTCTGATGTCACTAACCATCCTGTTAGAGTCGAAGAGTCATGTAGTCTTGGAAATCAAGATTCCATTTCAGAACAACCACTTGAACTTGCCCAAACTCTAAATTTTAAAAAAGATATTGACAGTTTAGCAAGTTTTCCTTTTCCTGAAATAGAACTTGAAAATGAATATGATCCTGAACCCCAACTTAGTGATTCAATTCTACTTCCTAGTTCAATTATGACTCCGGTATCTACACCGGATTTTAATCTTTTTCCTGAGTCAATATTAAATCCTGTGCTAATTCATCATGAAATTGAATCACCCATTCTTGAGGATCATATTGAACTTGACCAATTATACAATTTTGAAAGTCCTATTGACAAATTGGCAAGTTCTCAATTTTTTAATATTGAACTCAATGAGATATGTGACCAAGATCCTCATATCTGTGACCCAGTTCAACTTTCTGAATCAATATTGACTCCTGTTGTGTTACCAAACTTGAGTAATATTATAGAGTCAGTTTTGATTCCTCCACCCATCATTCCTGAACTGGAATTACCCATATTAGGTCACATCCCATTGTTAGAAAATACGTGTGGACTAGAGTTTCAACTTCTTGACTTGGACCCGCTTCTTGAACCAATTTCGACTCCTGAACCTTTACTTGACTTAAGTCACCTTCCTGAGTCGGTATTAGTTCCTGTCCTTCCCGAGTCCAAGTCAATCGTTTTATTATTTCATACTCCATTCTGGGACGAGGTGGTTGACAAATTTGACTCCGAAATTAGTTATGGAATATGGAAATTAGATGGGGCCAAATACTTAATAAAAATCCTTGATGGACAAATCTTTTTAGTGGGTTATATTAGTGTAATTTCTGATGGGTTCCTCCGAGACCCAAGAAAAGTTGATTGGGCCGCATTTCGTGGACCAATCAGACCACCACCGGAACCACCACCATAAGGTCACATTTTCCTTCCCTTTCGTCTTTTTCATGCATCTATGCATTAATTCATACATTGAGGACAATGCATGAGATAGGTGTGGGGGAGGGTCTAACATAACTTTTCTTTTTCTTTAAAATAAAAAAAAATTTAACATTTTTCTTTACTTTTAAAAACTTTTTGAAAAATAGAAACAATATTTTGACTTATTTTTGTAAGAAATTAAGTTAATTTTAAGGAATAGGAAAATCCAAATTAGGATTTCTTATACTTGGTCAAAATAAGATTATTTGTTTGATTTTTAGAGTTAGGAAGATAATTTGCCAAAGTAATTTAGTCTTGATCTTTACCTTGATGAAATATGCACGCTTCATACACTTACACACTTAGGGTTCAAAAACAAAGATTCTTATGCCTTATAAAAAAAAAACAAGTCTAATTATTGATTAGCTAGGTGCTTTGGCCTAAGCAAGCCTTAGTATTTATGCGAAAGATGATTAGATAAGTTATAAAAATATATATATATATACAAACAAATCTAATTATTGACTAGCTAGGTGCTTTGGCCTAAGCAAGCCTTAGTATTTATGCGAAAGATGATTAGACAAGTTTGAAAAGAAAAATCCTCTGATTAAGCTGGGTATCTGTGCCTAATAAAGCATAAGTATTCACGCCTAAAAGAGGTTCATATAATAAAATCCTTAGTTTTGTGGCCTTGTTTGCTCGAGTCCTTAAGTCCTAGGGTGTCTTCTCACCTGGTGCCCTAAGACCGTCTGGTTTGGGAGTCATCGATTGGAGGCTCGTTACATGGGCAGATTAGAAAGCCTAATAGAACTAAGGAATAATACCACAAAAATATATATATATATATAAAAAGTATATATAAATAAATAAGGCATAAGAGTTAGAGTTAATGAACCCTTAGTCAAAATTTTCACAGTCACAAGGTGCATATGACTTAGGGTAAAGTAATATACTAAATGAGAAGAACAATTTGACTCCTTACTTTAATTGATAACAAATTTTTGAATAGAGACTAAGTTTAGGAATGAAAAATTCAGTTTTCCTATAACTTATAGATTGCTTAGATCTTACAATCATATTTCAAATATTTTTCTCTTTCAAAATGCTTTTCGAAAATATTAACTCTTTGTTTCCCTTTCTTTATGGATTTTGTGGGTGCAATCCGCTGAAAACCCTCACGAGACAAAACTCGTCCTCTAGGGGGAACCTAAAGGTTTAACGGCTTGTTGCACATGCTCAGTGCAATGCGCGACCTGCGAAAGTGGTCTAATAATCCTTAGTATAGTTTAGTTGTTTTGCTCGAGGACAAGCAAAAAATAGGTATGGGGGTGTGATTGGTCGCTAATGTTGCATATTTAATATCATATTTCCATACTTATTATAGAATAAAAGCCTGCATTGTCCTAATTAATTGTTTAATTTATTTGCAGGCCCAATCTTTAAGGAGATGAAGAGAAATGAGCCCAAAGCCCACCAAAATTCTGAATTAAATCAAAATTAATTCGCACTCAAGAAATCAGGGCAAAATCAAGAGGTTGAAAACCGGTTGAGAAGAATCCTCTCAGAATCGATCGGTTAAAGTAAAGAATCAAAGGCCATTTCGTTAGAATCCGGGACTCAAACGAAAAACCAATTGAAGATAAATATAGAAGGAAATCCCAGAGCCACCCACCAACAGGGTGTGGCCACCTGACCACACCCTGGCCGCGGAAACGCGGCCAAAGCCGCGTTTTCGCGGCTTTGTTGGGGAGTTAGGGGGAGCGTTTGCTCCCCCGACCTCCCCGGGATCATGTGGTTAGGGTTTTGCCTATAAAAGGCATGTACTTGCACTGAAAATGGGACGCCAATGCAGAGTTAAGATTTTAGACTAGTTTTTCCATTTTGTAGTTTAGTTTTTACTTTTATGTAACTTGTATGTAGCTTAGGGTAGAAGAAGATTCATGTAAGTAAGAGAGAGAGGCATATGTTGAGAGTGACACCGATGTACCCTCCTCCTTTCTTTCATAGTTTCAAGCAATAAAAGTAACATTTGTTTATGTTTTTATCTTTACTTTTCGTTTTGTTTTGCTTTCCTCTTCCTCTTCTACTTTACCTTAGTTATATTTGTTGAGTCTACAAGTGAATTCCAAAGCAAGTATAGCTAAGCTACGTGAGAGCCAGCGATAGTTCATGAAGACGTTCTCCTCTTCCAAGCTCCGCATCACTTCGTTCTTGATATGCTTGACGATATAATGTGCACGGGGACTGAGCTCGAGTTTATGATCTATGCGTTGAACGCCTCCGAAGCAAAAAGGTAGAACTTGTAAAAGGTTTCCAAGTAAGTCATCAATCAACCTAGGTAAGTATTTCTTCACTTTTCTTTCTTTCTTTTCTTTTACTTCTTCAGTATAGATCACCACCTCCTCCAACTCTTTCTTCTCCACTTCATTGTACATAGTCGCTTTTCATCGTTTTCTGATTTTCCACCTTCTTCATCTCTCGCTTTCTTCTTAACTTTAACATTTAACTTTCTTTTTCTTTTTCTTAACTTTAAAAACAGAGAAGAACTCTCGTTTGGTTTTTATAACGATTTCAATAAAACTGTAAACGCTTCTATCGCAAAACCCTCCTTGTGGATCACGACCCGCATAGCCACTTGCTATAGCGGAAGAATTGAGCACTTACACATCTCCTTTCTTAAGTTCTATAATTCCGTATTTTGTGTGCAGGTCTAGCCTCAATCAGCTGACATCGTTAATTACCTGGCCACGGGACAATTACCTTCTGACTGGACAAAGTAAGACCAATACCGCTTCTTTGCCCAAGTACGGTACTTCTTCTGGGAAGAACCGTATCTATTTAAGTATTGTCCAGACCAAATAATTAGACGATGCATACCCGAGGAGGAACAAAGGAGTGTGCTCAGCTTTTGCCATGACCTTGCATGCGGAGGACACTTCGGTCCCCGCAAGACTGCCGAGAAGGTTCTACAAAGTGGGTTCTACTGGCCCACTTTGTTTAAAGACTCATATCCTTTTTGCAAGTCATGTGCAAACTGTCAGAAGATCGGGAAAATTTCTAGGAGAGACATGATGCCCCTGAACCCAATCCTTGAAGTTGAAATTTTTGATGTTTGGGGCATCGATTTTATGGGGCCATTCCCCAACTCCTTCGGCAACCAATTCATTTTGGTTGCTGTAGATTATGTCTGTAAGTGGGTAGAAGCTGTGCCAACCAAGACGAATGACAACAAAGTGGTTGTCAAATTTCTCAAAGAGAACATCTTCTCCCGGTTTGGCACCCCGAGAGCGATAATTAGTGATAATGGATCACATTTCTGCAACAGAGTTTTTGAAGCTCTAATGCGAAAATATTCCATCAATCACAAGTTATCAACCCCGTATCATCCCCAGACAAATGGGCAGGTCGAAGTCACCAACCGACAGATCAAGCTCATTCTGGAAAAAACTGTCGGACAAAACTGAAAAGATTGGTCAGTTAAGCTCAATGATGCATTGTGGGCTTACCGCACTGCATTTAAGACAGTTCTGGGGATGTCTCCTTACAGACTCTTGTTTGAAAAAGCCTGTCATCTGCCAGTAGAATTAGAACACCGGGCCCTCTGGGCAATTAAGCAACTCAACTTTGACCTGACCAAGGCCGGTGAACTTAGGAAACTGCAGATTTCTGAATTAGAGGAGATACGGAATGAAACTTATGAGAATGCACGAATCACCAAGAGCAGGACCAAACTTTTTCATGACCAAATCATAACCCGGAAAAACTTTGCACCGGGAGATAGGGTTCTGCTGTACAATTCTAGGCTTCATATTTTCGCGGGGAAACTGAAAACTCGTTGGTCGGGACTGTTCATTGTGCGCACTGTTTTCCTACACGGTGCTGTGCTCATTGCAGACCCGAAAAATAACACGGAATTTAAAGTGAATGGGCAAAGACTGAAGCCCTTCTTGGCCACTGAGCCGATGATTCCAAATAATAGTGTGCTGACTCTTTTTGCCCCGTCATACACCTAATCCCCACAACAACAAAAAAAATAAAAATAAAAATAATAAAAATAATAAATAAATAATAAATAAATAAATAAAAATAAAATTTTTTTTGCTTACCCCGTGTACATTCTTTCGCTTATTCGCACTTGGCCGGCCCGAGTCCCCGAAGACGGTAACATCATTCCTTCCCCCTATTTATTGCATTTGCATTTCCATCTGCATTCATTGAGGACAATGCATTAGATAGGAGTGGGGGGGTGCTAACACTTTTTCTTTTTCTTTTTCTTCTTTCTTCCTTCTTTCAAAAAAAAAAACATCTCAAATTGAAAAGAAATTTCATACTCTTTATAAAACTACCAAAAGACTGTAGGAATTAAGGGAACCTTAGTAATAAATCTTTATTTTTGCCTAAGTAAACAAGAAAGAATGGTTTGACTAAAAGGATAGGAGGGATAAGGAAAATAATTCATACCTTTTATTTAGCCTTAGTAGAATATGCATAATTCACACACACATGCTTGGGATTTAGAGACACAACTCCTGAAAAAAATAAAAAAAATAAAAAAAAAGCTGGATAATTGTGCCTCAAGAAGCATGATTATTCACGCCAAAAAAAAAAGAGAGAAAAGAAAAAGCTGGATAATTGTGCCTCAAGAAGCATGATTACTCACGCCAATATATATATATATATATATATATATATATATATATATATATATATATATAAAATCTTGATTTCGTGGCCTACTCCACTTGCATATTTGACCTGAAGGGTGTTTTTCCACCTGGTGCCCTAAGACCATCTGGTTTGGGAGTCATCGGTTTGATATGTGCTACATAAGTGAAGTAGAAAGCCTAATGGAACCAGGAATAATAAGTAAATATTAATAAAATAATATTCAAAGTTGAGTTGAAAAATCCCAAGCACATCACACTTACACAGTATGCATATCTATCTAAAGAAAAATAAAAGAATGAGTTAGAAGTACAAGATCCTTTCTAAATTTAAAGAAAAACCATAGTTTCTTCTTTTACGAAGGCTAAAGTATAAGAGGACTTATGACGGTTAAACCTTCTTTTTCATATATAAATATATATATATATATATATATATATTTCTAAACAACTAACTTCTTTACTTACTGAATTTTGTGGGTGCAATCCGCTGAAAACCCTCAGGAGACAACACTCCTCCTCTAGGGGAAACCTAGAGGTTTAAAGGCTTGTTGCACATGCTCAGTGCAATCGCGTCACCTGCGAAAGTGGTATAATAATTTTCTTATTTTTGTTTGCTCGGGACGAGCAAAAAGATAAGTGTGGGGGTGTGATTAGTCTCTAATTTTGCATAATTTTCATCACATTCTCATATTTATTTCATGTAAAATTCTACTAATAAAACCTTGCTTGCTTGATCCTAGGTCCATGGTGGGCAAATGAAGAAGAAGATCTAAATCACCATTTATTTGGTGATTAAAAGGCCTAAAAGATAGTCAATGACTTAAGAGGCTGATTTCGTCAAAAACCAGAGATACAAAACCAGAAACCGGGAAACCAGCCGACAGGGGGACAACCAGGCTGCGCGTAGCAGGCGGCGCTGCGCAAGCCACCAAAGTACTGCCGTGAAAACGTGGCAAATGTCGTGTTTCCGCGGCCATGTAGGCGCGCGGCGGGGGATAACCAGGCGACGCGTGGCAGGGGACAACCAGGCGGCGCGCAGCAGGCGGCGCTGCACGCGCCGCCAAAGTACTGCCGCGGAAACGCGGCAAATGTCGCGTTTTCGCGGCCAGGGGGACGCGCGACGCGCCACGTTTTGGGCCAGGGTTTGTCCCCTGGCCCCCCTAATCCCTGATGCCTATAAAACCCCTCCTGGGTTCTTCAGTTGAAAAAAAATCCAGAGTTTAGAGCAAGTTGTTGTAATTTTGTTTTTAAGATTTGTAGTTGTTGTTCTTCTTCTTCTAGTTGTAGGTTTAGCCATTAGAGTGAAAGAGAGAGAGAGTGTGTAAAAGTTGTATTTGGAGGGTGACAATCAATACAAGTAATTACTTCTCTTCCTTCTTTCCATTTACTTGTCTTTGCATTTACTTTTACTTGTTGTAGTGTAACTTCTTTCTTCTCCACTTCTTCTCTTTTACTTTGTTGTAGTGTAACTTCCTCTCTTTAACTTTTCTTTTCTTTTATTTTCTTGTAGTGTAACTCCCTCTTTCCACTTCTTCTACTTTGTTGTTTCTTTTACTTTTATGGCTAACTAACTTTTTCATTTAGCATGGCTAACTAACTACTAACCCACTAATTTCTAACACTTGTTTGATAACCCGCATGAGTCAATAGTGCCAAACAAGCCTTGTGCAAATGAGAGCTATGGCATCTTAAGACGAGGGTTCTAACTCTAATTTACCTACAAGTATCTACTTTCTTATGCTTCATGCTTAATGAGTTTTGATGATCTATGAGTTGTATACTTTACTTGTTATTGTAAGTTAGAGACTTTTCCTTTTAACTTTGCCGATACCAATAGTGCACTCGAGTCTTCCCTTATTCTCGCCTTCTATCAGATCTTGATAAGAGAATGTCCGAGTTTTTGCCGTGTAAGGCTAAGTTTTAGGATGAACTTTCACTCGATTTCCACGTGATTAGTTCCAATGCACAAGGGTTGTGTTTGCCTATGATCCATCGTGAGGCTATCTTCAAAAAGTTAGAAATTAGTGGGAGCACTTATTAAAAATTAGCCATGCATTTTTACAACTAAAAAAATCTACTTTTTACAAACCACCAAAACATTTTCCATCGATTCTTAAAAACAACTTGTCTTCACTTTTCAATTCTTTATTTGGAAACAAGAACTTTCTTTCTTCTTGAACTTTGAAAGCCGCATCAGGCTTCTATCGCTCTCCCTCCTTGTGGATACGACCTGTATAGCCATTTTGCTACTATGAAAGAATCGCAAAAGCAGTAACTTCGACCCACTCCCTTTCTACTTTTCTTGTGCTTGCTTTTTGTCGATCACACACCCATCACGGCATACACATGCTTCGCACGGTCACCACCATCACATGTATGCTCATGTATACACTTGTACACATTGTGGTCATAAGGGCCATCTTGCTAGATTTTGTTATGATCGTATATATGTTGAAAATTTAGCAAATAATGTTGTTTGGGTTAGAAAAGATACTAACCCCCATGGACCCAAAAGAAAATGGGTACCAAAGACCACTCCTTTGATTTTGATGTAGGTGTGGGCTCTCGCATAACGTGAGAGAATTGGTGCCTTGAAGTGGATGTGTTCCGTGCTTAAAGAAAACAATTTGGATGCATCACTTTCAAGGGGAGTTTGGTGGAGAGGACCACCATTGGTTTGGAGAACTAGAGAGGTGGCTTCATCGGTTTTGGTATCAATCTCTAACTCCTATTTATATTTACATGCTTTTCATGTTCATCTAATTATAGCATGTCTTGTTTTATTGTTCATTATGCTTATGCCATGTTCATTAGAATAGTGATATACATGCTTAGTTAATTGAGACACCCATGTTTAATATGAATCTAAATCTATATGTTCTCACTTTGTTTCTAACTAATATGTATGTCCTAGATCTAATGCACATGGATATACATAATGATCATATGTATGTTTATGATTTTTGTTTTGATGCTTCATGATTTGATTACTTGTTTAGATGTTAGTTTTCATTAAAACTAGGATTTATACTTTTACATATAGTGGGCCACAAATAGATCATTATATGTTTGTGCTTGAACGCTCTTTTGTACCCATTAGATGTGCTAGTATAGTCTAGTTTTGATGATTCGTGCATTCTAACTTGTATTCCCCATTTTGGATATGTTTTATGATCTTATGTTTTCACTTCATGTATATGTCTATTTTACCAAACTTTAAGATATACATGTATACCCCTTGAGTCATTTGCTTTTCATGCAAATACTTATATATGGACTCAATTGTGTTTAGGGATATGTATGTATACTTTTTGTGTTGTCAAAACATACATATGCCTTGAAGTACAAATTGTTCTTAATGAAAATTTAGTTTTTCATGTTTTCATATTTTAAGGAATTTCAATTGAGATTGATTGTCTATCTCCATGACTATGTTTTTCACATTATGCTTAGACACTCACATCATTCGTGTTTTCTCATGATTTTGGTTTCATGAGTATGATATATGCTTCATAGATTTTGAGTGTTGGTGATTATGTGATTTACATTTTTTTTATGGGATATATTCTTGTTTTATTCCTTACTTGAAGGATTTCGTACTAGTTTACAAAACTTTTCATATAACTAGTTGCGATATTCTTCATATGGTAGAGTTTTTCAAACATACATTATTTTCAAATCTATTTTTGAAAACCCCTACCTTCAACGGGCGGTTGATGGGAGATCATGTTCATGTATGCTTTAAAGTGAAAATCATTTAAAACTTGAACCATGATTGAGAGGATAGGTAATATGATGTATACAATTGATCATTTTTGTTGTTTCAATTGGTATCATTGAAATTCTTTCCATTTGGTATCATATGTTCAAAATGAAAAACATTTACAATTGGTATCAAGATTTGTGTTTAGGAATTCAAAATTTTGTTATGTTTAAATTTCAATTGATATCAAGATTGTTTACTTACAATTAATATGTTGTTTGTTTACTTAACAATTGATATCAAGATGTTTGTTTTCAATTAGTATGTATTTTCACTTTCAATTGGTATCATTTGTTTCAATGCCTCGTTTTACCTTTATTTCAATTGGTATTAATTAATATAGGCATTCCTTCAAATGTTTTTGTTTAATACTCATTTCAATTGATATCATTATGCACTACATTGACAACATTTTTTAATTGGTATCATAATTGATTTGCCCTATATTGTTTCCTTGTTTCCTTAAAAAGGGAGAGAAAAATTTGTTTTTGTGATTTTACCCCTTTGTTGATGATTGACAAAAAGGGGAGAAGAATTTGAGTTTATAGTTTATATGCATGTTTTTGTATGCATGTTTTATGTTTTTATTAAAGTTCAATTGGTGTTTTTACTAAAGTTCAATTGGTATCAAAGCATTATTTAAAGAACATGTTTATTTTTGTTTATTTTGGGTATCAAGAGCTTCATTAGTTTTGTTTTGCAAATTGGTATCAAGAGCATGTTTTGAACATGTATTTGTTTTGTTTAATTGGTATCAAGAGAGCATGTTTTTTACTTGGTATCAAGAGCATTATGTTTTAGAAAAAGGATTTATGTTCATGCATCAAGATAAACATAATAGATATGTGTTTCATACTTGTTTATGAATATTCATTGCATATTTATTTGCTCATTTATTGCTATGCATGAGTTAAGGGGGAGCTTCTTTGAAGCTTAACTTTAATTCATGCATATATAACTCCATGAGTTTTGTCATCATCAAAAAGGGGGAGATTGTTGGCCCAGAGGCCTTCCACTCTAGTTTTGATGATGATTAACTCATATAGTTATGTGTACTAATAATCTTGTGTTATTTAGTTTCAGATCATTAATCAAGATATTAGTTGGTGATTAGCTTCAACAAAATAGTTTGGAAGCTCTCACATGGTGATTCAAGAGCCCGAGCGTCAAAGATCATATATAGCACTCGTTGGAGTCAAGCTCGGTGAATCACGGTTTGGATCGAGTCAACTTGGAGACAGCGCTCTACAAGAAGACATCGGTACCTTGTTTAGTTTTGTGTTTAGATCCATTTGTAAAGATTAGAATAGTATGACATGCTCAAGTTCACAACACACACGTTTCATGTTTTAAATATTGGTTTTCGGTTTTTGGTTTAACCGATCTTGGTTTGCATGAATAGATATTATATCAAAACAAGTTTATATGGTTTAATGTATATTAGATTTGTTCTATATACATGCATGCTTCAACTACTTAGACAAACTTACTTTGATATACCTATTCATGTGTTTTAAATTTTGTGTTTTAACAAAACTTAATTTTGGAATTAAAGACAAAAACTATGATATATATTTGTTTCTTGTATATTGGACCTATGTTCATATGCAACATGCTTAATAGTGTTTAAATATCATGTTTTTGTATTTCAATGAGTTTTAGGAAAAATCAGATTTCCTATTGAAAAATACATGTTTTGTAAAATACAGTTTTTGGTTTTTGGGAAAAATGATAAGACACAAAAATAGTTCAAATTGCATGATAATTAAGTTGAAATTTTTATCACATGTTTATTTATCAATGCAAAATGTTAAAACTATTTTTGGGAATTTTTACAATACTTACAAGAATTTTTAGAAATATTTTAACTGTTTTTCTGACCCAGTTTCTGACCCAGAACTGGCTGACAGGCCAGGTCGGTCGACCGCCCGGTCGACCGAACCAAGGGCCGGTCGACCGAGAGGTCGACCGACGTGCACAGAGCTGTACACATCTGGCAGCGCAGTGGGACGGTCGACCGACCGGTCGACCGGACCAGAGAGCTTTGCTCTCTGTATCTGGGCGGTCGACCGGGCGGTCGACCGGAGCAAAGAAGTCTGCTCTCTGTATCTGGGCGGTCGACCGGCCGGTCGACCGGTAGCTGCTAGCGGTCAAATATGACCGTTGGACGGTCGACCGGTAGTTCATTTTTGGCAGAAATTGCTGCCAATGGCTATATTTTTCTGGGGACTATAAATACCCCATTAGTGGCCAGTTTTCTCTAAGACTTTTTGGACGAATTTTTCCTGACTCTCTAATGTTTTCACAGCAATCAAAAGAAGTTTTTGGGCTTTAATTGAACAATCTATTTGGTGTTTTTGCTAGGGTTTGGAAGATCAAAGAAAAGGGTTTTGGGAAAAGATTTTGATTAAACTTCTTCATCTTGGTTTCTAGTTTTTCCCAAGGATTTTCTTTGAGATTTTGATTTCTATTCCTTTGGTTTTCTCCACACTTGAGCTACATCGACTATCTTACTCTATAGGATTTTTGTGTGGGAAAAGAGATTGTTTGTGGTCTTTTGATCACCAAGTTGTAAACTCAATCTTTGCTTGGCTTTGTGCCTTTCCCTCATTGTGTTGAGGAGGTTGTGCATTTGGGTTGTATCCCTTAAGTGGTGAGGTGATCCTTGTGTAAGCTTTGTACTAATTCCTCAAGTTGTGAAGTGATTATTTGTTGCTTGGTGTTGTGCCTCAAGGAGGAGGTTGTGTTTGTAAAGAGATGAGTTGGGTACTCCTTGTAATTGTTATTGCCCCGAATCCACGGTGGAGGTTCCCTTTGTGGGAGTCCTTTGTGGACAAGCTAGTGGAGTTGAAATCCTTCTGTGTGAAGGCGGGGATGTAGAGCTGGGTGCTCGAACCTCGAAACATATCTTGTTGTTTGCGCTTGATCCCTTGACTCTTACTCTCTCTCTCTTTACTTTGTGCCTTGCATCATTTCTCATTGATCATTCATACTTATATGCTTGGCTTGGTTGTGTGTGCATCACTTGTTGCTTGCATCTTCTGTAATTGCAATTAGTTTTTAAATTTCGCATTAAGTTCATTAGATTAGCATTATCACCTATTCACCCCCCCTCTAGGTGATTTCAGAAGCTACACTAGCATGGCAAACATGTGAATCTAAATCAATTTTCAAAGATTTATTTTCATTTAAGCAAACTTCTAAATCTTTTGAAATCAAATCAATTTTGTTTTTCAAAGAAATATTTTCTTTTAATACAAAATCAAGTTTTGAAGTTAAAGTTTCATTTTTCTTCAAAACATCATTGCAATCATTTCTATTTTTCAAAATCATTTTCTTTTAGGGCAAGTTCAAGTTTAGATTTCAATGAATCCCTTTCATTAGAAATATCCACTTTCTCTTGCAAAGCCAATTCAAGTTTTGAACACAAATCCTTATTTTCTTTGTTAAGTACAAAACTTTTCTTTTTCAAGAGATTATATTTATCTAACAATTTTTCACAAACAATTGAAAGTTCTTCATTCAAAGCATTGGTATCAATATAGTCATTATTAGAAGAACTAGCATCATCACTATCTAATTGAGATTCTGAATATACCTCAAGGGAGTCATTCCCTTGGACCATGTAGCATCGTTGCTCGGATTCTCCACTAGATTCATCCTCCGTTTGGATTGGCAATTGAAGCTTGGAGGAGGTCAACGTGTTCCACACTGCAAAGGCGGAATCACAGTTAGAAACAATAGAAAGATATTCTTTATTAAGCGTGCTTCTAAGTGCCTCAAGGGCTTGTACATTGGCCTCTATATGCTTGCTATCATTAGAGTAGGATTTCTTGGTAATAGCAAGGTAAACATGCAAGCCTAAGGTTTTTAAATACATGGACATTCTAAATTTCCACATGTCAATGTTGGAAACATTAAACATGGGAGGTGACAAGCAATCCATGAGTGTGTGTAAACAATATACGTGCAAATGCAAATGATAGATTAGCAAGCCAAGATCACACTCCTAGGTGGTTAAACTAAATATCAGGAGCGTAAGCTCTGATACCAATTGAAAGTACACCTAGAGGGGGGTGAATAGGTGTACGGCTAATCTAATGAACTAAATACGGAAATTAAAACTTAATTGCAACTACACTTAATGCAACCAACGAGTGTAGCCGAATTCCCGGTGAAGGGCTCTGGACTAACTCCTCTTGATTTCTCTGAATAAGAGTTGAGGCGCTATATGAAGCTCTCGTGGTTAAGCACAAATGAGGCACACAAACACACAAGCATGTATATGATATGGCAAAGTAAAGCAATGCACAAAGTAAAGAGAGAGAGTAAGAGTCAATGGATCAAACGCAATCACCAAGATTTGTTTCGAGGTTCGAGCAACCAGCTCTACGTCCCCGCCTTCACCCAGAAGGATTTCCATTCCACTAACTTGTCCACACAGGACTCCCACACAGGGAACCTCCACTGAGGATTTGGGGCAATACAACCAGGACTACACAACTCCTCTCTCCAACCAATACAACCTCTCACAGAGGTAATGCACAACCAACTTGAAATCACCTAGAGGGGGGGTGAATAGGTGATAATGCTAATCAATGCACAAATAAAAATTTATGATGCAACAATCAACCCAAAACAAGACTAGAAGCCGAATTCCCCGTGAAGGGCTCTGAACTCCTTCCTCCTGATTCCTCTGGATATGAGTTGGAGGTGCGCAATGCAATCTTATTGTATGAGTATTTGATTGACAATATGAACATGCAACAAGTGAATAAAGCAATGAGTATATATAGAGCAAGTAATTGTAGCAAGCAAATAATTGAAGCAAGAATATAATGCAAGAGATAAGAGCAAGTAAACCAAACGCAAACACCGAGAATTTTTTCAAGGTTCGAGCACCCAGCTCTACATCCCCGCCTTCACCCAAAAGGATTTCTAACCACTATAGCTTCACAAAGAATTACAATTACACCGGAGTACCCAACTCCACAATCTCAAGTACAAGTTCTTTCTTGGTGATCAAAAGACCACAAACTTTCTTTTGCAAAAGCCTCTTTCCCTTACAAAAACCCTGTAGAATAATGGTTAGAATTTGAAGCTCAAATATTGTAAGTGGAAAAAGAAAATGAAATAGAGAGAGTTTAGAAAATGAAACTTCAGCGATGAGAGATTCTTCAGCACAAAAACCAAGGACCAAACTCTTTTGAAAGTCTTTGAAAACTTATGAAACTTTTGTAAATACTTGTTATGAAAAACATAACCCTAATCACCCCTATTTATAGGAGAGGGCTAGGGATTAAATAGTAAACCCACATAATAGTAATTAGGAAGTATTTGACCCAGAAAATATCCCCTAAATTCGTTTAGAAACGAAAAATACATATTTAAAACGTGTTTTAAAAAACTAGCCGTTATGGCAGAAACGACTCTATCGGTCGACCGGTCGGTCGACCGGATTTCAAATAAAAGAGCCGTTGCAGGCTCTCGGTCGACCGAAAAATACAGAGAGCAAACGACTTACAGTCAGGCAGGTTTTGGTCGACCGCTCGGTCGACCGTGAAACGTGCACACAGATACGCACCTGCTGCCAGAACCTCGGTCGACTGGGACGGTCGACCGACTTGACCTGACACAGGGTCGGTCGGCCGGTCGGTCGACCGGCTCAGGTCAAAAGTCAAAACTGAAACAGAATTTTGAAGGGAATTTAAAATTAAACAAAGTAGTTTTGAATAGAGATAAGTATAATACCCAAAATTGAGTTTATAAACAAAAGGCTTTAAGTTAAAATAATTTTTACATATATATATATGGAATAGTTTGGAAATGATACGTGCGCAAAAACGTGTGTGATAGAGCTTCAAACCTATTCATTATTCTTTAACAAAACTATAAAGTAAAAACAAATCTAATGAAGTCTCTTAAGCAATCTTGAAGTCTTGAGCCATGCAAATCCTAGCTAGAGCCTTCTCTTCTATGTTCCTTCCTTGATGTGCCATAAGCCTTCTTTTCTCCATGAACCTAGAATTTCTTGCAAAAGCTAAGCAATGGCCTCCAAATATGGTACAAACCTGAAACTTATCTTGAACAAACTTATTAGTACCAAATAGCTCTTATTTGTTTTGTTATCATCAAAACTCTAAACAAATGGAGAGTGTAACCTTTTGGGCTAATAATCTCCCCCTTTTTGATGATGACAAAACAAATAGGCTATACACAAAAATATAGGTGAGGAGAAAGCTCCCCCTCAAATTATGCTATACAAAACAAATAAAAGAGAGATGAATTGCAAGCAAAAACTATGAGACTAAAAATCATGAGACATAAAACACTTGCAAGACACTAAAACTCAGATATAGTAATTTAAAAACACTTTGCAAAAACCAAAAGCATATAAACTCATATGGAACCAAAACCATATAAACTCATATATAAACTTATTCTCTCCCTTTTTGTCATACATCAAAAAGGGTTAATAAAATATTTTATTCAATAAAACAAATATTAAGTTCACCACAAATAAAGGAGAATCGAGCAAAATCAAGTGGTTTAGTGAAAATATCGGCAAGTTGTAAATCCGTGGAAACATAATCAATATCTATATCACCTTTCTCAAAATGATCTCTAAGAAAGTGATATCTAATCTCAATGTGCTTGGTCTTACTATGTTGATTTGCATTCTTAGTCATATGTATAGTACTAGTATTATCACAAAATATTTTTATATGGTTATAATGCAAATCATAATCAAGGAGAGTATGTTTCATCCAAAGCACTTGTGCACAACAAGTCCACACCGCAACATACTCCGCCTCGGCGGTTGAGAGAGCAACGGAATTTTGTTTCCTAGAGGGCCATGAAACAAGACAATTACCAAGAAATTGATATGTCCCACTAGTACTCTTTCTATCTACTCTACAACCCGCATAGTCGGCATCCGAATAACTCGTCATTGAGAAATCTCCGGTTTTCGGATACCATAGACCCATTCCAATTGTGCCCTTAATATAACGAATGATGCGTTTTACCGCAATAAGATGGGACTCTTTAGGACACGATTGGAATCTAGCACAAAGACACACACTAAACATGATGTCCAGCCTACTTGCCGTCAAATACAAAAAACTACCTATCATGCTTCTATACAATTTAATATCAACATTTTTACCTTGGTCATCCTTGTCAAGCTTGGTTGTAGTTGCCATGGGAGTGTTGCAAACTTTAGAGCCTTCAAGTCCAAACTTCTTTACGAGTTCCTTTGCGTACTTGGCTTGACATATGAAATCCCATCTTGCAATTGCTTGATTTGGAGTCCAAGAAAGAAATTCAATTCACCCATGGAAGACATTTCAAACTCACATTGCATAACCTTTTCAAACTCCTTGCATAAAAACTCATTAGTAGATCCAAAAATTATATCATCAACATAAATTTGCACAATTAAAATGTCATTATCAACATGCTTAGTAAAAAGAGTTGTGTCTACTTTGCCTTTAATAAAATCATTTGAAATGAGAAAACTAGAAAGCCTTTCATACCAAGCTCTTGGAGCTTGTTTCAATCCATACAAAGCTTTATCAAGTTTAAAAACAAAATTAGGATGAACATGATCAACAAAACCGGGAGGTTGTTCAACATAAACTTCTTCATTTATAAAACCATTCAAAAATGCACTTTTCACATCCATTTGAAAAAGTTTAAAATTTTAAAAGATGCAAAAGCTAGTGTCATCCGTATGGCTTCAAGCCGTGCTACGGGTGCAAAGGTCTCCTCAAAGTCAATTCCCTCAACTTGAGTGTAACCTTGGGCCACTAACCTAACTTTATTCCTAATGACATTACCGGACTCATCCATCTTGTTTCTAAAAATCCACTTAGTACCAATTATGAAAAACACCTAGAGGGGGGGTGAATAGGTGCAAGTGCTAATCTAGTGAACTAAGTGCTCTAAATGCGGAAGCTTAAAACAATTCTTGCAACACACTTAATACAACACACAAGTGTAGCCGAATTCCCCGTGAAGGGCTTTGGACTAACTCCTCTTGATTTCCCTAGATATGGGTTGAGGTGCTATGTGAAGCTCTTGTGGTTAAGTATAAGTGAGGCACACACACAATCAAGCCAAGCATATAAGGATGAATAGCAATATGAAATAATGCAAGGCAACACAAGCAATGAATGATATGACAATATGAATGAATGCTTTGCACAATGTAAAGAGAGAGAGTTAGAGAGACAAGTGGATCAAACGCTAACAACAAGATATGTTTCGAGGTTCGAGCCCCTAGCTCTACATCCCCGCCTACACCACCGTGTAGGATTTCCAATCCACTATCTCCCACCGAGGGAACCTCTACCGAAGAGGATTTGTTACAACTCTAGGAGTACCAAACTTCTCTCTCAAACAACCACCTCACAACCGAGGGGTAGGCCCGTAGCCAATACAACAACCAACACCTCTACCGAAGAGGGTTTACAAACCAAACTCCACCTCTCACTAGAGGGAGCAAACCACAAGCCTCAACCTCTACCAAAGAGGGAGCAAACCAATCACCCGATCAACCTCTACCAAAGAGGGATACAACAAGAACAAGGGTGTTTACAACAAGTGGTTTCTTTCAACCACAAACCAATCTCTTTTTCCACAAAAACAAGATCCTAATAGAATAGGATAGATGATAGCTCAAGTGTGAAAAACTAGGTGTTTTTGGAAACAAGCAACAAAGAAAAACTACTTGGGAAATCTCTTGTAAATGATAGAAAATAAAAACCAATACAATATCCCAAAACCTAGTTCTCTTTGATTTTCCAAAAACCCAAAACAATAAAGATGAAATCTTTTTGCTCTTTAAACTCTTTTAAAAACTTGTTTAAAACACTGAAGAAGTCAGGAAATTTTAGCTCTAAAAATCTTGGCCAAAATCCCAAAGAAATGGGGTTTTTATAGGCCCATTAGAAAACTAGCCGTTAGGCTGAGCTGGCAGCCTGACAGGCTACCGGTCGACCGTCCGGGTCGACCGCCAACGGTCAGAAATGTGACCGTTGGGCAAACACGGTCGACCGGCCCGGTCGACCCAAACAAATAGAGAGCAGAGATCTCAGACCCGGTCGACCCTGACGGTCGACCGAGTTTGTGCCTGCCAGACGTGCACAAGTCTGTGCACGTCGGTCGACCCCATGGGTCGACCGGCCCTTGGTGCGGTCGACCCCATGGGTCACCGGCCCTTGGTGCGGTCGACCCATACGGTCGACCGACCTGGCCTGTCAGCACAAACCTGGGTCAGAATCTGGGTTAAAACATATTTTGAAAAATCTTTTTATCTTTTCTAAAAATCACCAAAAATAGTTTTAACACTTCTTATTGAAACACAAACTTGTGATAACAATTTCAAGACATATATCAACATATTTAAATTCATTTTTGAGTCTTGCAAATTTTATCAAAACCAACACTTGTATTTTTATCAAACTTGATTTTTCAATACATGAATAGGAAAGTCAAAATAAGTTTGTCTAGCAAGTTTAAAGCATGTATGTATATTTAGAACATATCTAATATACATAAAATAAAGTAAACTTGTTTTGATTTACTATTCATGAAAACCAAATCCAAACATAAAACGTGTGTGTTTATGCACTTGAGCATATCAACTATACTAAGCTTTACAAATGGATCTAAAACACACTATCTAAACTAGGATACCTAAGTCTTCTTGATGATCTTCATCTTCAAGTAGACCCGATCCAAAAACTCCATCCATGGGCTAGGCAATGTGTGAACTTGAAGTTTTGGTCCTGGAATCACCATGAAAAGCTTCTAAACACCTTTGTTGAAGCTAATCACCAACTAATATCTTGATTAATGATCTATAACTAAAATCACAAGATTATTAGTAAACATAACTACATGAGTTAATCATCATCAAAACTAGGGTGGAAGGCCTTTGGGCCAACAAATTATTGGTCTATCGTGGGGCCTAGGAACAAGGTGCCAAACTTGGTTGCGCTCAAATTGATTGAGTTTCTCTTGCATGGCTAGCAACCAATATGAGTCCGTCTCGGCTTCGAGGATGCTTTTGGGTTCAAAATGAGAAATGAAAGCAAAGTTACCACATAAGCATGGAGTTTGGAGCGAGTTGTTACCCCTTTAGATACATCACCTAAGATGAGTTCCTTGGGGTGATTTGTAGCGTATCTCCAATCTTTAGGAAGCGGTTGAGAGCTTTCCTCTTTATCCTCTTAAACATCACCAATGGGTTCTTGCTTTTCTTCTTGAGCGGGTGAGTCCTTCAAGGATAGTCTCTCCATGTCTTCACCTAATGGGTCAATCTCTACAACATTCTCAACAACCACATTAGATTCTTCAAATTTAACATGCATGGATTCTTCAATGGTAAGGGAAGATCTATTGAATACTCTATAAGCTTTACTAGTAGAAGAATATCCAACAAAAATAGCTTCATAAGCCTTAGCATCAAATTTACCCAAGTTATCTTTAGTATTCAAAACAAAACACTTGCATCCAAAAACTTTAAAATATGCAACATTTGGTTTTCTAGAATGATACATTTCAAAAGATGTTTTGGAAGAATTCTTACACAAATAAATACGATTTGAAATATAGCATGCGGTGTTTATGGCCTCGGCCCATAGATATTGAGGGAAGTCATATTCACTTATCATGGTCTTAGCCATCTCTTGAAGTGTTCTATTTTTCCTTTCTACAACTCCATTTTGTTGTGGAGTTCTAGGACATGACATTTCATGCTTGATTCCCTTTTCATCACAATAAGTCATGAAGAGTTGGTTAACAAACTCACCACCTCTATCACTCCTTATTTTCAAAATTGAAAAACCTTTTTCTTTTTCAACCCTTTTTCGAAAAATCTTGAAATGAGAAAAAGTTTGATCTTTGTGTTCCAAAAAGAAAACCCAAGTAAAATAGGAAAAATCATCAACTAAAACAAATGCAAATCTACTACCATTTAAACTCTTAGTTTTAGTTGGTCCAAAAAGATCCATATGAATTAATTCTAATGGCCTAGTTGACATGATATCCTTAATTGGTTTGAAGGAAGACTTGGTTTGTTTCCCAAGTTGGCACGCACCATAAATGCGGTCTTTCTCAAACTTCAAGTAAGGAATACCCTTCACCAATTCCTTAGAATTAATCCTAGCAAGATGATCAAAAGATGCATGACCTAATCTTCTATGCCAAAGCCAAGAATTTTCATCAAAAACATTCAAGCATTTAGTAGAACAATCCAAATTAAGCATGTCTATGATATAAACATTATCATCACGAAATCCGGTGAGAATACAATCATTGGTTTTGCAATCAAAAATCTTGCAAGAAGAGTCATCAAAAACAACTTTAAGTCCACGATCACAAAGTTGACTTATACTAAGATAGTTATGTTTTAAACCATCAACAAGAACAACATTTTCTATGATAGGAGATGCACCAATTTGAATTTTACCTATACCGATGATAGTGCCCTTGGAGTCATCCCCGAAGGTGACGGTGCCACCTTCCATGTACCTTGATAGGGTTGTAAAGTTATTGATGTCCCATGTTATGTGTCTTGAACAACAACTATCAAGGTACCACCGCTCCTTACGTCTTGGAGCCTTGGTGTGTACCTACATCAAATAATTTAGGACTTGATTTTGGTACCCACATTTTCTTGGGTCCTAAAGAGTTAGTGCCATGAACCCAAACAAGATTATTTGATCTATTTACTTGGTCATAACAAAACTTAGCCAACTGTCCATTCTTACCACAAAAAGTACATCTATACACTCTATCATATTTAAAAGCATAGTGAGTGTGAGACTTGTGAGCATGTGTGGATTTAGCATGAGTGTTGTGTGAAGTGTGAGCATGAGGAATCTTATCATGAGAATCTTTAGCATGAGAAGTGTGCTTTTTAGAAAACATTTCTTCAAGTTTCTTAGTGTTAAAAGCACAATCCTTCAAAACCTTTTCAAAATCAACAATTCTAGTTTTTAAAGAAGAAATTTCTTTTTCATCAATCTTAGGAAATTTTGCTTTACAAGCAACTTTGTAAGCACTAAATTCATTTTGAGTAGAAATGAGATTGGAAGAAATTTCATCTTTTTCTCTAGAAACAATAGCAAGTTGATTTTTAAGAAACACAACTTCCTTTTCCAATTTAGAACTTTCAATCTTTTTATTATCATAGGTTTTCGAGAGTTCAACAAAAGCATGTACAAGAACTTCTTTACTTAATTCATCTTCTTCATCAAGAGGTTGTGGGGTTACCTTTGGTGTGTTTGCCATGAAACACATGTTTGCTGTGTCCACCTCGTCTTCGGATTCACTTTCCGAATCCCATGTGGCTTTGTAGGCCTTCTTTTCAACCGGCTTCTTTGGCTTGAAGGAGGAAGTCATCTTCTTCTTGAAATCCGGGCAATCCGCCATGATATGCCCGGGCTTTCGGCAATTATAGCAAATGATTCTTCTCTCTTCTTTTCCTTCAAACTTCCTTCTAAAGTTGAGTTTATTCTTACGGTACATTCTCTTCACGTTTCGCACAAGAAGGGAGAGCTCCTCATCTTCTTCTTCATCTTCTTCTTCGTCATCAAGAGTGGAGGAAGACTTGAAGGCTATGAATTTCTTCTTTAGAGGAGCGGCTTCTTCTCTTGGCTTCTTTTCCATCTCATGAGTCTTCAAGTTTCCAATGAGACTAATGAGGTCCATTTCGTCCTTGTCATTCAACTCTTTCAAGGTGGTGGCCTTTATCTCCCATGAAGGAAGAGCCCGAATCACTTTTCGCACCTTTTGGTCATTGGAAATATCATCACCTAAAGAGGAAAGACCATTGGTGATTTTAGTAAACCTTGTAATCATGCAATCAATAGATTCATTATCAATCATTTTAAAAGATTCATATTGGGACCTCAAGAGATCTATCTTAGCTCTCTTTACTTGTGATGTCCCCTCGTGTGTGACCAACAAATGTTGCCAAATCTCATAGGGGGATTGGCAATGTATTACCCGTGTAAGGTCATCCTCATTTATGGCGGTTAGGAGGGAGTTTTAGACCTTTGAGTTAGCCTCATATTCTTTATAGGTAAAGTCGGACCAAGTGCTTTCATCACTATCGGGTACAACATAGGGTTTGGTCAAGGATTTAGCAACTGGGCTACCTAAAGATTGTAAGAAAATAGTCATCCTAACCTTCCAAATAGGGAAATTAAGTCTATCAAATTTAGGAGGGGTTTTGATGTTGTCGGCCATGTTTACTAGTGTATGAATAGATGAATGCAAATGTTGATTAGCAAATTTTAAGGATCTCTCTAAGGATGTTAAGTCAAACCTAGAGTCCAAGCTCTGATACCAATTGAAATCACCTAGAGGGGGGGTGAATAGGTGATAATGCTAATCAATTCACAAATAAAAATTTATGATACAACAATCAACCCAAAACAAGACTAGAAGCCGAATTCCCCGTGAAGGGCTCTGAACTCCTTCCTCCTGATTCCTCTAGATATGAGTTGGAGGTGCGCAATGCAATCTTGTTGTATGAGTATTTGATTGACAATATGAACATGCAACAAGTGAATAAAGCAATGAGTATATATAGAGCAAGTAATTGTAGCAAGCAAATATTGAAGCAAGAATATAATGCAAGAGATAAGAGCAAGTAAACCAAACGCAAACACCGAGAATTTTTCCGAGGTTCGAGCACACAGCTCTACATCCCCGCCTTCACCCAGAAGGATTTCTAACCACTATAGCTTCACAAAGAATTACAATTACACCGGAGTACCCAACTCCACAATCTCAAGTACAAGTTCTCTCTTGGTGATCAAAAGACCACAAACTTTCTTTTCAAAAGCCTCTTTCCCTTACAAGAACCCTGTAGAATAATGGTTAGAATTTGAAGCTCAAATATTGTAAGTGGAAAAAGAAAATGAAATAGAGAGAGTTTAGAAAATGAAACTTCAGCGATGAGAGATTCTTCAGCACAAAAACCAAGGACCAAACTCTTTTGAAAGCCTTTGAAAACTTATGAAACTTTTGTAAATACTTGTTATGAAAAACATAACCCTAATCACCCCTATTTATAGGAGAGGGCTAGGGATTAAAGAGTAAACCCACATAATAGTAATTAGGAAGTATTTGACCCAGAAAATATCCCCTAAATTCATTTAGAAACGAAAAATACATATTTAAAACGTGTTTTAAAAAACTAGCCGTTATGGCAGAAACGACTCATCGGTCGACCGGTCGGTCGACCGTATTTCAAATAAAAGAGCCGTTGCAGGCGCTCGGTCGACCGCTCGGTCGACCAAAAAATACAGAGAGCAAACGACTTACAGTCAGGCAGGTTTCGGTCGACCGCTCGGTCGACCGTGAAACGTGCACACGGATACGCACCTGCTGCCAGAACCTCGGTCGACTGGGACGGTCGACCGACTTGACCTGACACAGGGTCGGTCGGTCGGCCGGCTCAGGTCAAAAGTCAAAACTGAAACAGAATTTTGAAGGGAATTTAAAATTAAACAAAGTAGTTTTGAATAGAGATAAGTATAATACCCAAAATTGAGTTTATAAACAAAAGGCTTTAAGTTAAAATAATTTTTACATATATATATGGAATAGTTTGGAAATGATACGTGCGCAAAAACGTGTGTGATAGAGCTTCAAACCTATTCATTATTCTTTAACAAAATTATAAAAGTAAAAATAAATCTAATGAAGTCTCTTAAGCAATCTTGACGTCTTGAGCCATGCAAAGCCTAGCTAGAGCCTTCTCTTCTATGTTCCTTCCTTGATGTGCCATAAGCCTTTTTTGCTCCATGAACCTAGAATTTCTTGCAAAAGCTAAGCAATGGCCTCCAAACATGGTACAAACCTGAAACTTATCTTGAACAAACTTATTAGTACCAAATAGCTCTTATTTGTTTTGTTATCATCAAAACTCTAAACAAATGGAGAGTGTAACCTTTTGGGGCAACACAACTCAATCACCACCTTACACAAGAGGGGTAGACCTTTAGCCAAATAACCACAATCCACCTCTTCACTAAGAGGGATACAAATCCAACACCAACTCCACCTCTCACTAGAGGGAGCAATACACAAACTCAACCTCTCACTAGAGGGAGCCAACCACCACTCCAAATCAACCTCTACACAAGAGGGATATCAACAAAGAAGGAGGGTTACAATAAGGTGGTATATTTCAACCACAAACACCTTTTTCCACAAAATAAAGATCCTATAGATAGGATAGAATGATATGGCTCAAGTGTGGAAAACAAAGAGTTTGGAAATCAAAAACTCAAAGAAAAACTCTAGGGAAAAACTCTAGATATAATTGAAAATGAAAATCAAACCAATTCCCAAAGAATTTTCTTTTCAAGTGATTTTCCAACTCTTTTAAAAACAAGATAAAGATCAAATCTTTAAGCACTAAAAACTCTTTGAAAACTTGCTGGAAGATGTAAATTTTTGCTCTTAAAAACCTTAACCAAAACAGTCCCCAAAAGCCCAATATATAGGGCTGGAGAAAAACTAGCCGTTAGGGCTGTTTTTCATCCCTGGCGGCTGTCGGTCGACCGCCCGGTCGACCGTCAACGGTCAGATTTCTGACTGTTGGAGCCTTGGTCGACAAACCCGGTCGACCGTGGCCTGGAACAGAGAGCAGAGCTCTCTGCCGGTTGACCGGCCCGGTCGACCGGGGCTTTCCAGAGAGCAGAAGCTCTCTGACGGTCGACCGGATCGGTCGACCGGCCCTCCAGCCAAAACAGGCGTGCACATTCTGTGCACGTCGGTAGACCGACTCGGTCGACCGACTTCTAGCTCGGTCGACCGGTCCGGTCGACCGGCAGAAGCCAGAACAGGGATTTCAGGACTTGAAAACTTGATTTTTAATATCTTTTAAAATCCCATTAAAACTCTAAAAATCCACAAAAATAGTTTCTGTATTATACTTTGATATACAAACATGTGTGAAAAATTTCAACACATATTTCAAGCTATTTGAACCATTTTTGTGTTATGAAAATTTTGCCGAAAACCGAAAACTGTATTTTCTAAAACTTTGATTTTTGAATTGAAAAATCGTTTTGTCCAAAACACATCTAAATACAAAAACATGATATTTAAACAACTTGAAGCATGTAGTATATGGATATAATCCAATATACATATGAAGATATATATATCATTGTTTTTGATATTAAAGTCCAAAAATATGTTTTGTTAAAATACCAAAATACCAAACTCATGAAATAGACTATCAAACTAAGTTTGTTTAAATAGTTGAAGCATACATGTATATAGAACAAATCTAATATACATAAAACCATGTAAACTTGTTTTGATACTATCTATCCATGAAAACCAAGATCGGTTAAACCAAAACCGAAAACCAATAAACATGAAACTTAAAATAAGTGTGTGTTGTGAACTTGAGCATATCACACTATCTATCTTTAACAAATGGATCTAAAACATAAACTAAACTATGTACCGAAGTCTTCTTGACGAACTCAGTCTTCAAGTCGACTCGATCCAAACGCGATCTAACGAGCTTGACTCCAACGAGTGCTAGATATGAACTTTGACGCTCGGGCTCTTGAATCACCATGTGAAAGCTCCAAAGTACCTTTGTTGAAGCAGTCACCTATTAATATCTTGGTTAAGTATCTGAAACTAAACATCACAAGATTATTAGTAAACTATAACTACATGAGTTAATCATCATCAAAACTAGAGTGGAAGGCCTCTGGGCCAACAGAAACATCTTGAAACCTAAGAGCCCTGAAATAATCTTAAACACGTAAACTGGATTAGTACAAATAATTATATATATTTTGTGATCATCAAAACTCTAAAACCAGGTGATTGTAACCTTTGGCCAACAATCTCCCCCTTTTTGATGACGACAAAACATATGAGTTATTAAAAAAAAATGTAAAAAGAGCTTGAAAAAGCTCCCCCTCAAATCATGCTATCTATCAAGAATAAGAAACGAATATTATAACAAAAATGAATTGAAAAGTATGCATGAAAAAGAAATAATAACTCAAAAGTATTTCTCCCCCTTTTTGTCATGCATCAAAAAGGGTCAAGTCAATAAAACATGTTTGAAGAGTATTTACAAAATTTTCATGAATCCATAATACAAACATTTAATTCACCACATATAAAGAAAAATCTATTATAATCTAGTGGTTTAGTAAAAATATTCGCAAGTTGAAAATCGGTGGAAACATAATCAATTTCAATATCACCTTTCTCATAATGGTCTCTAAGAAAGTGATACCGAATGTCAATGTACTTAGTCTTACTTTGTTGATTTGTATTTTTAGTCATATGAATAGTACTAGTATTATCACAAAATATTTTAATATGGTCATAATGCAAATCATAATCAAGGAGAGTATGTTTCATCCAAAGGACTTGTGCACAACAAGCCCCGGCCGCAACATACTCCGCCTCGGCGGTTGAGAGGGCTACAGAATTTTACTTCTTGGAAGACCATGAAAACAAGACAATTTCCTAGAAACTGACAGGTTCCACTAGTACTCTTCCTTTCCACTCTACAACCCGCATAGACGGCATCCGAAAAACTCGTCATGAAAAGTTGTCTAATCTTCGGATACCACAAACCCATACCAATGGTGCCCTTAAGATATCTAATAATGCGTTTTACAGCAATCAAATGGGACTCTTTAGGACACGATTGAAATCTAGCACAAAGACAAACACTAAACATAATATCCGGCCTACTAGCCGTTAAATATAATAAACTACCAATCATGCCACGATAGAGTTTAATGTCTACATTTATACCTTATTCATCCTTGTCAGGTTTAGTTATGGTAGCCATGGGAGTTTTGCTTGTCTTAGCTCCTTCAAGGCCAAATTTCTTGATGAGTTCCTTCGTGTACTTGGCTTGATTTATAAAAATCCCATCACTCTTTTGCTTGATTTGGAGTCCAAGGAAGTAGTTAAGTTCGCTCATCATAGACATCTCAAATTCCTCCTTCATGCATGCTTCAAAATCTTTGCAAAGTTTTTCATTAGTAGATCCAAATATAATATCATCAACATATATTTGAACAATAAGAATATCATTTTCAACTTGTTTAGTAAACAAAGTGGTATCTATTGTACCTTTAGCAAAACCTTTAGAAATAAGAAATGATGAAAGTCTTTCATACCAAGCTCTAGGAGCTTGTTTTAAACCATATAAAGCTTTGTCTAGTTTGAAAACAAAATCCAAATGTGTAGGATCAACAAACCTAGGGGGTTGTTCAACATACACCTTCTTCAATAAACCCATTTAAAAATGCAATTTTGACATCCATTTGAAAAAGTTTGAAATCTTTATAGGAAGCAAAAGCAAGTGTTATCCGTATGGCTTCAAGTCGTGCTACGGGTGCAAAGGTTTCCTCAAAATTGATACCTTCGATTTTGGTGTAACCTTGGGCCATTAATCTAACTTTATTCCTAACAACATTGCCCGATTCATCCAACTTGTTCCTAAAAATTCATTTAGTACCAATTGTTAGTCTATCATGGGGTCTAGGGACAAGATGCCAAACTTGGTTGCGCTCAAATTGATTGAGCTCCTCTTACATGGCAAGCAACCAATATGAGTCGCCCTCAGCTTCGAGGATATTCTTTGGTTCAAAATGAGAAATAAAAGCATAATTGCCACAAAGATCATGGAGTTTAGAATGAGTAGTTATCCCTTTTGATACATCACCTATAATTAGATCCTTGGGATGATGTGGAGTGACTCTCCAATCCTTTGGAAGTGGTTGTGGTGGCTCCACTTCAACTTCTTGAACTTCACTTTGTACATCAATCTTTGGCTTGTCTTCTTTTATAGGTGAATCCTTCAAGATAATCCTCTCCATGTCATCACCTAAGGAATCTATTTCTACAACATTCTCAATAAAAACATTAGATTCCTCAAACTTTACATGTATAGATTCTTCAATAGTCATTGTAGATTTATTGAAGACTCTATAGGCTTTACTAGTGTTAGAGTAACCAACAAAAATAGCTTCATAAGATTTTGCATCAAACTTACCTAAATTATCTTTAGTATTTAAATAAAACATTTACAACCAAAAACTATGAAATAAGAAACATTTGATTTTCTTGAATAGTTGATTTCGAAAGAAGTTTTAGAAGTGTTTTTGCAAAAGAAAACCCTATTTGATATGTAACAAGATGTGTTTACGACCTCACCCCATAGGTATTGAGGAAGACCGTATTCATTTATCATAGTCCTAACCATTTCTTGAAGTGTTCGATTTTTCCTCTCAACTACTCCATTTTGTTGTGGAGTTCTAGGACAAGATAATTCATGTTTAATTCCATTTTCTTTATGGTAAGTGATAAAGAATTGGCTATTGAATTCACCACCTCTATCACTCCTTATTCGTAAAATTAAAGAATCATTTTCCTTTTCAACTTTTTCCTAAATATTTAAAAATGTGAAAAGGCTTGATTTTTGTGTTCTAAAAAGAAAACCCAAGTAAAACGAGAAAAATCATCAACCAAAACAGAAGCAAAACGATTTCCACTTAGACTTTTGGTTTTTGTAGGACCAAACAAATCCATATGAATTAACTCCAAAGGTCGTGATGTCATGATATCCTTGATGGATTTGAAAGAGGACTTAGTTTGTTTTCCAAGTTGGCACGCATCGTAAATGCGGTCCTTTTCAAATTTTAAACAAGGAATACCTTTCACCGTGTCCTTGTTGTTTATTCTAGATAGATGGTCAAATAAAATATGGCCTAGTCTCCTATGCCACAAACAAGAGTCATCATTGAAGGCATTCAAATAAGTGGCATTACATTGCATATTAGACATATCAATCATGTATACATTGTTTTCACGAAATCCAGAAAGTATACATGCATTAGTTTGTCTATCAAAAACATTACAAGCTAAGTCATCAAAAATCACATTAAAACCTTTATCACAAAGTTGACTAACACTTAAGAGAATATGCTTGAGGCCATCAACTAAAGCAACATTTTAATCATAGGAGATGAACCAAGTTTAATGTTACCTATACCAACAATCTTTCCTTTGGAATCATCTCCGAAGGTAACGGTGCCACCTTCATGGTATCTTGATAGGGTTGCAAAGTTGTTGATATCCCAAATCATGTGCCTTGAGCAATCACTATAAAGATACCACCGCTCTCTACGTCTTTGAGCTTGGAGAGTACCTACATAATGTAACATAATTGTTGACTTTGGTACCCAAATTTTCTTGGGTCCTTTAATGTTAGCATTTCGAACCCAAACATGATTATTTGAGGCATTTATTCTATCAAAATAAAATTTAACTAAGTGACCCTTTTGGTCACAATAAATGCATGCATAAATTTTATCATACATGAATGCAAATGAGTGTGAGGAGTGTGATTGTTTAGCTTGTGCACATGTTTGGCATGATGAGAGTGCAAATGTTGTGACATGTGAGCAAGGGTGTGTGTAGCATGAGTTTGTTTCTTTGGGATAAACATAGCCTCCAATCTAGATTTATCAAATTCACATTTCTTTAAAACTTCTCCCAAAGAGTTAATTTTATTCTTTAGCATGGAAATCTCATCTTTATCTATCAAAGGAAATTTAGCTTTACAAGAAATCTTATAAGCATCAAAATCTTTTTGAGTGAAAGAGAGAGTTGAAAACAATTCATCCTTTTCTTTTGTGAGCATGAAAATTTTATGGTTAAGAGTCTCATTTTCCTTTTTCATTTTTAAATATTTCTTTTTAAGAAAATCATAATTATGAGATAATTCTTCAAAAGCTTCTCCTAATTCATACATGGATAATTCACAATCTTCAATAGATGATTCCGGGATTACCTTATTTGTGTTTTCATTAGCCATGAAACACATGCGTGTCAACTTCTTCTTCGAATTCACTCTCCGAATCCCAAGTAGCCTTTAAAGCCTTCTTCCTGTATGGCTTCTTGGAGGTGGAGGGTTTGCTCTTATTTTCCGGACACTCTGCAACAATGTGCCCCGGCTTCCGGCAATTGAAGCAAATGATCTTCTTTTCTTCTTTTCCTTGCCATCTTCTTCTATTTTGAAATTTTGCTTTGTTGTACATTCTCTGAACATTCTTCACAAGAAGAGAGAGATCTTCATCATCCTCTTCTTCATTATCTTTGTCGGAGTAGGTGAAAGAGCTTTTGAAAACGATTGCTTTCTTCTTTAGAGGAGCTATTTCTTCTCTACCTTTTCTCTCCATCTCATGGGTCTTGAGGTTCCCAATGAGACCAATGAGCTCCATTTCCTCCTTGTCGTTGAGCTCCTTCAAGGTTGTACCTTTGACTTCCCAAGATGGAGGGAGTACACGAATGATCTTCCTCACCTTTTGATCGTTGTCAATGTCGTCACCTAAAGAAGCAAGCCCGTTAGTAATTTTTGTAAATTTAGTAACCATATCATCAATAGATTCATTTTCTTGCATAGTAAAGTTTTCATATTGGGAACGTAAGAGGTCAACTTTAGCCCTCTTAATTTATGTTGTTCCCTCATGAGTGACTAAAAGGTGAGTCCAAATCTCATATGCGGATTTGCAATGTATGACTCTAGCAATGTCATCATCATTAAGAGCTTGAAGTAAGGCATAGTGTGCCTTAGCATTTGCGTCAAACACTTTTGTGGCAATATCAGACCAAGTGTCCTTATCACCAAGGGGTGCGCTAAAAGGTTTAGTCACCGCCTTTGCAACCCAACTTCCTAAGGATTGCAAAAATACGGTCATCTTAACCTTTCATATGGTAAAGTTAAGGCCATCAAACTTGGGTGGGGTCTTAATACCTTCGGCCATCTTTACTAAAGTGTATGAGGATAAAATTTGAAAATGATGATTAGCAATTAAGGATCTCTCTAAGGATGTTAAGCCAAGAATCTAGAGACCAAAACTCTGATATCAATTGAAAAATACCTAGAGGGGGGTGAATAGGTGTTATGCTAGTCAAATGCGATTTAAAAACAAGTTAAGATATATGATGCAAGCGGTCACTCAAAATAAGAAATTGAAGTCGAATTCCCCGTGAAGGGCTCTAGAACTTCTCCTCTTTGATTCCTCTAGATTATGAGTTGAGGTGCTTAATTGCTTCCTTGTTGATATGAGTATAGACCGAAAATGCAAGAAGATGAATTGAGTGCAATAATGAAAACAAGGCAAGTAGTAGCACAAGTATAAGAATGTAAAACAACAAAGAGCAAAAGGAAATTAATCAAAAACACAAGAGAATTTATTTCGAGGTTCGAGCCACTGCTCTACGTCCCTGCCTTCACCACTATGAAGGATTTTCACTAAATCCACAAAGAAAACTTCCACACAGGAACCCTACACCCAAGGGATTACAATTGGTCTACACAAGACCGGAGTACCCAACTCCAACAATACTATCCTCACATAAGAGGAACCATAACTTAAAGGAATATAAGTCTCTTGGTGATCTAGAAAGACCACAAACACTCTTGATTGTGCTTCAACCTGCACACAAAATACCTCAGATTTTAAGATTAAAGAGTGCAAGTTACTCAATTCTACCGCAATAGCAAGTCACTATGCGGGTCGTGATCCACAAGGAGGGACTAGCGATGGAAGCTTTTTAGTAAGTTCTCTTTTAGGCTACAAAGTATGGTTAAAATTCTTCTTTAGTTCTTTAAAAGAAAAAGGAAAAAATGGAGTTAAAGTTAAATTAGGAAGAAGATGGTAGATTAAGAAGATGGAGAAACTAGAAATGATATGTACAAAGAAATGAAAAAGGAGTGATAAAAGAAGTGGTCGATTGTGGTGTTCTAAACTAAAGAATAAAAAAAAAGAATCTAAAAGTTACTTACCTCCTTTGGCCAAATGCTTACCTTGAATCTTTTGCAATGATGTTACCTGAAGTGAGGCGATCAATGAATAGCCCATAAGAGTTGATTCCCGTCTCCTCCACATTATATCATCAAGACGTTGCAAGTATGAAGTGATATAGAATGAAACTCAAAATCCATCGTCATGAGCTATCGGTGGCACTCGCAAAGGCAAGGCTCTTTCGATACTTTAAGACTCACTTGGATAGCAATTGGTACCAAAAGAAGAAAAGTAGAGAAGAAGAAGAACACAAAAACAAAGTACATACAAAAAGGGAACTATAGATTCGATTTTATAACAATAAGAGAAAAGAAGAAAATCTTACACCGGTGTCACTCTCAGCACAAGTTTCATTCTCGTTCTCCTATGAAACCTGATCTCCTCTGATTTACATAAATTAAAACTAAAAATTACATAAAAAAGACAAAAACCTACACTAAAAAGAATGAAAAAAATAGACTAAATTCTATCTCTGCATGGTCGTCCCTTCTGGTCTCTGGAAAACCCTGTATTTATAGGCAAAACTCAACGGAGAGAGACGTAAGAAGATAAGGGGAGCAAACGCTCCCCCTAACTTCCTAACAAAGACGCGGATCCTAGGCAAATGTCGTGTTTTCGCAGCTTTGCTGTGGCCAGGTGGCCACAGCCGAGGGGTGGAGCGTCCAGGTTTCGGGATATGACTTTATCTTCAGCTGGATTTTCAGTTTTATCTCTGGAATTGTGACGAAACGGCCTTTGATCTTTGGTTTCAACAGATTGGTTTGTAGGGATTTGTTCTAACTAGTTTTCAACCGATCTGAACCGACCTGATCTGCCCTGATTTACTGACTTCGAATTAATTCTGATTTAAATCAGAATTTGATAGGTTTTTGGGCTCGTTTCTCTTCCCTCTCCTTTAGGAATGGGCCTGCAAATAAATTAAACAATAATTAGAAAAAAGCAGAGTTTATTCTATAATAAGTATAAGAATATGATAATGAATGTACAATATTAGCGACCGATCACACCCCCATACCTATCTTTTGCTCGTCCTCGAGCAAAATAACTAAACTATACTAAAGATTATTAAACCACTTTCGTAGGTAACGCGATTGCACTGAGCATGTGCAACAAGCCGTTAAACCTCTAGGTTTCCCCTAGAGGACGAGTTTTGTCTCGTGAGGGTTTTCAGTGGATTACACCCACAAAATCCGTAAAGAAAGAGAAAAAATGTTAGTATTTTGAAAACACATTTTGAAAGAAAAATATTTGAAATATTATTGTAAGATTTAAGTAATCTATAAGTTATAGGAAAATAGAAATTTTCATTCCTAAACTTAGTCTCTATTCAAAAATTTGTTATCAATCAAAGTAAGAGATCAAATTGTACTTCTCATCTAGTCTATTACTTTACCCTAAGTCATATGCACCTTGTGATCGTGAAAATTTTGACTAAGAGTTCTTTAACTCTAACTCTTATGCCTTATATATATATATATATATATATTGGTGATATTATTCCTTAGTTTTATTAGGCTTTCTAATCTGTCCATGTAGCGAGCCTTTAATCGGGACTCCCAAACCAAATGGTCTTAGGGCACCGGATGAGAAAACACCCCAAAGACTTAAGGACTCGAGCAAACAAGGCCTCAAAACTAAGAATTTTATTATATGAACCGCTTTTAGGCGTGAATACTTATGCTTTATTAGGCACGAATACCCAGCTTAATCAGAGAATTTTTATATATTTTTTTTCTCAAACTTATCTAATCATCTTTCGCATAAATACTAAGGCTTGCTTAGGCCAAAGCACCTAGCTAATCAATAATTAGATTGTTTATCTTTTATATATATATATATATATATAATATATATATATATATATATATATATATTTTAAGGCATAAGAATCTTTGTTTTTGAACCCTAAGTATGTAAGTGTATGAAGTGTGCATATTTCATTAAGGTAAACATCAAGACTAAATTACTTTGACAAATTATCTTCCTAACCCTAAAAATCAAACAAATAATCTTATTTTGACCAAGTTTAAGAAATCCTAATTTTGATTTTCCTATTCCTTAAAATTGACTTAATTTCTTACAAAAATATGTCAAAATATTGTTTCTATTTTCAAAAAGTTTTAAAAGTAAAGAAAATGTTAATAAATTTTTTTTAAAAAAAGAAAAACCTATGTTATATTAGAACCCTCCCCACACCTATCTCATGCATTGTCCTCAATGTATGAATTAATGCATAGATGCATGAAAAAGAAGACAAGAAAGGAAAATACTACCTTAAGGTGGTGGTTCGGTGGTGGTCTGATTGGTCCACGAAATGCGGCCCAATCGACTTTGCATGGAGTTCGGAGGAACCCACCAGAAATCTCTCTAATATAACCCACTAAAATGATGTATACATGAAGGATTTTTATTAAAAATTTAACCCAACTAATTTTCAAATTCCATAATTAATTTCGGAGTCAATTTTGTCAACCGCCTTGTCTCAAAATGGAGTGTGAAAAGATAGAATGATTGACTTGGACTTAGGAAGTACGGGAACTAATACCGACTCAGGAAAGTGACTTAAGTCAAGTAAAGGTTCAGGAGTCGAGATTGGTTCAGGAAGTGGGTCCAAATCAAGAAGTTGAAACTCAAGTCTACATTCATTTCCCACAATGGAATGTGACTTAATATTGGTGATTCAAGTTCAAGAATGATAGGTGTAGGAATAAAAACTGACTCTAAAATATTACTCAAGTCGGGTAACAAAACAGGAGTCAATATTGATTCGGAAATTTGAACTGGATCACAAAATTGAGAATCTAGGTCACATTTCTCATTGAGTTCAATTTCATAAAAATGAGAACTTGCCAATTTGTCAATGGGACTTACAAAAGTATGAAATTGGTCAAGTTCAATATGATGATCATCAAAGATGGACGATTCAATTTCATTATGAATTGGCACAGGATCCAATGTTGACTCGGGAAAAAGATTGAAATCAGGTGAAGATACCGGAGTCATAATTGAATCAGGAAGTAGAATTGAATCAATAAGTTGAGGTTCATGATCATATTCATTCTCAAGTTCAATTTCAAGAAAGGGATAACTTGCCAAACTGTCAATATCATTTTCAAAATTTAGAGTTTGGGCAAGTTCAAATAATTGTGCTGAAATGGAACCTTGTTTTCCAAAACAACATGACTCTTCGGCTCTAACAGAATGGTTAGCGACATCAGAAATGGTCAAACGGTGAGAATGTAGAGTTTAGAGCATCATATCTATGTCATGATTACGAGCGTTTTGAGCCTAAGTCATGTCTTCAAGCATCTTTTCATAGTTAAATGGTTCATCATTTTGTTGCGATTGGTCTTGAAAAGATGAAGTGTTATTTTGGAATTGGTGGTGAAATTGTGAGTCCATCAGATTTTGTGATTGTTGTTGTTTGGACTCACGCATACTCATTTCCAAAATTGATGGTTTTCTATTTTGGACTGGTGGAACTGAGTATGAATCTTGGAAATATTGTGAACAAGGTGGATAAGGAGGACAAGTTGGTCGAAAATTGGACTCGGGGGAGGTGAATCCCCATTGACTCTGTGAAGAGTTGAAATTATTCTGGAAATTATGGTCATAAGATTTTGGGCATGGGTTATATTGATTCGAATAAGACCAATCCGGCACACTATGTTGGTTAAAGTTATGATATACCGGGTTGGTAATATCCGAAAAAGAGGTTGGTGTGTAATATGGATTACCATTAAAATTGGAAAAATTGTTGTTATAAGCCTTATCACACAATAAAACACAAACAAAGAAAAAAACAAATAAACAAATAAAAAGAAAAAAAATCTAACCTAAGTTAGGGTAAACCTTAGACCTAGACGACTCCTAACTGGTTAGACTGTCCACTGGAGGTATATTGTCGAATCTGACCACAAGTTAATCGGCCAAGTAGGGGCAAGATTGGTGGGAGGAATCCAAGCAGAAGCGACGGGCCTAATTAAGCCAAACCACCAGCCTTCGGGGTTTCGCCCCTCAATCCCCAACCTTAGTCACCGATTTGGCAAGAGTCAGATTCAAATCAACTTCCCCCTTAGGTTAGTCTCATATTTGAGTCCGAGATGTCCCTTGGGCAACGTCTACTTAGTTTTAATTAGGCTTGGGTTAGTGAGTGAGGAGATTGTTTGTGGGCTAAGGGAGGGTAATGACTTCCCCACCTTATCTTGTTTATAGGACAAGCCCTTAAATCATTTTAGTGCATTGTACAAGTATATAGAAAAAAAGTAACACTCAAGCAATATTTCATACAAGAATGAACCTTATCCTAAATGCTATGCACACATACCTTGGCTCCAGCACTCTTCAACAGTAAATAGAAAATGTAATGAAATAGACACGTGCCTACATGCAATGTCTAAATCATTTTTAGCATTTACAATCAACTTTTTACTGTTGTGTTAGAAATATATATACAGTGAGTCAAACAAGGATATAGATGCTACAGATATTAAACTATGCAATTCAGCCAACCTGCAGAAAATACAAGTTAGTAGTTCACTCAGATTGCCACAAGAATGTAGCAAATCTGAGGGCTTCTGGGCTCTGCTTTCTTAAGCAGAGTCCAAGGCCACTTATATGTCCACTGTAGTAAAAATTCCTTGTTCTAAATCTGTACACCAAAAACAAAGAAAAAGTTAACCAAAAATGTAAACTTAAAAGAGAATTACTTACCGTCCCTCCCCGGCAACGGCGCCAAAATTTGATTGTGCTTCAACCTGTACACAAAATACAGTATTTCAGATTTTAAGATTAAAGAGTGCAAGTTACTCAATTCTACTGCAATAGCAAGTGACTATGCGGGTCGTGATCCACAAGGAGGGACTAGCGATGGAAGCTTTTTAGTAAGTTCTCTTTTAGGCTACAAAGTATGGTTAAAGTTCTTCTTTAGTTCTTTAAAAGAAAAAGGAAAATGGAGTTAAAGTTAAATTAGGAAGAAGATGGTAGATTAAGAAGATGGAGAAACTAGAAAATATATGTACAAAGAAATGAAAATGGAGTGATAAAAGAAGTGGTCGATTGTGGTGTTCTAAACTAAAGAATAAAAGAAAAGAATCTAAAAGTTACTTACCTCCTTTGGCCAAATGCTTACCTTGAACCTTTTACAATGATGTTACCTTGAAGTGAAGCGATCAATGAATAGCCCATAAGAGTTGATTCCCGTCTCCTCCATATTATATCATCAAGACGTTGCAAGTTTGAAGTGATACAGAATGAAACTCAAAATCTATCGTCATGAGCTATCGGTGGCACTCGCAAAGGCAAGGCTCTTTCGATGCTTTAAGACTCACTTGGATAGCAATTGGTACCAAAAGAAGAAAAGTAGTTAAAAAGAAGAACACAAAAATAAAGTACATACAAAAAGGGAACTACAGATTCGATTTTATAACAATAAGAGAATAAAAGAAAATCTTACACTAGAGTCACTCTCAGCACAAGCTTCATTCTCGTTCTCCTATGAAATTCTGATCTCCTCTGATTTACATAAATTAAAACTAAAAATTACATAAAAAGAAAAACAAAAACCTACACTAAAAAGAATGAAAAAAATGGACTAAATTCTATCTCTGCATGGTCATCCCTTCTGGTCTCTGGAAAACCCTGTATTTATAGGCAAAACCAACGGAGAGAGACGTAAGAAGATAGGGGGAGCAAACGCTCCCCTAACTCCCTAACAAAGTCGCGGATCCATTTCCGCAGCTTTGCTATGGCCAGGTGGCCACAGCCGAGGGTTGGAGCGTCCAGGTTTCGGGATATGACTTTATCTTCAGCTGGATTTTCAGTTTTATCTCCGGAATTGTGACGAAACGGCCTTTGATCTTTGGCTTCAATAGATTGGTTTGTAGGGATTTGTATTAACTGGTTTTCAACCGAACTGAACCGACCTGATCTGCCTTGATTTACTGACTTCGAATTAATTCTGATTTAAATCAGAATTTGATGGGCTTTTGGGCTCATTTCTCTTCCCTCTTTAGGAATGGGCCTGCAAATAAATTAAATAATAATTAGAAAAAGCAGAGTTTATTCTATAATAAGTATGAGAATATGATAATGAATGTGCAATATTAGCGACCGATCAACTCTCTTACAACTTCTTATAGAGTGGAGTGTGATTTTTGACTCAAGAAGTAAAGTGAGAGAAAAATTTTAGTAGTAAAAGTATAGAAGACTTGAAAACCAACTGAAAAATTTAGCAATAGAAAGAACTTTGAAAATGGAAAGCAATGAAACACTTCTTCTCTTGAAAACACTTGAAACTTTTATATTTTTCTTGTGGAAAACGAAAGACCCATGACCCCTATTTATAGGCAAATGATAAATATCATTCATAAGTGTTACCAGGTCATTAGGGGTGAGTTAGCCACTTGGAAAACAAGAAATAGCCATTAGAACCCATAAAAAACAGAACAGATTCAAAATAGAGCCGTTGGTGTCAGTCTGGACAGCTATCGGTCGACCGGCCGGTCGAACGGCTACCCAGTTGGCAGATAGCCATTGGCTCTGGTCGACAGCCAGGCAAAAACAAAAAGAGGATTTTGAACTGCCAGTCGACCGGGCCGGTCGACCGGCACAAACCGAGAGTTATGGCTTGCAGTCGGTCGACCGGTCGGTCGACCGCAGGGGCTGACGGTCGACCGGGCTGACGGTCGACCGATCCGGTCGATCGACAGACGTGCACAGCGTGCATGTCCATTGCCAAAAGGCCCGGTCGATCGGTCAGTCGACCGAGTTAGCCTGAAACAGTGATGGTCGACTGGCCGGTCGACCTTAAGGCCTGAAATAGGATATAAACAGATTTTTGGATACGAAAATATTTTAAAATAATTTTCATTGGTTTGAGGGTTAAGAAGCATGGTATATGAGATAAAATACATGTTCTAAACTTGATATAAAAATTTGAAAAATTATGAAACATGTATATCAACCAAACATGCGACAAAACCAATACTACCCAAAACTTTGTATTTTTGAAAAGTGTATTTTGTGTGTGTAACTTCTTGAGCACGTTTATCATATCCTTACTCTTTAACATACTAAAAATGTACAGGGGTCTAGGAGACTACAAGATCTTCAATCGGGCTTTTCCATTTGCATCATTGAGTTGCTTGAATTCTTAATCCCGTATTTGAGTGACACTACCTTCCTTTAGGGAAGAAACATCTTGAAATCTAAGAACCATGAAATAATTTTAAACACTTAAACTTGATTAGTACAAATAACTATACATGTTTTGTGATCATCAAAACTCTAAAACCGGGTGATTGTAACCTTGGGCCAACAGGCTTCTCTTCTCGGAATACATTAAAACTGACAGTAGCCCAATTGGGGATGAACCTTTTGGACGGTAATGACCGAT
>JAVJIF010004355.1:0-140402 GCA_038442645.1 Agave tequilana
CCCAGGATTTGGCCTAACGGTCGACCTCCGGTCGACTGCCTCGACTGGGGAATGAACTGGCGGTTGAGTCCCGGTCGCCTGCCGGTCGACTGGGCGGGAGCCGTGAGCTCCAGATTTGGCCGGTCGACTGCCAGTCGATGTTTCCAAACCAAATCCTAAAGCCGGTCGAGTTGCGGTCGACTGCCAGTCGACCGCACCCGCTCAAGTCGTGCAGGTTTTGTGCACATCGGCAGAGTCCCGGTCGACTCCCAGTCGACCGTTCCTCGGGAAAATTCTGCTATTAGAGCAGAATTCCATATTCTGAAGGGATCGGTCTCTACAGTCTAAAAGTAGGGGTTTTTACAACATAAGGGAACCTGATATAACATTGTAAGTACATCAGAACTAGGTTTAGTCATTGTGATCAATACAATTGCATGAGAAGGTTGGATTGGGCTCATATGACCTAAAGGTTGGATTTTTTACCATACCCATGAACTTGGATTTCTACCCTAAACATGTAGAGCTTTAATTTTGGGTCTTGGTGAGTAAGAACTCACCTGGAAGATCAGATCTGAAGTTTGATTTATTAGGGTTGGAGGTGTTGGCTTCCCTCCAAAGCTTGTAGTTGAAGCTTGAGGTTGAAGAAGTGCTCCTTGGATGAAGCCTTGAAGAACCCCCTTGTGATCTAGAGGAGAAAGTGGAGGGATTTGGAGTGATCTAGGGCTAGGGTTTTGCTGGAGGAAGAGGAAGAGGATTTCTGCAATTTCTCTTTTGATGGAGAAGGTGAGAAAAAGGGTATTTGCAAATGCATGTGATTATATACTTTGGGGTTTTTTTTGTGAGGGGGGTGACAATTGGTGGATGTGAGGGATTTCTTTGCAAGAATGTGGGTGAGTTCCTCTCCCTTGCCACTTGGTCAGCTGAGAGCAAGAGAGAGTGTGAGTGGGTGGTAGGTAAGGTGAGTGGAATGATGAGGTGGCAAGTGAAGTGGAAAATCAATTTTTGCAAATTTTGGAAAATGCTAAAAATTCAAGTATTTTGGATTGGTCTGGAAATTTTACCAAAAATCAAGAAAAATATTTGAAGACTAAAGGTGAAATCCGTTTGAAGAAATACTGTGTAGATTTTTAATTAAAAATCCCCAGAAAGCAGAAATTTACCGACACCGAAATAATTTTCATAAATTTATAAAATTCTTAGAAAAATAATATAAGTAGGAAATAATGATTCTAAGCAATAAAGTCTAAGGACTTTCTTGAAATCCTAACAGATTGGAAGATAAAAATTCGGAAATCGGTCAGCGGTACTGGCCGACACCGGTTTTGAAGAAATTCATTTAATTTCAGAAAATTCTAGAAATCACATAAAATCTAAAATATTATAAAATGATGTTTGAAATTAAAATCGGTCAAATAGGATGGTAAATCGGAAGATACGGTCAAAGGGGCCGAATACGTAACTAAGTACGTATTCCGGGAAAGGGGCATTACAATCTACCCACCTTACAAAAATTCGTCCTCGAAATTTCATAGGGTGAAAGATAACAGGAAAGGTAACAGATGGATATGGATACAAGGAATGATAACGGTAAAGACAAGTAGAAGAAAGAGTCTTACCAGATCAAGACGGGAAAAGTTGAGGATAATGCTCCCCGGATAACGTCCTCTCGCTCCTCAGGTGGCCTCTCTCCCCGCGCGTGTCTGCTCCAAGACACCAATACCAATGGAATAGCCCTGCTCTTCAGTGTCTTGGACACTCTTGTCCAGAATGGCCAACGGCTGCTCTTGGTATGATAGATCCGGTTGCAGCTCTAGCTCGGAATGATCCAGAATGTGGCTGTCGTCCCGGACATACCTCCTCAACTGAGACACATGGAAGACATTATGCACCCGTCCGTCCAAGGATGTGGGTAATGCTAGTCTATAAAGACACGTCTCCCACGCGATCCAGGATCTCGAACGGCCCAATATACCTCGGGCTCAGCTTCCCACGAGTCCGAACCGGATAACTCCCCTGGTGGGTGAAATCTTCAAGAACACATGATCTCCGGTCTGGACTCCAATGGCCTCCTAAGAGTATCAGCCCAACTCTTCTGTCTACTCTGAGCAGCCCTGAGATGATCTCTGATAACCCTGACCTTCTCTGTAGTCTGCATCAACATCTCAGGCCCCAAAAGACTCCTCTCACCGACTTCATCCCGCAATCGGTGATCGCACTTCCTACCATACAGTGCCTCAAATGGCGCCATCCTAATACTGGCCTGAATAACTATTGTTATAGAAAACTCGGCAAGTGTAGATGTCCTCCCAATCCTCCAAAGTCCATCATGCAAGCCCTCAGCATATCCTCAAGGATCTGGATGGTCCTCTCTGACTGCCCGTCTGTCTGAGGATGATAGGAAGTACTGAACTTCAGACGGGTTCCCAGACTCTCCTGGAGACTCCCCCAGAAATGAGACCTGAATCTGGAGTCTCTATCCGATACAATACTGACTGGGACTCCATGCAGACGAACAACTTCCTTCAGATACTATATCTGCCAGAACCTCTGTCGACTGACCAACCCGGAAAGGTTGAAGTGAGCAGACTTGGTGAGGCGATCAACGATCACCCATACCGCATTGTTACCCTTAGGACTCCGAGGCAATGCCGTCACGAAGTCCATAGTATGTGCTCCCACTTCCATTCGGGTATCGGCAAAGGTTGAAGAAGTCCAGCAGATCTCTGATGCTCGATCTTTTCTGCTGGCAAACCAAGCACTTGGCAACAAACGGGGCTATCTCCCTCTTCATGGCATTCCACCAAAAGTGCTTCTTCAGGTCCTGGTACATCTTGTTTCCTCCCGATGTATAGAATAGGCAGAAACTGTGTGCTTCCTCCAGAATCTTCTGTCTGACTTCTCCCTGGGGGACACAAGTCTAGTCTACTACCATAACACAAAGCACCATCCGGACGAATACAAATATCTGCCCTCAGTCCAGCCTCCACCTGAGTCCTGAATGTCTGCAATCTTGGATCTTCCTTCTGAGCCTCCTTGATCTCCTCTACCAATGAGGACTGGATCTGCAATGCCATAAGCTGCCCTGCCTTATCACCTCCCTGCACCAACCTCAAATCCAATCTGATGAACTCCTGGATCAACTCTTTCTGCTGAGTAAGGCGAACTAGCACTCTGTTCTCCGGCATCCTGCTCAGTGCATCTGGAACGGTATGACTTTGCCTGGATGATACTGCAAGTCAATATCGTAGTCCGCCATAAGCTCCAACCACCTCCTCTGCCTCATATTCAGCTCCTTCTGCGAGAATATATACTTGAGGCTCTTTGTGGTCAGTGTATATCAATACCTTGTCTCCAGAAGGTAGTGTCTCCAGATCTTCAATGCAAACACCACAGCTGCCAACTCCAAGTCATGAGTCGGGTAGTTCCTCTCATGAGGCTTCAACTGCCTAGATGCATATGCTATGACATGATCGTGTTGCATAAGCACGCACCCCAGGCCTTTTCCTGATGCATCACAGAAATAACCATCCCTCCTCTTCCTGAAGGGGTCCTCAAGATTGGGGCTGAAATAAGCTTCTGCTTCAACTTCTCAAGGCTGCATCACAATCTCCTGTCCATATGAATCTCTCCCCTTTCCTGGTGAGCCTGGTCAACGAGCTGCAAGTCTAGAGAAATCCTGGACGAAGCGCCTGTAATATCCGGCTAGTCCAAGAAAACTCCTTATCTCAGACACCGTCTTCGGAACTGGCCAATTTTGCACCGCCTGGACTTTACTAGGATCAACTGCAATCCCTTCTGCTGAAACTATATGTCCAGGAAGGTTATGCTGTCTAGCCAGAACTCACACTTGCTCCTTTTGGCATGAAGCTGCTCTTGCTGAAGAGTCTGCAACACGATCCTCATGCTCTGCATGCTCCTCAAAACTCTTGGAATAGATCAGGATGTCATCTATAACCACCACTACAAACTGATCCAGGTAAAGGAGAGAACACCCGGTTCATCAGGTCCATAAACACAGCAGGGGCATTGGTAACTCCGAAAGGCATCACTAGAAATCGTAGTGGCCATATCGGGTCCTGAATGCCGTCTTCGGAACATCTTCCTTCTTCACCCTCAGCTGATGGTAACCCGACTGCAAATCCAACTTAGAAAATACACGGGCTCCATGAAGCTGATCAAACAAGTCATCAATCCTGGGCAAGGGATACTTGTTCTTGATGGTGACCTTGTTCAACTCCCTGTAATCAATGCAAAGCCTCTTGCCACCATCCTTCTTGTTTGCAATAGCACCGGGCTCCCCATGGTGAAGTGCTAGGCCGGATCAATCCCTGTCTGAATAATCCTGCAGCTGTATCTTCAGGATCTCCAACTCCGTCGGTGCCATCCGGTACGGAGCCTTGAGATAGGAGCTGTCCCTGGGACTGTATCAATGGAGAACTCCACTATCCTCTCCGGTGGAAGACCTGAAATCTCAGCAAAGACCTCTGGAAATTCATCCCACACTGGCACTCCCTTCTGAGCCTCCGAGGTGGGTCAACTGAACCTTCTTCTCAGCAGGCTTCACCTCTCCGCTAAACTGGAACTCCGCCGATGTGGGATTCTGAAATGATCTTCCTTCCCCTACAGTCAATCACTGCATGGTACTGACTGAGCCAGGTCATGCCTAGATCACGTCGTACCCTTGGTGTCTAGTACGAGCATATCTATGGACAAGACCTTCCCACAAAGTTCTACTGGACAGTCAACACAAACACCGGAAGACACAACTACCCCATTCCCAGTACTGATCTCCCACTTGTGGTCTAAAGCCTTACAGAATAGAATGCAAAGCCACAAACTTGTCGGAGATGTAACAATGGGATGCACCTGAATCGAAGAGTGCGAGGACAGGTATAGAATGAACTCTGATAGTACCTGTGATCACCTCCCCCGAAGCCTCTGCCTCCTCTACTGTCAGGTTGTAGGCCTGACCCTGCCACGCCCCCTGCTGGTCTGGCTCCTCTCTGCATTGGGCGGGCAGCCTGCGTGGTGGAAGGGGAAGAGCTCTCCTCACTCACGGTCCCTGCTGCCTCTGTCCAACCGGCCCCGGTAGTGCCCTCTGCACATACTGCCCCTGAGGTGCTGGTCTGGCAAGGTTTGGGTAGCAAACCCCACTCTCCTGTGCGGACATGTCTCCACGGCATGATCCCGTGCTCCACATATCAAGCACAATCCGTTGGCCCTCCGGCAAGTCTGCTGGGTGTGCCCTGCTTCTGGCAGAAATGGCAGATAGGACCTGGTCGAGCCGTCTGATATGGAAACTGCTCTGAACGGCTGTCTGGCCTGGATCTTGGCTGCCCTGGATGGTCCTCCTCTGCCCACCGGCATAAACGGCCTCTTCAAGGCCTGGCTCTCCTGCTTCCTTCCTCTGAAATCCTCGCTCCACCTCACGAGCGATAGAAAGAACTTCAGCATAGGTCTTCAACTGCTGTGCCATCATATACATCTGGATCTCCATCTGTAGGCCTTGCTGGAACCTGCTCGCCCTCTTCTCCTCATCTGACACCATATAGGGGGCGAAGCGACTCAGCCTGAGGAACTCAGCAGCATACTCATCTACGGACCTCTCCCCCTGCTGAAGCCTGATGAACTGCTCCTCCATGTCTTTCTGAGCAGTGACGGGGAAGAAACGACTGTAGAAGCTCTTGGAGAAGGTATCCCCAAGAATAGGCTTCTTCAGCGAGCCTCCTCTGCAAGCCACCAAGTCCGAGCAATGTCCTCAGCTGGATCTTTGCAACCTCCACTTGGCTCTCCTTGGGCACCCTGGCGGCGTTCAGCAGATCGGTGGTGTCCACTAACCACTGCTCAGCCTCCAAAGGCCTCTCGACTCCTGAGAATAGCCGGTTGTAGCCGCCGGAAATCTGAGATGTTCCCCGGCTTCTTTCGCTCCTTCGGGCTGCTAACTCCTGCCTGAGGAGTTCAGTCTGCTGCTGATGGATCTCCACTTGCTGCTGCTGGGTCTCCATCATAGCCCGAATGATGCTCAGGACATCAGCCTGCTCTCCTCCCGCGGGTCCATCCGGGACTTGCCCGACATTGTTGCGACCCGAACGTCTCTCCATACGAAAGGGATAAGATCTGGAATTGGAATCAAGGAAAGGAATTAGGATACGAAGGATTGGTCAATTGAAGGAATCAAGATGGACTTATAACTTTGTACATTGCAGTTGGCATAAGTAAATCGTTAGAATTTGCCACTTGGTTGTACTTTTAGGTCTGAGAGCCTAGGCTCTGATACCAACCTGTAACGCCCCGATCCCAAAGATACGGAGACGTCACTGCGACGCATATACGTAGGTCGAATGAACCCCCACGTATATACGCTAAGCAAATAATACAACAAGCAACAGAGTATAACACACAGCGTGATACAACCATATGCCAACATACAAAGTAAAAGTACAGAGTTTACAAGTTATGATATACAAAATCACCATAACAGTGTCCATTATCACAACTCCAGTCCAAAAAGAAACAAGATACAACCAAAATACAAAAATGCTCACGTGTGGATGGAGACCACGTGAACCAAAAGAAGTGCCGGGCACGCTGGATCTAGGACTGGTCGGACTGATCTCCAAGGTAAGCCAAGTCCTCAGCGGAAGGCTCCACCTCGTTCCAGACCTCTGAATCTGAATGTGCAAATCCAAAGGGTCAAGACATAATACGAGAAATAAAATAGTCAAGTGACAATAGGATCATGAATAGTGGTAGAAGAGCAATACTAAGTAACCATGCATGTCAGGATATGTAACTATGTAAGTAATGACATATGAAATGAATATACAATGAGTGTCGTATTATTATTACTTGTCTTACTGTGATATCTAGCTATGTTGCCCAGCGTCCCAGAACACATAGATCCATATCCTAGTATGACAAGGTTGTTATTGGAAATAGCGGTTATATCGACGAACTATGTTTACAGTGGTGAAACCGGAAGTAATAAAGCCTGAACAGTGAAGCCTGAATAATGAAACCTGAATAGTGAAGCCTGCTCGGTCCCCTGGCGTACCACAGGTCAGACCGGAACAATATTTGTACAATATTGTTTAAACCACTGTAAACACGAACACATACCGATATTCCGCATATTTCCCCCCGACCCATGTGTAAGTTGGTGTATTTTATGAAAAGTCAGATACTTCATGCTTGGTTTTAAGGATAGCATGAAGGGTTGGTGATAGTTCATATTTAACAAATTATGGGATGATATTATATAACAAGAAGCCATGAAGCATGAATTAGACAAGTTCCACCATGTAACAAGTCATGAAGCATGAATAAAGTACTTCCATCAGGTAACATGTCATACGGTATAGATATGATGTATATAACAAGACTAGTATAGTGTACATGTATCAGGAAATACCCAAATCAGAAAAGAAACAAGTCTGAAAACTGTCCCAGGATTTGGCCTAACGGTCGACTCCGGTCGACTGCCGGTCGACTGGGGAAATGAACTGGCGGTTGAGTCCCGGTCGCCTGCCGGTCGACTGGGCGGGAGCCGTGAGCTCCAGATTTGGCCGGTCGACTGCCAGTCGACTGGTCCAAACCAAAATCCTAAAGCCGGTCGAGTTGCGGTCGACTGCCAGTCGACCGCCCGCTCAAGTCGTGCAGGTTGTGCACATCGGCAGAGTCCCGGTCGACTCCCAGTCGACCGGTCCTCGGGAAAATTCTGCTATTAGAGCAGAATTCCAGATTCTGAAGGGATCGGTCTCTACAGTCTAAAAGTAGGGGTTTTTACAACATAAGGGAACTGATATAACATTGTAAGTACATCAGAACTAGGTTTAGTCATGGTGATCAATACAATTGCATGAGAAGGTTGGATTGGGCTCATATGACCTAAAGGTTGGATTTTTACCATACCCATGAACTTGGATTTCTACCCTAACATGTAGAGCTGTTAATTTGGGTCTTGGTGAGTAAGAACTCACCTGGAAGATCAGATCTGAAGTTTGATTTAGGGTTGGAGGTGTTGCTTCCCTCCAAAGCTTGTAGTTGAAGCTTGAGGTTGAAGAAGTGCTCCTTGGATGAAGCCTTGAAACCCCCTTGTGATCTAGAGGAGAAAGTGGAGGGATTGGAGTGATCTAGGGCTAGGGTTTTGCTGGAGGAGAGGAAGAGGATTTCTGCAATTTCTCTTTTGATGGAGAAGGTGAGAAAAAGGGTATTTTGCAAATGCATGTGATTATATACTTTGGGGTTTTTGTGAAGGGGGTGACAATTTGGTGGATGTGAGGGATTTCTTTGCAAGAATGTGGGGTGAGGTGTCCTCTCCCTTGCCACTTGGTCAGCTGAGAGCAAGAGAGAGTGTGAGTGGGTGGTAGGTAAGGTGAGTGGAATGATGAGGTGGCAAGTGAAGTGGAAAAATCAATTTTTGCAAATTTTGGAAAAATGCTAAAAATTCAAGTATTTTGGATTGGTCTGGAAATTTTACCAAAAATCAAGAAAAATATTTGAAGACTAAAGGTGAAATCCGTTTGAAGAAATACTGTGTAGATTTTAATTAAAAATCCCAGAAGCAGAAATTTACCGACACCGAAATAATTTCATAAATTTATAAAATTCTTAGAAAAATAATATAAGTAGGAAATATGATTCTAAGCAATAAAGTCTAAAGGACTTTCTTGAAATTCCTAACAGATTGGAAGATAAAAATTCGGAAATCGGTCAGCGGTACTGGCCGACACCGGTTTTTGAAGAAATTCATTTTAATTTCAGAAAATTCTAGAAAATCACATAAAATCTAAAATATTATAAAATGATGTTTGAAATTAAAATCGGTCAATACGGATGGTAAATCGGAAGATACGGTCAAAGGGCCGAATACGTAACTAAGTACGTATTCCGGGAAAGGGGCATTACAAAGGCAAAAGGGAGGACCATGCAGAGATAGGAATTTAGCCTAGTTTTCATTTCTTAGTTTAGGTTTTTAGTCTTTCTTTTCATGTAATTTTAGTTTTCATTTATGTAATTCAGAGGAGATCGACTTTCATCGAAGAACAAGACTGAAGCTAGAGCTGGAGTGACACCGGTGTAAGACTTATTTCTTTTCTTTGATTGTAATGAAATCAAATCGATGTTCTTTTTGTGTATGTACTTCTTTTTAGTCTTCTTCTTCTTCTTTTCTATTTTACCTTTCTTTTTGGTACAACTGTCTTCCAAGTGAGTCTAAAAGCATCAAAAGAGCCTTGCCTTTGCGAGTGCCACCGATAGCTCATGACGATGGAATTGTGAGTCTCTCTGTATCATTTCATGCTTGCGTATCTTGATGATGTAATGTGGAAGAGACCAACATTCGACTCTTATGGGCTATGCGCTGCTTGCCTCCAATTCAAGGTAACATCGAAGCTAAAAACTCAAGTAAGCTTTGGTGAAAAGAAGGTAAGTAACTCTTTTATTTCTTTCTTTCATTTTTGTAAATTAAATCACCATCTCTTCAAAATCACTCTTTTTTTCTCCACTTCATTTGTACATATCGCTTCATTATGTTCTGATTTTTTCCACCTTCTTCATCTTTCACTTTCTCTCTAATTTTAACATAATTCTTTTTCCTTTTCTTAACTTAAAAACAGAGAAGAATCTTCGCTTTTCTTCTTAACGATTTCAATAAAACTGTAAACGCTTCATCGCAAACCCTCCTTGTGGATCACGACCCGCATAGCCACTTGCTATAGCGGAAGAATTGAGCACTTGCACATTCTCTTTTTAAGTTCTATAATCTCGTATTTTGTGTGCAGGTTTCGCTTCAATCACCGCGCCTATGCGGCAGATCTGGGGCCGTTGAGCCCCAGATTCTGCCAGCTGTCTCATCTTCTGGAGCCTTCTCTCTGAGGCTATAAATACACCACCAGGGCCTTTGCAAAAGGAGGTTGAAGAGAGGAGAGATTAGAGATTAGATGCTTGTATTTTTTTAGGATTTTTCACTAGGATTTTTGTAGTGCTCTAGATCTTCTTCCTCCTAGAAATTCTGCAAAAGAGAGTTGTAAGAGAGAGAAAGCTTGTGTACACCAAGGAGTGACAACTGTGAAGCAAGGATTCATCCATTCTCTTCTCTCTACTTGAGCATTTTCTAGTATTACTTGCTTTCTTTAATTCTAGCTTTACTTTACTTGCACTTTTATTCATGCTTTGCTTTTCTTTTCTTGTAATGGCTAGTAGCTAATTCTTCTCATGTCTAGCTAACCACTAACCTTGCTAACTACTAACTCATGGGTGATTGCTATCTTTAATCTTGCAAGTTGTATGGTCTTCTCTTCTCCGATGGGTTACTTTCATTGCTTGGCAAGTTCTTGTTGTAATTCCATATGATTCATGTGTGCCTCATTTAGAGCCTTGTCTTTAGAACAAGTGCCTTGATGGAACATGGAGATGGATCACCAAACATATGCTATTTGTTGTACAACTTCTTTACTTCAATTAATGAATGTTGTATCTTCTTCCTTAGCATCCCTTGAGTGTCGCTCTTTTGATTCCATTATTGAAAGTCTATCTTGTAGGCCAATGACATCTATGAGGCTACAAGACAAGTCCAAGAGTGATCACCCGTCATTCAAGTGGGAAAGTAATTAGACCAACACGCAAGACAAATCTATGCCGATGAATCAACATGAGGCACGCATTCATTATCACAGAGTTTAGTAAGTTTTGGCAAGGTAGTAAGGTTAGCTAGTCATGGTTTTCTCCACCTTAAAAGTCTTCTTCAAAGTTTTCTTTCTTTTAGTTTTAATTCCAAAAGCAAATCTCTTCTTTGATTTCTTTTCATTTTCCATCATGAACAAAGCCACCCATTCTTTCATTTCTTTTTCCATGTTTTATTCATTCTTTTAAAGACAAAGAAGAATCTTCGTTTTCTATCTTCACAACGAACCGTAACGCTTCCATCGCAAGCTCTCCCTGAGAATCGACTCGGTATAGCCCATGCTATAACGGAGATAGGAAAGGGTACATTAATCATTTTGAATACATTTGTGGAGTGATCAAAGCACTTGAGGTTGTTTCTAACCTTCTCTCTTTTTATTGAATATATTTTGTGTGCAAATTATACTCCACAATACAACACCTTTCCCGTCCTAAGCAAGCATCATGTAGAAGATGGAGAAGATTACATCGGAGAAGAAAGGAGGCACTTTTACATAGATTGTCACTATTTATTACATCAATCCCTCTCTATCTCTCTCTGAATCTCTCAGTCATACTACAAGATCTAAAAAGAAATGAAAATATAAAAGAAAAGAAAGGAAGAACATCTACACTATCCTACACTAAAAACATAGAAACCCTAGCCTAAAATCAAAAAACTGCCTCCGTTTAGGTCCTCTACAGGGGTTTTTTATAGACATAGGACATTGTCGCGGATCCGCGGCAATACCAGGGAGTTAGCTCACTGTTTTGGTACGGGGATGCGCGACGCTTCAGGGGCCTTCTTGGTATATTCAGTTTCAGGCATATTTAGCCGAATCTTCGTCTAATATGCGCAAAAGTCTAAATTCAATGTATCTTCTGGAAATTCTCATTCTTGGCCTCCAAGTAATGCAGATTAAATTACCCAAAAATGGGTTTAATTAAGCTCTTATTATTCCTTTGCCCTTAAACTCTTGATTTACCTACAAGAGAGACCAAAACACGGCTTAGACCGATATTTTATTCATAAATCGGTAGGGAAATGCGATATAATAATGCATAATCGGAGACTAATCACACCCACACTTATCTTTTGCTCGTCCCGAGCAAAACAAGAAAAGAAAAACTATACTACAAATGTTATTACACCACTTTCGCAGGTAACGCGATTGCACTGAATACAACAAGCCATTAAACCTCAAGGTTACCCCTAGAGGAGGAGTTTTGTCTCCTGAGGGTTTTCAGCGGATTGCACCCACAAAATCCATAAAGAAAGAAGACAAATGTTAGTATTTTGAAAATACATTTTGAAAGAGAGACAAGTTTTCAAAATATTTTTGCAAAATATAAGCGATCTAAGGTCATAAGTCCACCAAAATTATTCTTCCTTAAACTTAGTCTCTATGCAAGATCTTCTCTTCCATTAAGGTAAAAATTCAAAATTGGATTGAATATTTTATCTTTCATAAAACCTAGATAATATGCATTTTGTGATAGTGAAGATTTCTGGGATTTCAACTCTAACCATCAAGCCATTTATATTTTTTTATATATATATTTTCTTTCTTTTTCTTCTTTTTTTCTTCTCTTAGTTTTCTTAGGCTTTCTAGTTCACCCATGTAGTGAGCCTATAACCGATGACTCCCAGACCAGACGATTTTAGGGCACCAGATGAGAAAACATCCCTCGGGTTTAAGGACTCGAGTAAACAATGCCACAAAACTAAGGGGGATTTTTTGTTTCTTTTGACCACCGTTAGGCGTGAATAATCATGCTTCTTGAGGCATAGTTATCCAGCTTAATAAGTGATTTTTTTCATTTATTTATATTTTTTTCTTTTTATTTATTTTGACATTTTAGGTCTTTGTTTCCATCCCAAAAATGTGTAAGTGTGAAGTGCATACTATCTAAGGCAAAAAATTCAAGATAAACTATCTCTCCAATTTATCTTACTTAGCCTATAATTTTAAACAAGATCTATTATTTTGACTAGGTTTAAGATGTCATAATTAAGGCTTTCTTAATTTCTAAGATCATCTTAATTTTCTTAAAAATAGATCAAAACTTTGTCTCTTATTTCAAAAAGTTTTTAAAGAAAGAGAAAAAATCCTATACAAAAGGGAAGATTTCTAAAAGTATCCTAAAATGAAGGTGTAAAAGAAAGAAAATCTAAAAACTCTATGTTAGTAAACCCTCCCCCACACTTATCTCATGCATTTGTAAGTTCACCTAGAGGGGGGGTGAATAGGTGATGGCTAATCTAATGGTCACTTAATGCCAAATAATGCAAATAATGCGGAAGCTAAAAATAATTATGACCTAATTACAACTTTTACACTAGACACTATGTATAACACAAGAGTGTTGCCGAATTCCCCGTGAAGGGCTCTGGACAAACTCCTCTAGATTCCCCTTGAATGGGTTGAGGTGCCGCGTTGGCTCTCTTGGTTGAATACATGTGTTAGTCACAATCCCAAGCAATATATCAATATGAGCACAATGAATATATCATGCATATAAAAGTAAAGACAAGAAAAGTAATACAAGATATAATAAGAGAGATAGAGAGAGAGGAATGGCAATCGCAAATACAAGGATATGTTTCGAGGTTCGAGCACACTTGCTCTACATCCCCGCCTTCGACACACGAAGGATTTCCACTATGCAAGATCCCAATGGATCTCTCCTCGTGCCGCAACACCTACAAGCCCTCGGACTCCCTAGTCCCGTACACACGCAAGCCCCACAAGCTTGCCGAGGCCGCACCTTGAACCAAAGAGTTCACAACCAAACTCCAAACCACCACGAGCACACTTGCCCGTCTCCTCAAAGTACAAGAATGAAATCTTGGTGATCCAACACTTTGATCACCAATGAAAGCTCTCACTACAACACTCCTATAAGATGAATAGCAATGGATAGCTCAAGTGCGGTGTGAGAAAAGCAAGGAAAGAACTATGGTGAAAAACTCAAGAAATCACTTTAAACACTCTTGTTAAAATCTTCCCTTTAGATAGGAAATATTTGCTCTCTATTTTGTGGAGAAAAACTTCTGAAAAGAGTGGAAAAAAACTAGCTCAAAGCTCTCCTAAAATCTTGGCTCAAAACAATGACCAAACCCCCAAATTTATAGGCCAGAAAAATATAGCCGTTGGGGTCTGTCAGAGCTGCCGGTCGACCGGTCCGGTCGACCGCCAACGGTCAAAAATCCGACCGTTGGAGCCTCCGGTCGACCGGCCCGGTCGACCCAGAAGAACAGAGAGCACTGCTCTTAATTCCGGTCGACCCGCCCGGTCGACCTGCCAGACGTGCACAGTTTTGTGCACGTCGGTCGACCGTTGCGGTCGACCGCACTTGGTTCCGGTCGACCCGCCCAGTCGACCGACCTCTATGCAATGGTTAACTTGGAGCACAGTTTTGAGGTCTAAAACGTTCGAATTTGGGAATAAGTATATAGGATGAAGTTGTAGATATTGAAGTGTTCTTTCTAATGCAACTTAAATAAAATCAATATCAATTCAGAATTGAAAGTTATCAATAAAATACTAAAAGGTATCAAATCAGAAACTGTAAACTATTTTTAGAACCAGAACAGACTTCAACCCAATATTTGACATTCTTAACATTTAAATCACTAAATGATTATTGAATATTAAATGTAGCTCTGAAAGTCAGCTTTAAAATGCAATTTAAATCATGTTAATTGAATATAGAATCAAAAGTTATGACTAGAAAACTAAAAGAATGTCGAGCAGATCAGCAGAACGGTCGACCGAGAAAACCCGAGAGTTCTAAAATGGTTTTGGCTAAAAACACATGTATATTTGAAACACCAAAACCAAAACGGTATTTTTCTAGAACTAAAAATCTTTTATGAAAACACATATAAATCAAGAGTGTGTGTGTGATATGAACTTGAGCAATCCACCAACTATTCTATCCTTTACATTTTAACTAAAACAAAATCTTATAAAAACAAACCTAGACACAAGTCTTGATCTTGAAGTCTTCCCTTGAAGTCTTCTCATCTTCTTGACTTGGTCCAAGCTTGATCCAAAAGCTCCTTGGATCACACCGTGCTAGCTCTAAATCTTGATATTTTATCCTTTGTTGAGCTATGCACCTACTAAGATCTTGGTAATGAATCTGTCACTAATTAAACACAAGATCATTAGTAATATAACTACATGAGTTGATCATCATCAAAACTAGAGTGATGGGCCTTTGGGCCAACAATCTCCCCCTTTTTGATGATGACAAAACTCATGGAGTTATATATGCATGGATTAAAGTAAAGCTTCAAAGAAGCTCCCCCTTAACTCATGCATAACAAGAAATAATAGATATGGCAATGAGGCACATGAATATGTATGCAAGTATGGAGATAAAACATGCAACAAGCATAAATCAAAATCTTTTTCTCCTATTTGCAATACAAAAATATATGCATAACTAACAAGGAAGATAAATACTTCTCCCCCTTAAGCAATGAAAACATGCATATATACTCAAATACTTCTCCCCCTTTTTGTCACTCATTAACAAGGGTTCAAAGTAAAATCAAATCAAACAAATTTTTCTCCCCCTTTTTGTCAAAAACAAAGAGATCAAGAATGGGTAATACAAATCAATCAATAAAAATTTATATGCGATATACATTCATGAAGAGGAAGACGCTAAGTTAGCTTCCCTACACATATGCATTACATGAAGAAGGGATGACAAGCCCTAACTCACATAACACATATTATGCAATGCATAAGAGGAGATGTGAAGCTCCCCCTACAAACGTATATCATATAAAGAAGAGTTGTCAAGCTCCTCAATTTATAATATACTCAACATGAATCCATATGTAAGAGAGATGTTAAGCTCTCCTTGCATATAGGAAATGCAAATCAAACATTTTAAGTTTTTCTTTAAAATTTTGAACTTTCTTAATAAAACACATTTTGAAATATCAAGTAACCAAATTTTTATTTTGATATCAATTTTTGAAACTTCATATTGCATAAGCTTTAAGAATTACCATGTGAAAGTTGAATTAAGCTTAGCAAATAGATCACATGTATGAAAAGATAATAGCAATAGAAATTGATATAATTTACATTTGAAAGCATTCATACATACAATCAAAATACGAGTATATAAAAATCATATTGATACCAATTGAAAATATCCAATGATACCAATTGAAGAGTAAGCTTATCATATACTCTACCATATGAAGAATTTGCACTAGTTAATATGAAAATGTTTTTAAAACTAGTACGGAATCCTTCAAGGAAGGAATAAAGCAAAAAATGTCAATTAGTCTCAATATTCCTTTAAATCATCACACATTTTTTAAAAAAAAAAAAATCATATTTCAAGATATATGTATGTTTTGACAACATAACAAGTATACATACATATCTCTTAAACACAATTGAGTCCATATAAATAGATTTGCATTAAAGGCAAATGACTCAAGAAGTATACATGTATATATTAAAGTTTGGCAAAATACACATATACATGAAATGAAAACACATGATCATAAATCAAATCCAAAAAGTGGGAATATAAGTTTAAAAATGTATGTATCATCAAAACCAAGCAATACAAGCACATTTCATGGGTTCAAATAAGCATTCAAGCACAAATATAAATAAATTTATTTGTGGCCCACGATATGTACAAGTATAAATCCTAGTGTTGACAAAAACTAACATATAAACTAATATTCAAATCATGAAGCATCAAATTTTGAGAAAAATAGAATCATGTGTCAATCTCAAAAATTATTTGAAGAATAAATAACTAGTATAAATTGTTTTTGAAAAACTAGTTAAAGATCCTTCAAATATATCAAATCTTATGTTTTTCATAAACATAACTAGATACATAAAAATTTAAGCACTCATGGTCTATAAGGCTCAAAATATTTTTAACAAAAGTGTGAGTGTTAAACGATCATGTAAATAACATTTTATGAAAATAGTCAATGAAGCTCAAAAAGATCATAAGTCACAAATAAAAAAAAATCATTTTTCATTAAAACACTAATCTTCATGGTATATGTATGATTAATCCAATCCTAACAATACACATACATATCCCAAATATAAAAGAGTCTATCAAATGTATTTGCATGAAGGCAAGAGATTCACGGGTATACATGTATATTTATTAGATTTGAATTAAAAATACATATACATGAAGTAAAGCATAAAAATAGGTAAAACATGTATAAAAGAGAATCATCAAAACTAGTCTATACATATGCATATAGTGGATACAAATGAGCATGAAGTTCAATTATATATGAATCAATTGTAGTTCACTATTTGTATATGTATACATGCAAGTTTGACACATTCTACATCTAAGCATGTAAATACCACATGAAGCACACAAATAATAAAACATGAACATGCTATGAATATGATAAAAGAACTAGCATGTACATAAAAATAAGAGTTTAGAGATTGTTACCAACTCCAAAGCTCCTATCATGGTGGTTGTCCCACCAAAGCTCCTTGATAGTGATGCATCCAAATGTATGTCCATCAAGTCCATTGCATCCACTACCAAGGCACCAATCCTCTCACGTCTTGTGAGAGTCCTCACCTATATCAAAAGCAAAAGGTGGGGGTTTTGGTACCCATATTTTCTTGGTCCTTTGGGGTTAGACTTGTAAGGAATCCAAAATCTTTTATAATTAGCAAAATTTAGAGAATTAATATTATCATAACAAAACTTTGCTAAATGGCCTTTGCGGCCACAATGTGTACATACGTACACCTTAGTATGCTTATGTGTAGGAGTGTGATCATGGTGTGCAACATAAGCATGATGATGTGCATGAATGGATGGAGTTTGTTTCTTTGAAAACAAAGACTCTAATTTACTATGATTGAATGCACATGTGCTCAAATTAGAGCTCAAACTATCTATTTTATTTTTCAACATATTTATCTCATTAGTGGTGGCATGTAAAGCATGATGAGATAAAGAATCATTTTTCTTTTTCTTATAAGAAACAAAATCTTTTTCTTTTTCAACAAATTTTCTTTTCAAAGAGTTATTTTCTTGCAAAATACTTTCTCTTTGTTTTTCCACCAAAGCAATTTTATTTTTCAAGGTAGTATTCCCTTCACATAAATCATTCAATTTTGCAAGCAAGGAAACATTCTCATTTTTCAAATCTTTGTTTTCTTTTTCTAAGCATGCAACCTTATTTTAAATGTATCTTTTTCTTTAAGCATGCAATCAAAATCCTTTTTCAAGTTTTTATTATCTTTTTCTAAGCATGCAATGTTACTCCTAAATGAATCATGTTCCTTATGCATGCAAGCAATGTTCTTTTTCAAATTTTTATTTTCTTTCTTTATCATGTCATATTTTTCAAGCAATAGATGACAAAAAGTAGAAAGCTCTTCATATGACATGTTAACATCCTCATCCTCAGATTGGGTGTTTACCTCAAGGGGGTTATCCCTTGGACCATATAGCACTTGTTGGAGATGTCGCTTCCAACGTCCGAATCGCTCCCCGTATAGTATAGATCCTTTTCGCCAAGGGAGGTGAGGGTGTTCCAAACTACAAAAGCCGAATCAATATTAGCAACTCTAGATAAATAAACATCATCTAGGGTAGACTTTAAAGCATTAAGGGCTTTTGAGTTAGCCTCAAAATTCTTACCATCTAAAGAATATGCATTATTAGTAGTGGCAAGATATACATGAATGCCTAAGGCCTTGAGGTACAATGACATCTTAACCTTCCAAATTTGGATGTTAAGAATGTCAAAGGTGGGTGGTGACATAAAGTCCATGGTGTGTGTACAAATCTTGTGATTAGCCTAAAAATGAGGATCTTTAACTCTAGGTTGTTAGACCCAAATCAGAGTACCAAGCTCTGATACCAATTGTAAGTTCACCTAGAGGGGGGGTGAATAGGTGATGGCTAATCTAATGGTCACTTAATGCCAAATAATGCAAATAATGCGGAAGCTAAAAACAATTATGACCTAATTACAACTTTTACACTAGACACTATGTATAACACAAGAGTGTTGCCGAATTCCCCGTGAAGGGCTCTGGACAAACTCCTCTAGATTCCCCTTGAATGGGTTGAGGTGCCGCGTTGGCTCTCTTGGTTGAATACAAGTGTTAGTCACAATCCCAAGCAATATATCAATATGAGCACAATGAATATATCATGCATATAAAAGTAAAGACAAGATAAGTAATACAAGATATAATAAGAGAGATAGAGAGAGAGGAATGGCAATCGCAAACACAAGGATATGTTTCGAGGTTCGAGCACACTTGCTCTACATCCCGCCTTCGACACACGAAGGATTTTCACTATGCAAGATCCCAATGGATCTCTCCTCGGTGCCACAACACCTACAAGCCCTCGGACTCCCTAGTCCCGTACACACGCAAGCCCCACAAGCTTGCCGAGGCCGTACCTCGAACCAAAGAGTTCACAACCAAACTCCAAACCACCACGAGCACACTTGCCCGTCTCCTCAAAGTACAAGAATGAAATCTTGGTGATCCAACACTTTGATCACCAATGAAAGCTCTCACTACAACACTCCTATAAGATGAATAGCAATGGATAGCTCAAGTGTGGTGTGAGAAAAGCAAGGAAAGAACTATGGTGAAAACTCAAGAAATCACTTTAAACACTCTTGTTAAAATCTTCCCTTTAGATAGGAAATATTTGCTCTCTATTTTGTGGAGAAAAACTTCTGAAAAGAGTGGAAAAAACTAACTCAAAGCTCTCCTAAAATCTTGGCTCAAAACAATGACCAAACCCCCAAATTTATAGGCCAGAAAAAATAGCCGTTGTGGTCTGTCAGAGCTGCCGGTCGACCGGTCCGGTCGACCGCCAACGGTCAAAAATCCGACCGTTGGAGCCTCCGGTCGACCGGCCCGGTCGACCCAGAAGAACAGAGAGCACTGCTCTTAGTTCCGGTCGACCCGCCCGGTCGACCTGCCAGACGTGCACCGTTTTGTGCACGTCGGTCGACTGTTGCGGTCGACCGCACTTGGTTCCGGTCGACCCGCCCAGTCGACCGACCTCTGTGCAATGGGTTAACTTGGAGCATAGTTTTGAGGTCTAAAACGTTCGAATTTGGGAATAAGTATATAGAATGAAGTTGTAGATATTGAAGTGTTCTTTCTAATGCAACTTAAATAAATCAATATCAATTCAGAATTGAAAGTTATCAATAAAATACTAAAAGTATCAAATCAGAAACTGTAAACTGTTTTTAGAACAAGAACAGACTTCAACCCAATATTTGACATTCTTAACATTTAAATCACTAAATGATTATTGAATATTAAATGTAGCTCTGAAAGTCATCTTTAAAATGCAATTTAAATCATGTTAATTGAATATAAGAATCAAAAGTTATGACTAGAAAACTAAAAGAATGTCGAGCAGATCAGCAGAACGGTCGACCGAGAAAACCCGAGAGTTCTAAAATGGTTTTGGCTAAAAACACATGTATATTTGAAACACCAAAAACCAAAACGGTATTTTTCTAGAACTAAAAATCTTTATGAAAACACATATAAATCAAGAGTGTGTGTGTGATATGAACTTGAGCAATCCACCAACTATTCTATCCTTTACATTTTAACTAAAACAAAATCTTATAAAAACAAACCTAGACACAAGTCTTGATCTTGAAGTCTTCCCTTGAAGTCTTCTCATCTTCTTGACTTGGTCCAAGCTTGATCCAAAAGCTCCTTGGATCACACCGTGCTAGCTCTAAATCTTGATATTTTATCCTTTGTTGAGCTATGCACCTACTAAGATCTTGGTAATGAATCTGTCACTAATTAAACACATGATCATTAGTAATATAACTACATGAGTTGATCATCATCAAAACTAGAGTGATGGGCCTTTGGGCCAACAGCATCATGATGTATGTATGCATGAAACAAATAGAGAGGGAAGGAAAAATCACCTCAAGGTGGTGGTTCCGGTGGTGGTCTGATTGGTCCACGAAATGCGGCCCAATCCAACTTGCGTGGAATCTGGAGGAACCCACCAGAGACCTATAAAATACAACCCACTAGAATGATGTATATATATATATGATTTTTATTACGAATTTAACCCTATCTAATTTTCAAATTTTCAAAATTATTTCAGAGTCAAATTTATCAAGACCCTTGTCCCATAATGGAATGATTGATTTGGACTCAGAAAATACAAGAGCTAATACCGACTCAGGAAAAAGACTTAAGTCAAGTAAAGGTTCAGGAGTCGAGATTGGTTCATGAAGAAGGTCCAAATCAAGAAGATGAAGCTCAAGTCCATATTTATTTCCCCATGATGGAATGTGACTTTCTAAGATTGTTGATTCAAGTTCAAGAATGATAGGTATGGGAATCAAAACTGACTCTAAAATGTTGCTCAAATTGGGTAACATAACATGAGTCAATATTGATTCAGGAATTTGAATTGGATCACAAATTTGAGGATCGAAGTCACATTCCTCATTGAGTTAATTTCATAAAAATGAGAACTTGCCAATTTATCAATGGGACTTTCAAAAGTATGAAATTGGTCAAGTTCAATATGATGATCATAAAAGATTGGTGATTCAATTTCACAATAGACTGGTACTGGATCCAATACTGACTCGGGAAAAAACCTGAATTCAGGTAAAAACACCTCAGTCAATATTGAATCAGGAAGTGAAATTAAATTACTAAGTTGAAGTTCATGATCATATTCATGCTCAAGTTCAATCTCAAGAAAAGCATAACTTGCCAAAATGTCAATAGGATTTGAAGTTTGGACAAGTTCAGATGGGTGTGCTGAAATTGAAACTTGATGTCCAAAATGACAAGAGTCCTGGGTCAGATCAATAGAGTTAGGGATAGCTGAATTGGTCACAGATTGATAAGATAGAGTTTCCTCATTCCTATAAATGCTAACCAATTGACTCAATTGTGTTTCCAACCTATTGATAGACTCGGCAGATGATTTTTGAAATTGTAATGCGGACTCTTGCAAGACTTCTATACTCTTTTCTAGATGTGATGTATCTTCAAGTGGTTATTCTAGAAAAGGATTGTAGGAATCTTGGTTTCCAAAACAACAAGTGTCATGGGTCAAATTGATAGAGTTAGAGATATTTGAATTGGTCAAAGGTGGAGAAGAGAGGGTTTTTTTCATTTTTATAAATGTTGACCAATTTACTCAATTGTGTTTCCAACCTATCAATAGACTGAGAAGAAGATTTTTGAAATTGTAACGTAGACTCCTGCAAGATTTCTATACTCTTTTTTAGACTTGATTTTTCTGCAAGTGGATGCTCTAGAATGGGAGCATAAGAATCTTGGTTTTGAAAATTTTGTAAAGAATATGAGTCCAAAATGTTTTGAGATTGAAGCTTGGACTCACACAAGAGTTCCTTACTTGTTTCTAGGGCAGATGGTTGTTCATTATGAGAAGGTGGAACTAGTAAGACTCTTGAAAATATTGTGAAATTGGAGAGGCCAACCTTTTCTGAAGTTGTTGCTCGGCCTCTTGTAGATTGCCTTCTATACTCTTTTCTAGGTCAGATTTTTCTTCAATGGGAGGTCCAGAAAAAGGAGTATAGGAAGCGAAATCGGGGAATGAATATTGTGTAAATTGTGGACAAGGTGGACACGGTGGACAAGGAGGTTGAAAATTTAACTCGGGGGAGGTGAATCCCCACTGACTCTGTGAAGAGTTGAAATTATTTTGAAAATTTTAGTATAAGAATGAGGGTATGGGTTGTATTGATTCGGATAAGGCCAACCCGGTGTATTTGGTTGGTTCTTATTGTAAAAAGCTGGGTTGGAATTATCCGAAACAAATGGGGTCGTGTGAAATATGAATTCAATTAGGATTGAAAGAATTGTTATTGTTGAATTCCATTTCACAAACAATCACAAATAAAAAAGAAAAATCAAACAACAAACAAAAAGAAAAGAAAACAATCAAAACTAAGCCTTGTTGGTCCCCGAGATGATGTCAAATGCGGAACTATCTCTGTTGGCAATTATAGATCTAAAAATACCCAAGTCAACACAAAACTAAAACAAGAAGGATTAACGTTAAGCAAATAAATAAACTTACAAAAAGGAAAACAAATCTCAGAAAATAGACAAACGCAAACAAGAGAGATTTATCCTGGTTCGGTCCTTGTAACCTACATCCAGTCCCCAAGCCACCCGCTTGAGATTTTCCTTTATCCTTGATTTTGTACACCCAAAATCACAACCATGCACACCACTTGACAAATCCCCTTTGCCAAATGTGTACACCTTCTCTACATCCAAGAGAACACCTTCTCTTCCACCAAGAGAATAAATTTTACCTTGTACAACTGCCTCTACACCAAGAAGCCACCCGTGTACAATGCTTGCTTTGAGTATTAAAACTTTCCTATAAGCCTTGGTACTGTGTATAAACGTGGACAAGGTCTAGTATAGGAGAAACTTCAGAGAACTTCACAATGGAAATGACTTTTGGTGAAGAACAGAAGTTGGAATCAGTTTTCAGATTTTGACAGAATTTTGGCTTTGGAAAACTGAAGATTTTTCTTGGTATTTGGCCTTTGGACTAACTACCCTTTACATAGCTGAAGATTAGGGTAAGTTAGGGTAGTTATAGGAGCAATTCAAATGATAGAAACGTTGGAATTCGTTGCACAAAAGACCAGATAACGAAAACTGTCCAACAGTCAGAAACTGCCTATAGTCGACTTGACATAGAGTTAGTCGACTAGACTAGGCAATTTTCCTTCTATTAGTCGACTAGGTTTGGGTATTAGTCGACTAGGTCAAGAGACGTTGGAGTGACAGTTTTCTGTATAACTGATTCAAGTCGACTGCAACTACTTATAAGTCGACTGGACCAGGGATTAGTCGACTAGGGGCAAGGGATTAGTCGACTACACTTTGCTATTAGTCGACTAGTATTGACTGTTAAGTCGACTAATGCACAAACAGAGAGTTGGGTCTGTTTTGACACAAGACTTAGTCGACTAGGGGTTTGGGTCAAGTCGACTACACATGTTATTAGTCGACTTGACATAGGTATTAGTCGACTAATGGACATTGATATGGTGTGTGTGTCAAGGCTTTTTACATGCTATTTCATCTTTACAAAATGCATCATATCAACTCTCCTTGGGACATCTTGATCATGTAGAACTCTTGATTCGTCATGTGTTAGAGCTCCAAATGAAATGCTCCACAAAGTCTTCATCGAAATATGTTCCAACATTCTCCCCCTTTTTGATGATGACGCTTTGTGTGCACAAGTGCTCCCCCTGCAGAAAATAGGTTATATTTTCCTCCCCCTGCAGAAATTGGGTTATAACAAATATGAAAAGACTTTGTTCTCCCCCTGCAACAAATATATTAGTAAATATATATATATATGTTCTTTATCAATTTTTACATGGTACCTGCAAGATAAACGTTAGATGGTACCAAACATAAAAGAACATATTAACCTTTAGGAGTCCAAATCCATTTAGAATTTGGTTTCCACCTGTTAGTATACACATAGTTGCAAGAATCACATATATCATGAATGTAAGATGCAATATATGTATTTTTATCATGAAAACTTAAATTCTTAGGAATCCATATAAACTTTGTCTTAATTCTTTTTGAAATATGATTAGACTTTCTTTTCACATATGGATTACTAACATATGAATACTTTTCATTATATCCAATACCATAATGATTATCATGTGACAACTTCTGAAAAGATAATAAATCATTCAATTTTTCTTTTCCTTTATTGAACTTAGTCACATTTTGCAAAAGATCTTCATATTTCTTTTTGAAAACTGAAATATCTTTATCTAAAATAGAAATTCAAAGATTCAGTTTCCTTTTTCAGAAAAATGTTCTCTTTTATAAACTTCTCATTTTCATTTTTCAAAGATGATATGACTTTTTCAAACTCATCTTGTTGAGAATTTATAGAAGATACTTGTAAAGCATAACATGAATTTTCCTTTAAAAGTTTTTCATTTTCTTTTGATAAAACTTTATTTTTTAGTTTTTCATTTTTCAGATCATTAAATAATTCATGAAATGCATCAGAAAGTTCAGAAAATGATACCTCTTCATCTTCTATGGCCATGTAACATAGGTTGACACGTTCAGTAGATTCTTCTTCGTCAGAAGATGAGAAATCACTATTTTCTGATGATGCTTCATAGTGTTTCTTCTTTCTGAACTTTTTTCTCTTGTATTTATCTTTCTTTTTGAGCAAAGGGCAATCCATCTTCATATGACCTGGTTTATCACAATTAAAGCATTTGAATTTACCTTGCTTTAAAAATCGCCTGAATTTCTTTGAAAGCATTGCCATCTCCTCTTCATCGTCATTGGAATCGTCCGTGTCGAAGGATGCATGGAAGGCGAGTTCTTTCTTCTTTGAGCGGTGTTGTCGTTCGTCCTTCTTTCTTTCTTCTAACTGCACTTCATATGCCATTAGATTACCGATTAGGTTTTCTAATGTCATAGTTGAGAGATCATTCGCCTCTTCAATGGCGGTTGTCTTCTTCTCCCATTCTGGTGTTAGTGCATAAAGGATCTTTCGAACTCTTTTAACTTGGGTGTAGTCCTTTCCAAGAGATGCTAAGGAATTGGTGATGTCGGTGAATCTTTTAACCATTTCGGATATGGTTTCATTCTCCTCCATTTTGAATAATTCAAACCTGTGGACAAGAATAGATATTTTAGATTCCTTAACTTTACTTGTGCCTTCGTGTGTTACCTGAAGAGTATGCCATATTTGATGTGCAGAAGTGGCTGTTGACACACAGTTGAACTCTTCTTTGGTTAAGGCACATAACAAGGCATTCATCGCTTTGGCGTCAAGGTTCGCGTTCTTCTTTTGATCATCAGTCCAAGCGTTATAGTTGGTTGTTGGCTTGGTGTACGATGCTTCTACGATGTTCCAAAGGTCGTAGTTCAGCGATTGCAAGTAGATCTTCATTCTACACTTCCAATAGTTGTAGTTGGATCCGTCAAATAGCGGTGGACGTTGTGTAGAATGTCCTTCCTTGAATTGGGATGATGAAAACTCCGTTGCCATCTTTGTTGTTGACTTGTACCTGCTCTGATACCAATTGTTGGTCCCCGAGATGATGTCAAATGCGGAATTATCTCTGTTGGCAATTATAGATCTAAAAATACCCAAGTCAACACAAAACTAAAACAAGAAGGATTAACGTTAAGCAAATAAATAAACTTGCAAAAAGGAAAACAAATCTCAGAAAATAGACAAACGCAAACAAGAGAGATTTATCCTGGTTTGGTCCTTGTGACCTACATCCAGTCCCCAAGCCACCCGCTTGAGATTTTCCTTTATCCTTGATTTTGTACACCCAAAATCACAACCATGCACACCACTTGACAAATCCCCTTTGCCAAATGTGTACACCTTCTCTACATCCAAGAGAACACCTTCTCTTCCACCAAGAGAATAAACTTTACCTTGTACAACTGCCTCTACACCAAGAAGCCACCCGTGTACAATGCTTGCTTTGAGTATTACAACTTTCCTATAAGCCTTGGTACTGTGTATGAACGTGGACAAGGTCTAGTATAGGAGAAACTTCAGAGAACTTCACAATGGAAATGACTTTTGGTGAAGAACAGAAGTTGGAATCAGTTTTCAAATTTTGACAGAATTTTGGCTTTGGAAAACTGAAGATTTTTCTTGGGATTTGGCCTTTGGACTAACTACCCTTTATATAGCTGAAGACTAGGGTAAGTTAGGGTAGTTATAGGAGCAATTCAAATGATAGAAACGTTGGAATTCGTTGCACAAAAGACCAGATAACGAAAACTGTCCAACAGTCAGAAACTGCCTATAGTCGACTAGACTAGGCAATTTTCCTTCTATTAGTCGACTAGGTTTGGGTATTAGTCGACTAGGTCAAGAGACGTTGGAGTGACAGTTTTCTGTATAACTGATTCAAGTCGACTGCAACTACTTATAAGTCGACTAGACCAGGGATTAGTCGACTAAGGGCAAGGGATTAGTCGACTACACTTTGCTATTAGTCGACTAGTATTGACTGTTAAGTCGACTAATGCACAAACAGAGAGTTGGGTCTATTTTGACACAAGACTTAGTCGACTAGGGGTTTGGGTCAAGTCGACTACACATGTTATTAGTCGACTTGACATAGGTATTAGTCAACTAATGGACATTGATATGGTGTGTGTGTCAAGGCTTTTTACGTGCTATTTCATCTTTACAAAATACATCATATCAACTCTCCTTGGGACATCTTGATCATGTAGAACTCTTGATTCGTCATGTGTTAGAGCTCCAAATGAAATGCTCCACAAAGTCTTCATCGAAATATGTTCCAACAAGCCTATATTAAGGTTGACCTAGACCTAGACGACTCCTAACTGGTCGATTACCCGGGGGAGGTTGTTGCTTGAAGCCGACCACAAGCTAATCGGCCAGGTAGGGGCAAAATACGATGGGAAGTATCCGTGCATAAGCAACGGGCCTTAATTATGCCAAACCACGGTATCTTCGAGGCATAACCTCTTAATCCCCAACCTTAAACACTGATTTCACAAGAGTAAGATTCAAAATAAGTTCCACTCTCAGTAATCTCTTAATGAGTTCGAGATGTCCCTAGGGGCTGACGTCTATCAATTTTTATTAGGGCTTGGGTTGTGTGAGTGGGGAGGTGGTTTTTGGGCTAAGGAAGGGTGATGAAATCCCACCTTATCTTGTATGGGTTTTGCCCTTAAGTTCAATTTGTGCAAGTGTGCAATATAGACAAGAATATAACACAAAGCGATAAATCACCCACGTGTTTGTCCTATGCTATATGCAATACCATATGCACACCTCAATCCAGATCACAACAACAGAACAAAATACAATATATTGGAATTGAATTGACGCGTACTAAATGCAAATGTCTAAACCGTTTTAAAATTGCCCAAATACCGTATTTTAGTTTTTTTGTTTATTGCGGTATTTAGGCAATCAAACCAGGAAAGTAATAGTACAGATCCACTAGCTAGTACAATTGACACATCCCAGCACAACAAGATATACAATTATCACAAAATGGCCGCGTGTCTGCAGCAAAAGTCGCGTTTGCGCGGCGGTTCTTTAGAAGCTGAGTCCCTGCTTTCTAGAGCAGGGAGAAGCAAAGCTATTGTTTATTCTGCAATGTTAAGTACCTGTAAAGATTATCCTGCACACCAAAACAGAGAAGAAATGTTAACAAAAACGTGAAAATAAAACCATTCCCGTTCCCAGCAACGGCACAAAAGTTTAATCGGGGCGAAACCGAGCACTCGAAAATGTGTGTTTGTAAAATCAATGTAAAAGCTCGTATGTGCTAATGTTCCCTCGATACTTCCGTTATAGCATTGGCTCAACGGGTCGAATCCACAGGGATAGGAGGCGATAGAAGCATTAACAGTCTTTATTCACATGTTATGTTAACAGTTCTTCTTTGTTAAAGAATTAGAAAAGAAAAGAAAAAGAAAAGGAAATCAAGCATGTGGTAGGTGGAGAAGGCGATGAAAATGGCGAAGAAAACAAAAGAGAAGTGGTTTAGAAAATAAAATAGAAAAGAAGATGAAATAAAGATGAACTAAGAGGATGGTAAAAACATCGATGAAAAGATAAAAGAATTGATTTTTAAAACAAGATAAAAGAAAACACATGGCTACTAACTACTAATTGCTCCACTAACCATGCTAACCTCTTAGTCATAGTTGCCTCACATGGATCCTCGGCCATCACTAATCCTTGGCTTCAAGAGACGATATAGAGCATGGCACATAAGAAGGTTCTTCTACATTCAAACAACACATCCATACCACATAACAAGTTGCAAGCTACTGTTAATTCATCAAAACTGGTTAGTGGTGAGCATGAAATAAAGAAGACATTGTAAGTTAGCAAGTTAGTGGGCTAGGTGTTAGAAATGTTAGAATGTTAGAATCCATCATCATGAGCCATCAATGGCTCTTGCAAGAGCAAGGCCTTGTAGACGCTATTAGATTCATGTGAATTATCAGGTAAGTGGTTAGATGGTTAGTGGTTAGTAATTAGATTGCCATGAGAAGAAGAAATTAGCTAAGCATCATGTAGAAGATGGAGAAGATTACATCGGAGAATAAAGGAGGCACCTTTACATAGATTGTCACTATCTATTACATCAATCCCTCTCTATCTCTCTCTGAATCCCTCAGGCCTACTACAAGATCTAAAAAGAAATGAAAATACAAAAGAAAAGAAAGGAAGAACATCTACACTATCCTACACTAAAACATAGAAACCCTAGCCTAAAATCAAAAACTGCCTCCATTTAGGTCCTCTACAGGGGTTTTTATAAACATAGGAGGCTTTTGGAAGATGAGAAAGGGCCACGCGTCGAAATCGACGCGCTGCGGTAATACCAGGGAGTTAGGTCCCTGGTTTTGGTGCAGGGATGCGCGACGCTTCGGGGGCCTTTTTGGTATATTCGGTTTCGGGTATATTTGGCCGAATCTTCGTCTAATATGCGCAAAAGTTTAGATTCAGTGTATCTTCTAGAAATTCTCTTTCTTGGCCTCCAAGTAATGCGGATTTAATTACCCAAAAATGGGTTTAATTAAGCTCTTATTACTCATTTGCCCTTAAACTCTTGATTTACCTGCAAGAGAGACCAAAACACGGCTTAGACCTATATTTTATTCATAAATCGGAAGGGAAATGCGATATAATAATGCATAATCGGAGACTAATTAACTTTTCGAATTACTTGATAAAATAAGGCCTTGTTGGCTTCAAAGTCTAAGTCTTAAGTTCTTTAGACGTGAGTATGGTGAACTCCGTATTTTGATACTTGAAACGCGGGTTTTGTACATGATGCTCATGTTTAGGGTTCTTGACTTGGAAAATTTTGAATTTACTCTTTTTGTGACCTTTGGACGTGAATGTGGAAAGCTCTGCATCTCAAACGCGAGCTTGGCGAACTCTATGTCGTGATGTCACTTCAGGCAGTTTTAAGACTCGCGTCCGTGTCTTTGATATATGCCACGCATCTCATGTATCAAACGTGAGTATAATATCAGACTGCATTTGGATCCATATTTTCTATCTCCACGTCCGTGAGATTCGCGTCTGGAGTTTATGACTTCAGCCCCGCGTTTGTTCTCCAGGCTTTCTGTTTTCTATCATTGCAGAATTTCAACCGTTGGTTTTTTGGTTTATTGCAGGTCTTGGCCATATTGAAGGTGCTGGTTCCAGCGTCTTTGCCGGGTTCATGGGAGAATATTTAGACCGGCCAGCTTATTCGATTGGTGAACACTCGGGAAGTCAGAGCTTCTGTCCAAGGGTATGAAAGATCTGCACAGTTGTCGATACATATCGAGACATTATTGGACATGATGCACCAGTAATGTCTTGGATCCTTCCCAGGTCATAGTGAGTATGGCATATCTGAAGGTCATAGGAAAGAGAACATCCCCAGTAAGGTCTCGGATCCTCCTTCACCAATCTTACTCAAAGAAGTGACAACGATGAAAAATCCATGCTCATTAGATGACTTTCTAGTGGTGGAGCTTCCCATTGAGCGAAGGATTACGGCCTTGTGAAGATCTTCGCACCAATTGGTCGGGTAGAATCAGAATGCTCCCTTTCATTTCGACCTCAAGAAATACCATTATTCTTAAGACGAGAGGAAGTTGATCCGCTGTTCCCAGCCACAGTCAAGAGGACGAGCTTTGTGCATCTTCAAGATTTGGAGGTGTGAGTGCAACCTTTTACTGAGCAAGAGGGAATTCTTTATACTCCTTTATTGTAAAACTCAATCTTATTATATAAGAGAGCGTTTTGTTATCACTTTCATATTTTTGAATATCAATAAAAGTGACACAATTTTTTTGTCTTCTTACATGTCTTGACTTTTTTTTTTGAAAATCAGACAAGCAGAAGTGATTTACTCTGATTTGCTAGATGTAACATTTTAACTTAGCAAGTTAAAGTTAAAAAAATTCCATTTAAGGAATTTTAAGATCACTGTTAGAGGTGTGATATTAACTTGACAGGAGTGGAATAGTGGACTTGCCAACCTATGAATGAGAATGGCAAAAGAAATTTTCAAACCTACAAAGGATTGTGACTGAGTCTTTATTAGAGGTTTAGTATTAAAATAATTAGGACTCAGCTGGGGATTTGATGAAAACACTGTTAAAGGTATGATATTAACCTAACAGTGATTTTAAGTGGACCTGCAATTCTATTGAGATAATAAGAAGTAAGGCTAGACCCATTGGGGATCTAGGAAATATTTTACCGTTAGAAGTGTGATATTAACTTAACAGATTGGACTGAATCTTGTCAGAGGTGTGATATTAACTTGACAAGGATGTGAGCTAGATGTGTGATGTTAACTTAGCTCTGTAGGAGTTTCAGTTTCATTTGAGAAAACTAAAAATATCACTGTCATAGGTGTAGTATTGAACTTGGCAGTGGAGGTAATGTTAGAGGTGTGATTTTGAACTTAGCATTAGTCATCTTGACTTCGATACAAAAGTTCAAGGGAAACATCATTGTCATAGGTGTATTGTTGAACTTAACAATGAACTGGATGATAGAGGTGTGATGTTGAACTTAGCATCGCTCATCTCAGCTTCGATATGGAAACCTGAGTAAAGTGACTGTCAGAGGTTTAACGTTGAACTTGGCAGCAGCTTAATTACTGTTAGAAGTGGTGTTAAACTTAACAGTAATTTGTCAGAAGTGTGACGTTAACATGATAAGAGTTGATTTGTGATATGAGCAGTTTTGAGGACTTGCCATTCTGTGGACGAGAATTGACAAGGGAAATTTAGAATGTCAGAGGTGTAATGTTAACTTGATAAGAATTAGTTTGCGATATAAGCAATTTTGAGGACTTGTCATTCTATTGACGAGAATTGATAAGGAAAGTTTGGAATGTCAGAGGTATAGTGTTAACTTGACAAGAATTGGTTTACGATATGAGCAATTTTGAGGACTTGTCATTCCGTGGACGAGAATTGAAAAGGGAAGTTTGACTCGCTTGGAAATATTGAAACTTTTCACTGTTAGGGTGTGATATTAACTTAGCAGTGATTGAGCTTGTGGACCTACCATTCCGTGGGAGCGAATTAGTAGGTTATTTTAGTGAAAATTAGCATGAATTGTCAGAGGTATAATATTTAACATAACAAACATGATTCTGATTGGGCCTTATCGTCAGAGGTTTAATATTAATTTAACTGACACCACTGGGGATCAAAACAAAAATGGCATGCCAGAGGTTTATTGTTAACGTGACAAGTCTCTGTTCATTTCGTCGGGGAAATGGATACAGATATTTTTTATGGTCCTACAATTCTGTGGGAGGGAATTGGTAGGAGATTTTGAAGGAGAGGACGGGGCCAAGTCCCTTAGGATTTTTAGCAAATCCTCAGCTATTATCAAATTTTTTATGCCTTTACCAACTACCATTTGAGTTAGGCTAGCCATGCTATTCCCCCAGCAGATGAGTTGTCGAGAACTTATGTTGGACTTAAAAGCCAACATTTTCCTCTATCCTTAGCCGTCAGAGGCGTTAGATATTCATAGATAAACTAGAGAAGAGTAACAAGGCTAAAACTAAAGTTTCGTATTTTGTTTCTTCTTCGATGTTTACATCATGCATCATGATGTAAGTGACGTTCGATCGGCTCGACGCTGATCGACCATGATGTGATCTAGTGGGGAAGAAAGAAGCTATTCTTTGGCGCTCTTCCAAATATTATGGATCTGGAGGTTTTGATCAGAGGGGTTATGTTAACCCGATCATAAAAAGAATCCTGTTAAGGATAGTACTTCTTTAAAAATCTGTTGTTAATCGGCATCATAAGCATATCGTCGTCTGGGGTTATAAGGCGGTATGCTCTATTTGAGTAGATCGACTCTACTACAAATGGTCCTTCGCATTTAGGCTGAAATTTCCCTTTGGTCCTATGCGTCATCACCATGGCTCTTCTGACAGTTAAGACAAGGTCACCTTTCTTGAAAGTCTACTCTTTGACTTTCTTGTTGAAGGCTCTGGTAATTCGAGCTTGATAGAGCTCAATTTGCTGTTGAGCTTGCAGCCATTTATCATCTAAAGCTTCGAGCTCCTGGAATCGCAGTCGATGCTTCTCCTTATTTGTCATCTCTGTTGTCAGGGCGACGTGTAGAGATGCGATCTGGATCTCTAGTAGAAGTATGGATTCATACTCGTATACCAAAGAGAATGGTGTAGCTTTCGTCGGGGTTCTCACTGTTGTGCGATAAGCCCATAAGCATTCACCTAACTTATCGTCCCAGTCGCGCTGGCTTTTTGAAATGAATTTCTTGAGAAGTTTCCTAATAGTTTTGTTGAAAGCTTCTGTAAGGCCATTAGCAGCTGGGTAGTATGCCGTTGAAGACACACTCTGGATCCTGAACTTGTTGAAGAATCTCTGAAAGGCTTCGCTGATGAACTGAGGCCCATTATCATAGACAATCCATTGTGGTACACCAAAGCGGTAGACTACGTGATGTTTAATGAACTTGATCATGTCGGATGACTTTACCTCCCTCAAAGGGATAGCTTCAGCCCATTTAGAAAAGTAACTAGTTATAGCTTGGATAAACTAATGTCCTTTGGATGAAGGTGGGCTGATAGGACCAACCACGTCCATTCCACACATTTCAAATGGCCAGGAAGAAGTTATAAGGCGAAGATGCCCAGGTGCCTGGTGAATAAAGTCACCATGGATCTGACGAGCGTGGCATCGATTAGCGTAAGCTACGGCGTCAGGGATCATCTTTGGCCAATAATATCCGAGTCTTCGGAGTCGATCCCCAAGTTTTGGACCAGGTTGGTGAGCTCCACACATGTCGTCATGAGCTTCTTTGAGTATTTCCTTTGCCTCTTTATATGACAAGCAGCGAAGGAGGATTCCATCATGCGATTGACGATACAGTGTTCTTGTGATCGCATTGTAGTAAAATTTGGGGCTTTCCTTCTAATAGCAGCTGCCTCTTTAGGTCATCAGGTAAAATACCGTACAATGCGTAGTCGATGTACGGGAATCACCAATCCCTAAGCTCTAGACTTGTTGCCATCTCTAAAGCTTCTTTGACTTGAAGACCTCTTGTCGGCTTTTGGTGGTCTTCAAGAGCAAATCTTGGACAATACAAATCGTGGCTGTAGACGAGTATTTTCTCTGCCGCTCCGGCTGGAAGAGCCAAGGAATCAGCTAGAGATGCCAGTGCGTCTGCATGCGCATTTTGTTGGCGAGGTACACGGTCAATGTAGAAGTTTCTGAACCTCTCTGCCATGTAAATAGTTGCGTTATGATAGGGTACTAAGTCTTCATGTCTGACCTCGTACTCCCCGCGAACCTAGTTGACGTGAGCTTTGAGTCACCGTATGCTTCAAGATTTTTAATGCCAATCTCATCGGCGATACGCATTCCGATCAAGAGAGCATTGTATTCCGCTACATTGTTGGAACACGACTCGGTTAATGAGAATGCATGAGGGATTATGTAGCTCTGCAGGGAGACAATTACTACCCCCACTCCTACTACGATATTTCTACGCGGGACCGTTCTCGATGCACCGTCGAAGAAGAGTTGCCACACCTGTCCTTCGAAAGATGTCTGGGTCAAGCAAACCTCAGCGACCTCATCTAGGTGATCCTCAAAAAGTTTGGTAGCCCTTGGATCTGGATGCTTAGCCAGAAAATCTACAATCGCCTGTCCCTTCACAGCTTTTTATGGCAGGAATTGTATCTCATATTGGGAGAGCAACATGGCCCATTTTGTCAATCGACCATTCAGTGATGATGGCTTTGTCATAAGCAATCTTAAAGGATTGACTTTTGATATGACGTGTATAGTTTAGCCCACCCCAAGTAGTGTCGCATCTTCTAGATGGCGAAGACCAATACTAAGCATTCTTTTTCAATCGGACTGTATCGATGTTCGGCTCCAATCATAGTCTACTCAGGTAGTAAATTGCCTGCTCGTGTCTTTGATTATTATTTTAGGCTAGCAAGGATCCTAAAGAATGATCCATTGCTCGAATGTATATCAGGAAAGGTTTTCCTGATATCGGAGTTATAAGGATAAGTGGATGCATAAGGTACCATTTGATTTCGTCAAACGCTTATTGGCAAGCATCATCCCAAATGAATGAAAACCCTTCTTCATCAATTTGGTGAAGGGTTGGCATCATCCTGAGAGATTTGAGATAAACCTCCGTATATATGCCAGCCGCCCTTGCAATCCTCTAAGCTCTCTAAGACTTTTTGGAGGTTGCATCTCCTGGACAACGCGGACTTTCTCTGGGTCAAGGTGGATTCTTTTGGATGTAACAACAAACCCTAGGAATTTACCGTTGGCTACCCCTAGAAAGGATTTGGTAGGGTTCATGTTCAATTGATGTGCCCGCATAATATCGAATACTGCCTTCAGATCTGCTATGTGATCACCTTTGGCACGGCTTACTGCAATATCATCAACGTAGCATTCTACTGTTTTGCGTATATGCTCATGAAAAATTGCATTCATAGCTCTCTGGTACGTTGCCCCCACATTCTTCAATCCAAAGGGCATAACAGTATAATAATATACCCCCAATGGTGTTCTAAAAGATGTATGCTTCTCATCGTCAAGGTACATCTTAATTTGATTGTATCCCGAGAATTCGTCCATGAAAGACATCCGTTTGAACCCATCGTGTTGTCAATCATGACATCTGTAATTGGAAGGGGGAACTCATCTTTAGGACACGCCTCATTTAGATCATGGAAGTCAATACAAACTCGGATCTTCCCATTCTTCTTAGTAAGAAGAACGATATTGGCTACCCAATCAGGATGATGTTCCTCCCTAATGAAACTGGAGTCTATAAGCTTCTTGACTTCCGACTGGATTGCTTCCATTATCTTCGGGCGGAATCGTCGTTATTGTTGTTTGATAGGCTTCGCATCTGAATTGATGTTGAGGCCATGCATAGCTACTTGAGGATCAAGCCCAGGCATATCCTCATAGTTCCAAGCAAATACATCTATGTACTCTCGAACTAGAGAAATTAGATCTTTCTTCTCGGAGGTTGATAAGCTTTCACTTATAAAGATAGGTTTAGGATTAGCCTCATCTCCTAGGTTAATCTGGGTGACCATATCCTCGATGGGTGGTTCGCGTTGTTCGAAACGAATATCCCAGAGAGCATTTAGGTGTTTAATCTAAGGATCTGTGTCCTGCTGGATCATTTCTTCATCTCCATCTTCTGGACGTCTTGTTAAAATCATGTTTACCGAAAGTTCTTTGAAAATGTTGCTGATACTGATATCTGACTCCCAAGATGACATGTCTGACGAGTGATTATGGTATAATGACTCTTCAGACTCAGAGGCTGAGGGATTGGAGTTGATACATACCTAACCCCCTGCGAGTTTGATGATAATAATCAGGGGGTTTCCCTTTTGGAATGAAGGATCGAAGCAATATTCTTTTTCCTTTGCCAAAGTTCAAGCTAGGACCATTCGTCAGGTCATACCCCATGTTCCCTATCATTTTAAGTACATTTGGCTCATAATGGAAGAATTGAGGGGGTTTATTCTCGCTTTCTGAGTCTTCACGAGTTATTGATTCATCCAAAAAGGATTAATCTTTGGCCATTGCGTCTTGCTGCGACCTTGAATAAAGATCCTTGTCCATAACTGACGCCTTGATATGCTTTGAGGGATGACCTCACCAGTACACGCAATAATGTCAAGGCATCTATTATTGACCAGGGGTCATCACCTACATCGATACTAGTATCTGATGGCACAGAATCATAAGACAAATCTAATTTTTCATTAATATACCACTCGCCTACATCATTGGCGGTGTTATTGACATCGAGCTTATTGATGCTCGTTACAAGTGGATTCAGCTCCCAATGATATTCTTCCTCTGCCTCTGGTTCAATATCAGCTTCATTACCAGAGTTTGGTTCCTCTGACTGGGGATTCTCGTCTATCTTTAGAGAATTTTGGTATATGAGGGAGTTTGTGAAGTAGTTCTCTACCCCCTTGAACGGATACCTTTCGGCGATCAACGTTCAGACTTTTCCATCCCCGTCAATATACTTCATGACTTGATGGAGAGTAGAAGGGACGATGGAGTTGCGATGAATCCATGGTCATCCCAGCAGCAAATTATACGAAGTGTCGGCATCAATCACATAGCATGTCACTTTAGATCTTAGGTTTCCAATCTGACATTTGAGTTTAATCTTTCCCATTGGGCGCGTACCATTGGCGTTGAAACCATAAATGGTGGTTTGGGTGGCGCTCAATCGGTGGGTATGGATCCCCAAGTGCTGCATGACTCGGCGGGGCATAATGCTCAACGCGGATCCTGGATCTACCTAAATACGGCTGACTTCAGATGATCCAATATACCCTTTGAAGTACAGGGGCCTATCATGATTCCCCTTAACCTGCATGTCATCTGGTGTGAAGGTTATGCATGGGACATGTTGAGTGGTGGGGAGGCAGTCTTCTCCTTCTTCCTCCTGTGGTTTAGCTGGAATTTGAGCCATAAAGACCTGAGCATCAGGTAGAGCTTCCCTCAGATCTTCTCTGGTTGACTTTGACAGTCTCAAGAGCTCGTAAAGGGTGATCCTAGCCAGGATGTTAGCCAGTTGAGCCAGGACATCGAAGTGGTGAAGTGTTGAAGTTCCTTTTGCTTTATCCTTCGGGAGGGCCTTGGCATATCAAATCTCCTTTTGTTTCTCCACGGGTTGTTTCATAGATTGCTTGGTCAGTTCAGGGGTGGATTTAGCTGGATTTACCACCATCTCGTCGTATTTCTTCAAATACGACTAACCGAACGAGTTTCGGCCATGAGTGGTGCATTCAGCTCTGCGGTAATGACGATTGTCTCCTCCTCCGAGTTAGTTAGTAAGGGGTATCAGTCTCTGCTTCCTGGGAGAAAGCGCACACCACATTGCAAGGCGAGGCTTTTGCCTTGCTTTTGGACTTTCTGTTGGTAACAGTAGTCTATTGTTGGCTTTCCACAAGGTCAGGATGAACCCATATGATTTCTCCTGAGGATCAGGAACAGATATGAGACCTTTCTTCTGTTTGTGATGTGGATCTATGTTGAGTACCCTTAGTTCCTCTTTTGGTATGGGAACTACTCCGGCTGGCATTGGAGGTTGTACCCTGAACTGAAGAAATAACGTCATGTTAGCTGTCACTTTCTTCTACTTCAGGCGGAGCTTGAGAACTTCCGCATCAATCAGAGCTTGAAGGATGTCTTTGAAGATATAACAGCTCTTAGCAGAGTACCCCAGCATCCTACGATGCAAGCAGTAGTTGGGATTGTCGGTCTTGCCGACCTCCTTGGGACGTCTAGCTTTAAGAAGTTTTAATCTGTTACTCTTGTTAAGTAACTTGAACAATGAATTGACATGCTCATCCTTGAAGAAGTACTGCCTGTTGGCGCTCGGCTGACTTGAAGAACCACCCCCTCTGGTTGGCTGAGGTTTAATGGGAGATTTCGTCTCTGTTGCCAATGTATCCTTCCTTTTTGACTGGAAAGATACTTTTGGCGTGCGCCTTGTCGACTTTTCGGGTCTGGCCTTGTTTCTTCTGCATTAACCCTGGCGACAATATCTTCTTCTTGTTCACCTTGCTGGACCAGTGATTAGTCTACAATTCTGCATTATTATGTTGCATTCTCTCACAGATTTATGAATAAATTGTCGTCTAAATCGTGTTTTGGTCTTAATTGTAGGTAATCCAAAGTCCAAGGGCAAAGATGGAAAAGAGCTTAATTAAACCTCTTTTATGGTAATTAATCCGCATTACTTGGAGGCCAAGCCAAGGATTATCTAGAAGATGCATTGAACCTAGACTCCTGCGCTTGTCAGACGAATATTCGGGTACAATTACCAGAAACTAAATATACCCTGAACATTCTCGAAGCCAGAGGGAGTGCCTGACGAAATCCAGAGACCCAGATCCCTGGAATTGCCGCGGATCCGTGGCAATCCTTGCGGATCCGCGGCAATCCAGTGGAGCCACGCGTCAATTTTCGACGCGTGGCCCGTCTCGTCTTCTGGAGCCTTCTTCTGCCTATAAATAGACCTGCAGAGAGCCAAACCGAGGCAGTCTTCGTTTTTAGGAGTAGGTGCAGATTTTAGGAGAGATTTAGTGTAGTGTAGGTGCTTTTCATTTCTCTTCTCTTGTATTTTCATTTGTTTTTAGATCATTGTAGTAGGGCTGAGTGATTTCTAGAGAGATAGTGAGGGATTGATGTAATAGAGAGTGACACTCTATGTAAAGATGCCTCCTTTCTCTTCCAATGTAATCTCCTTCACCTTCTACATGATTTCTTGCTAGTTTTTCTTCTCATGACAATCTAACTACTAACCACTAACCATCAACCACTTACTTGATAATCCACATGAATCGGGTTGCCTCTACAAGGCCTTGTTCTTGCAAGAGCCATTGATGGCCAAAGATGATGGGTTCTAACATCTAACTTGCTAACTTGCTAACCAAGCTAACTCTCTTTTATTTCATGCTCTTTTATTTCATGCTAGTAGTGTAATGAGTGATGCTTGTATTAGCTTGTTCTTGATGCAATGTTGTGAATGTGATGAACTATCCATGAGCCATGCTTTGTACCGTCTCTTGGAGCCAAGGATTGTGATGGCCAAGGATCAAAATGTGAGGCAACTATCTCGAAAAGGTTAGCATGGTTAATGGAGCACTTAGTAGTTAGTAGCCATGAGTTTTCTTTTCTTTTGTTTTAGAAACAATTTCCAAGATTCTTTTACTATTTGTCTATCGATGTTTTCACCATCCTCTTAGTTTACCTTTATTCCATCTTCTTGGTTTTTACATCGACGTTTTCATCGCTCTCCTCACCTACCACATTCTGGATTTCATTTTCTTTTCTTTTTCATTCTTTTTCATTCTTTCAACAAAGAAGAAGTGTTAACAACTGACGTGAATAGAGACTGTCAATGCTTCTATCGCCTCCCTTCCCTGTGGATTCGACCCGTTAAGTCAAAGCTATAACGGAAGTATCGAGGGTACATTAGCACATTCGAGCTTTTCATCGATTTTACATAAAACACACTTTTGAGTGCTAGTTTCCCCACGATCAAATTTTTGGCGCCGTTGCCGGGGAAGGGAATGATTTTAGTTTCACGTTTTTGTTAACATTGTCTTCTCTGTTTTGGTGTGCAGGACAATATTTACAGGTGCTTAACATTGCAGAATAGACCCTAGCTTTGCATCTCCCTGCTCTTGAAAGCAGGGCCCCAGATTCTAAAGACAAGCCGCGGAACCGCGACTTTTGCCGCGAAACCGCGGCAATTTTGTGAACATTGTAAATTTTGTTGTTCTGGGATGTGTTGATTGTAATAGCTAGTATATTTGTGCTGCTATTTTTTCTGCTGTGATTGCCTACACACCATAATAAATAAAAGAACTAAAATACGGTATTTGGACGCTTTTAAAACGGTTTAGACATTTGCATTTAGGCACGTGTCAATTCAATTCCAATATACTGTATTTTGTTCTGTTGTTGTGATTTGGATGGAGATGTACATATGGCATTGCATATAGCATAGGACAAACACGTGGGTGATTTATCGCTTTGTGTTATATTCTTGTCTATATTGCACACTTGCACGAATTGAACTTAAGGGCAAACTCCAAACAAGATAAGGTGGGGTTTCATCACTCTTCCTTAGCCCAAAAATCATCTCCCCACTCACACAACCCAAACCCTAATAAAATTTGAATAGACGTTGGCCCCTAGGGACATTTCATCTAGGTCTAGGTCAACCCTTCTATAGGCTTGGTTTTGATTTTTTGTTTTCTTTTTGTTTGTTGTTTGATTTTTCTTTTTGTTTGTGATTGTTTGTGAAATGGCATTCAACAATAACAATTCTTTCAATCCTAACATGAATCTATATTTCACACCAACTCCATTCTATTCGGATAATTTCAACCCGGCGTTTTACAATATGCACCAACCAAATACACCGGGTTGGCCTTATCCGAATCAATACAACCCATACCCACATTCTTATGACTATAATTTCCAAAATAATTTCAACTCTTCACAGAGTCAATGGGGATTCACGTACCCCGAGTCAAATTTTCGACCTCCTTGTCCACCATATCCACCTAGTCCACAATTTGCACAATATTCATACCCCGATTTTGCTTCTTATACTCCTTTTTCTGCACCTCCCATTAAAGAAAAATCTGAGTTCCAAAAGAGGATAGAAGCCAATATACAAGAGAATGAGCAACAACTTCAAGAAATATTGGCTTCTCTAAAACATATTCAAGAGTCTTGCTCAGTTCCACCTCCTTATAATGAACAACCATTTGCCTTGGAAACGAGTAAAGAACTCTTGTGTGAGTCCAAGCTTCAATCTCCACACATTTTTGACTCACATTCTTCACAAAATTTCCAAAACCAAGATTCTTATACTCCCATTCTAGAGCAACCATTTGGAGATACATCAAGTCTAGATAAGAGTATGGATATCTTGCAGGAGTCTCTGTTACAATATCAAAAATCACATGCCGAGTCTGTCAATAGAGTGGAAGAACAATTGAGTCAATTGGTTAACATTCTTAGGAATGAGGAAACTCTATCCTATCAACCTTTGACTAATTCAGCTATGCCAAACTCTATTGATATGACCCAAGACTCTTGTCATTTTGGAAATCAAGATTCAATTTCAGCACACCCACATGAAGTTGTCCAAACTTCAAATCCCATTGACATTTTGGCAAGTTATCCATTTCCTGATATTGAACTTGAGCATGAATATGATCATGAACCTCAAATTAGTGATTCAATTCTACTTCCTGATTCAATTATGACTCCGGTGTCTTCACCTGATTTCACTCCTTTTCCCGAGTCAGTATTGGATCCAGTGCCTATTCATTGTGAAATTGAATCACCAATCTCTTATGATGATCATATTGAACTTGACCAATTTCATACTTTTGAAAGACCCATTGATAAATTGGCAAGTTCTCATTTTGTGGAATTGAACTCAATGAGGAATGTGACTTTGATCCTCAAATTTGTGATCCAGTTCAAATTTCTGAATCATTATTTACTCCTGTTATATTACCCAATTTGAGTAACATTCTAGAGTCAGTTTTGATTTCCATCCCTGTCATTCTTGAACTTGAATCACCAATCTTTGATAGTCACATTCCATCATGGGGAAATGAATGTGGACTTGAGCTTCATCTTCTTGATTTGGACCCTCTTCCAGAACCGATCTCGACTCCCGAACCTTTACTTGACTTGAGTCATTTTTCTGAGTCGATATTAGTTCCTGTACTTCCTGAGTCCAAATCAATCATTCCATTCTGGGACAAGGGTGTTGATAAATTTCACTCCGAAATTATTTTGAAAATTTAGAAATTAGATAGGGTAAAACTGTTAATAAAAATCATTCATATATACATCATTCTTGTGGGTTGTATTCTTAAGATTTCTGGTGGGTTCCTTCGGACTCCACGCAAGAATGATTGGGTCGCATTTCGTGGACCAATCAGGCCACCACCGGAACCACCACCTTGAGGTAATTTTTTTCCTTCCCTCTCTATTTGTTTCATGCATACATATATCACGATGCATTGAGGACAATGCATGAGATAAGTGTGGGGGAGGGTTTACTAACATAGAGTTTTTAGATTTTCTTTCTTTTACACTTCTTTTAGGATACTTTTAGAAATCTTTCCTTTTGTATAGAAATTTTCTCTTTCTTTAAAAACTTTTTGAAATAAGAGACAAAGTTTTGATCTATTTTTAAGAAAATTAAGATGATCTTAGAAATTAAGGAAGCCTTAATTATGACATCTTAAACCTAGTTTAAATAATGGATCTTGTTTAAAATTATAGGCTAAGTAAGATAAATGGGAGATATTTTTATCTTGAATTTTTTGCCTTAGATAGTATGCATATGACACTTACACATTTTTGGGATGGAGACAGAGACCTTAAATGCCATAAAAATAAATAAATAAATAAATAAAAAAAAAAATATATAAATAAAACATCACTTATTAAGCTGGATAATTGTGCCTCAAGAAGCATGATTATTCACGCCTAACGGTGGTCAAAAGAAGCAAATAATCCCCTTTAGTTTTGTGGCCTTGTTTACTCGAGTCCTTAAACCCGAGGGATGTTTTTCTCATCTGGTGCCCTAGGACCATCTGGTTTGGGAGTCATCGGTTATAGGCTCGCTACATGGGTGAACTAGAAAGCCTAAACTAAGGGAAGAAAAAAAAAGAAGAAGAAAGAATATATAAATATATAAATGGCTTTATGGTTGGAGTTGAAATTCCAGAAATCTTCACTATCACAAAGTGCATATTATCTAGGTTTTATGAAAGATAAAGTATTCAATCCAATTTTGAATTCTTACCTTAATTGAAGACAAGATCTTGCATAGAGACTAAGTTTAAGGAAGATTGATTTATGGTGGACTTATGACCTTAGATCACTTATATTTTTGCAAAAATATTTCATAAACTTGTCTCTCCTTCAAAATGCGTTTTCAAAACACTAACATTTGTCTTCTTTCTTTATGGATTTTGTGGGTGTAATCCGCTGAAAACCCTCAGGAGACAACACTCCTCCTCTAGGGTAACCTAGAGGTTTAACGGCTTGTTGCACACGCTCAGTGCAATCGCGTCACCTGCGAAAGTGGTGTAATAACATTTGTAGTATAGTTTTTTCTTTTCTTGTTTTGCTCGGGACGAGCAAAAGAATAAGTGTGGGGGTGTGATTAGTCTACAATTCTGCATTATTATGTCGCATTCTCTCACAGATTTATGAATAAATTGTCGTCTAAATCGTGTTTTTGTCTTAATTGCAGGTAAATCCAAAGTCCAAGGGCAAAGATGGAAAAGAGCTTAATTAAACCTCTTTTATGGTAATTAATCCCGCATTACTTGGAGGCCAAGCCAAGGATTATCTAGAAGATGCATTGAACCTAGACTCCTGCGCTTGTCAGACGAATATTCGGGTACAATTACCAGAAACTAAATATACTCTGAACATTCTCGAAGCAAGAGGGAGTGCCTGACGAAAGCCAGAGATCCAGCTCCTTGGAATTGTCGCGGATCCGCGGCAATCCTTGCGGATCCGCGGCAATCCAGTGGAGCCACGCGTCGATTTTCGACGCGTGGCCCCGTCTCGTCTTCTGGAGCCTTCTTCTGCCTATAAATAGACCTGCAGAGAGCCAAACCGAGGCAGTCTTCGTTTTTAGGAGTAGGTGCAGATTTTAGGAGAGATTTAGTGTAGTGTAGGTGCTTTTCATTTCTCTTCTCTTGTATTTTCATTTGTTTTTAGATCATTGTAGTAGGGCTGAGTGATTTCTAGAGAGAGATAGTGAGGGATTGATGTAATAGAGAGTGACACTCTATGTAAAGATGCCTCCTTTCTCTTCCAATGTAATCTCCTTCACCTTCTACATGATTTCTTGCTAGTTTTTCTTCTCATGGCAATTTAACTACTAACCACTAACCATCTAACCACTTACTTGATAATCCACATGAATCGGGTTGCCTCTACAAGGCCTTGTTCTTGCAAGAGCCATTGATGGCCAAAGATGATGGGTTCTAACATCTAACTTGCTAACTTGCTAACCAAGCTAACTCTCTTTTATTTCATACTCTTTTATTTCATGCTAGTAGTGTAATGAGTGATGCTTGTATTAGCTTGTTCTTGATGCAATGTTGTGAATGTGATGAACCATCCATGAGCCATGCTTTGTATCGTCTCTTGGAGCCAAGGATTGTGATGGCCAAGGATCAAAATGTGAGGCAACTATCTCGAAGAGGTTAGCATGGTTAGTGGAGCACTTAGTAGTTAGTAGCCATGAGTTTTCTTTTCTTTTGTTTTAGAAACAATTTCCAAGATTCTTTTACTATTTGTCTATCGATGTTTTCACCATCCTCTTAGTTTACCTTTGTTCCATCTTCTTGGTTTTTACATCGACGTTTTCATCGCTCTCCTCACCTACCACATTCTGGATTTCATTTTCTTTTCTTTTTCATTCTTTTTCATTCTTTCAACAAAGAAGAAGTGTTAACAACTGACGTGAATAGAGACTGTCAATGCTTCTATCGCCTCCCTTCCCTGTGGATTCGACCCGTTAAGCCAAAGCTATAACGGAAGTATCGAGGGTACATTAGCACATTCGAGCTTTTCATCGATTTTACATAAAACACACTTTTGAGTGCTAGTTTCCCCACGATCAACAAGCTGCTTTTAGGTGCGGCTTTCAGCAACTCCTATCTGAATTAGGAGTGAAGTTTACAAATTGTGACGGCATGTTTCCACTAGGGTGGCCTGGGTCATACCACTAGAACATCAGAGTGCCATATTCTGAAATCTCTCCACAAACGCTTTGACCTACTCTCCTTTTCGTTGCCTCATTGCCAGGACAGTTGGCATGGTGATCTCCGAATAGTCTTCGAAGAAGCGTGTAAGGAAAAGCTTCTCCAAATCACCCCAGTTCTTGATGGAGCCTTCTGGGAGTTTCATGAACCATTCAAAGGCGAGTCCCTTCAGAGTGTCGATGAACAAACGTGCCAAGATGACATCATTTGCTACTACATTCCCTATCTGAGACTTGAAGTAGTAGATGTGTTGGTTCAGTGACTCTTTGCCATCAAAGGCCTGTAGGGTCGGAGCTTTGAATTTAGGAAGGTACGGGTCAAGGTCCCACTCAGTCGGGTACGGCCGAACCACTCTTGCTTCTTGGAGGCCTTTTCGATTAGCGAGGACTTCCAGACGCTGTTCTAGTTTATTCATTCTTTTAGAATGAGTGCTCTCATTCTCTGAATTGCCTCCCTCTTCAGACGAAGGCTTGGACAACTCAGAGTTGGACTGTCCTTCCTCGTTGGTATGCGCAGAAGATGAGCTTTTCCCTTCCTTCCGTTTACCCTTAGGCTTCTTAGAAGGAGTCTTGGGATTCGGCTTTCTCCTGCCCTCAAGCAATTCTGAGAGCATTTGCTTGAGGGTGTCGATAGATTCTTGTTGAGCATGAATCATATTGAGTTGTTCCCTCTGGGCCTGGGCTTGCTTTTCAAAGTGCCTCGCCATCTCCTCAGGAGTGTTTGTCATATACACAGAGGCTTCCTTATATACCAAAGAGTTTAAGGCCTGTGATTCCGCAATGGTGGAGTGTTACTCATTTACTTCAATGCCCCAGGCTAGAGCATTGTAGTCAACTGGGGCTACCGCGCCAGTCTAAGTGCGAGAATGCCTATACACTCCTTCTAGTTCAGTATCAGACTCGTCAGATTCAACTACGGTTATTTCCCCTTACTTCTGCTTGGCGTGGTGCTTGGACCCACGATATTCGCAGTGACTTCGGGGTACTCCATATCAGAGAAGGTTCTCTTTATGCAGGAACAGCGTTTTTTGGCTGATTGAGAGGTTGACGTTAGTCGTCTGAATACTGACTGCTTACTTATATATGAGCTGCAGTGACATTCAGAGAGCATTGCTATGATGAACTATTCACAGTAACATGATGGAGCGATTTGATGGGCACTCCTTTTCTTTGTCAGATAATTCCTTAGATCCGTCAGAGGAGAATCAAAGAGACTAGCCTCTGGTTTTCGAGGGCTTTTCAGCTTTTGAAAGCCATTAGGTCACAAACCTGAAATGCGGGGCTCAGAAATGCGGAGCTCACGTTCTACAAAACAGAGGCGACTCTCGCGTTTTGACTTTGAAACGTGGGTCTCGTGCTTCTGCTAAGAAGAGACGCGGACCTCGCGTTGCTGATTGTCATGTTCGACTAGCGACAGTTGGGAAACGCAGACTTTATTAGTCCCGTGTTATGTCGTAGAGATGCGAGTCTCGTGTTTCAGAGAAGAGACATGGACCTCATGTCGTTGAACGTCGCGTTTAAGAGGTGAGGCCTCCACAACGCAAGCTTCTTGAGCTTCGTATTTTGGTCTCCAAATGCAGACTCCGCGCGCCCTGTGCAGCTCAGAAAGGACGTAGGCATGAGCCTTGCATTTTGTATCTGTTTGCAGATAGTTGTTCCAGCTTCTTAAGTTTGTTGTCGACGTGCATGTTGCCTCTGTCGACGTTTGGCATTCCGATTACGCTTCACGGGTTGTGGGGAACCCCGAGTAACCCTGAGCTGAGGAAGAGGAAGGGCGTGGCCGGGTTGACCTTAACAATATTGGCTTCATGGGTCTCGTGGGAGACATTAACGCGGGCCTTACGTGTGATGCGGCCAGCAACGATGCTCTCTTCACAAGCCATGTTCGGAGAAGTCTTCGAAGGGACTCGAGAGCGGATCTCTGAAGAGACCTTGCAATACTGCCGAGCCCATAGGGCTTTTGGAGCCAGAAGAGAGAAACTCTTCATACTTTGCCTGGTCGAATTTCACGACAAGTGATTCGACCGTTCTCCCCATGAAGGTGACGTCACCTTATCGCCGCAACTTGCTCATCAGTAGGGAAAATAATCCCCAACGGAGTCGTCATCTCTTGTTTGCTCGGAAAAAATAATTTGAGATATGATTATGAGCCATAAAATTTTCTTGAATGAAATGAAAGATTACAACAATCTCAAACAATTCAGATTATAAGAGAGAGAAGATATTCAAGCTCAAATCTTCTCTTTATTTAATGCTGGGTTCTTAATATAGCGGTGGAAAGTGAATCTTATTTTCGTTGACCGGGTGAACGTTAGTATCTTCTGGGGATCTTCAGATTATGAACGGAGTAGCACAACTTCTGTCCAATGAAATCTCAAAGAGACTTGAGGCAAAAACTTGAACTCAGAAAGTTGGCACAAGAGTTGAACTCTTTAGTATTCCTCAGCTGAAGATTCTGATCAAACTTATCCAATTCGATCCTTTTTTTTTGATTAATTCCCTTTGATTTGTCACATACATTGCATTTATGTTGTCACTTTACCACACTTGTATGCTAATAAATGATATTAATAAGTGTCTTTTTTCTTTGCTAAATGCAAGCCCAAATGCTCAAAGAAATAAATGAGGAACAAGCCCAAAAGCCCACTTTATTCTGAATTAATTCAGAATAAATTCAAAGTGAAGAAATCTGGGCTATCAAGGGGTTGAGAAAAATCCTCCTTGAATCGAGGAATCGAAGCCAGAAAATCAAAAGCTGATTCAGTCAGCGGTTGAAGTTGCAACAAGAAAACCAGCAGGAGATGCGAGTCACACTTCAAACTAGGAGCCCTCTCCCCTTTGGTGTGGCCACGTGGCCACACCAGGGCTTTAACTGACTTCAGTTGGGGGAGCGTCAGCTCCCCCAATCTTCCCGGGATCTTGATTTGTAACACCCCGTTCCTGGAATACGTACTTAGTTGCGTGTTCAGATTTCTCGATCGTATTTTGTGATTTACTTCCGTATTTGTTTTGTAATATGATTGTTTTGTCTTGGATTTGGATTCGTGGATTCGGAGTCAACCTTAGTTTGAACCGAAGGCCCGATCCCAGAGTATTGCTCGGTTTGGACATTCTGGTATTCCGATTTGATCGATTTTAGTTTTAAACATCATTTTCCAATATTCTAGATTATATATGATTTTCTGGAATTTTCCTGGATTAAGTTGAAATTCTCCAAAACCGGCGTCGGCCAGTTCCGTTGACCGATTCCCGGATTTTTTATTTACACACGGTTTAGAATTTCTAAAAGTGCCTTTAGACATTATTTCTTAAATCATATTTTCTATCTAAATACATTTTTTGGGATTTATCAGATTTTATCAAAACCCGGCCAATCCGGTGTATACCGAGATTGACGGTTGACCTTATGATTTTTACCTTGAAAAGGAGATTGAATTTCTGAAAACCGATTTCACCAAAAATCATTTTATAATATTATGATTTTTGAGGATTTTTGGGAAACTTTCCGAACTACTTCATTTTTGGGCTTTTCCGGTGTTTTCCCAGATACCGAGGAATTACCCCATATATTCCACTTTGTCTTTCCCCATTCTCTCTCTCCCTTCTTTAAACGCGGATCTCACCTACCTGGGATTCTGCATTTATTGTGAAGATCCTCCCCATGTTGCATTTAATGCACTTCAGATCAAATCCCATCAATTATCATGACTTTCTCTCTCCTCTTTGAAACGCAGCTTTTGGCTTTCCCTAAACGCGGCCTTAATTCCCGCGTTTAGCCCATTTGGCTTAAACGCAGGCTTGTGTGCTGCGTTGAGAGAGGGAAACGCAAGTTCCCCTCTTTGTTTCTTTTGCCTTAAATGTTGTGCACATTATTATGTTCATTCTTTACCTTTTTCTCTCTCTTCATTTAATTCTTCTCTTCCAAAGTGTCATTCCCAAGAGACCCCCATTCCCCTCTCATCATCATAGCTGGTCAAAGGAGAGAGTCACCTAACTCCCCAATTTTACACAAACCCCCCTCTCCTTTATTCATTTGCATCACTTCACAATCCAACTCCTATAAATACCCCCTCTCCTTCTCTCTCCCTTCATTTTACTTCTTTTTCTTCTTCTTCTTTGCTTCCTGCGGCTCCCAACAGAGGAACCACCGAGAGAGAGCTCCTTCTCTTGCTTCCTTTGTTTACCCAAACTCCATCTTCTCCACAACAACATCCCCATACCACCTTCTTCAACCTCTCTCCATCACTTGTGAAGACCGGCCACTCCTTTAGGATTTTGGCCGCGTTCTTCTCCGGCGGCAAGACTTAGGGCCGGTACCCTCCTTTTGGATTGGGGCCGAATTTCCCTTTGTTGGACGCAGCAAAGATCTTGTTAGGCGAATTATCTCGCTTTTCTCTTGATCCCCTACTTTATTAGTTATGCGAGTGTTCTCGCTATTCTCTTACTTTCCTATTTTCATGGATTATGCGAGTGATCTCGCTTTTCCTCTTGATCTCCTATTGGTTATGCGAGTGCTTTTCCTCGCCAAAGACTTGGTTAACTTGTATATGCATATCAAATAGATCACAACTCTTAAAACTGTTTCTGCTCACTGTTTTACTGCATTAGTCGACTTGACCCATCATAAGTCGACTAACCCCTTGAAACGCAGCCTTATTTCTGAAGACGCAGATCTATTAGTCGACCACATGTTTTTGCCAGTCGACTAACCCTTTCCTGAACGCGTCCTTTCCCTGGAACGCTGCCTATTCTTTCATCCTTTATTGACTAACTCTTTCTTGTGAGACGCGGACTTGTGAAATGCGGATTCATGAGACGCGGACTTGGGGCAAGACGCGGACTTGTGGAACGCAACTTCGTGAGACGCAGTCTTGCGAAACGCAGCTTACTAGTCGACTGACCCCCTGCTCCCAGTCGACTAACTCCCTTCTTGAGATGCAGTCTGGTTCCTTGTGACGCAGGCTCCTTTAGTCGACTTGCCCCTCGCGTCTAGTCGACTGTCTTTCCTTCTGAGAACGCGGTCCTCTTAGACGCGCCATTTCCTGAAACGCGCCATTCTCCTGAGACGCGCCATTTCCAAACGCAACTTGACTAGTCGACTTGATCCTCCTCTATAGTCGACTAACTCCCTCCCTAGTCGACTATCATATCTCCCTAGTCGACTAATCTGGACTGTTTGCTGTGGTTAATCACTCCTTGAACATGGACCTCATCCTCGGGACTTGTATCATACATTGTTATTCATGACTTGTCACTGGACAAATATCACCTTCCCTTCTCTCTGTTTGCTTCCTAACGCGGATCCCATGCCCGCGTCTTTGTCCTATTCATTTTGCCGTGACGCAGAGTTTTATCCGCGTCCGCGCTTTCCTTGCGTCCTGACTTGAACGCAGACCTCGCGTTTGAGGCATCTTGCGACGCGAACCCCGCGTCTGCTATTCCGCGTCTGCTATCCCGCGTCTACTATTCCCGCGTCTACCATTCTTGCGATGCGAACCACGCGTCTGCTATTTCCTGCGTCTGGTATACTCCTACCTGACACCTACTCATGTTGTACTACCTGTTCCCGTCAAGTCCTGAATGGAACTAAGTGCCACACGGAACAAAGTGCCACACCACACATGTGGTGGGGGCCACCTCTTGAATCCGTGGGGGCCACCTCTAGAATCCATCTCCTCAGAACAAAGTGCCACACGGAACAAAGTGCCACATCACACACCTGGTGGGGCCACCTCTTGAATCTGTGGGGGCCACCTCTTGAATCTGTAGGAGCACCTCCTGTCTAAACCTGATTTCCTGCTATGACCCCTGTCGTGATTCCTGTTATGTAATCCTGGATTCCTGATCAGGTCCTGCTTACTTGATATATTATTATAATTAGACAACTTGCACCGGCTTGGGGAAAACTGATGGGCCCTGATTAATCATGTTCATGGTGGCACTATCGAGTCACGCGTGGCCACATACTTGAGGGATCACCTGGCGGCCACCAGGGATTCCGTGGGGTGTACTGGCACCCCTACTCCTAATTTTCATGCCGGGTATGCACACGCCCTAGACCTATTTCTATGGGATCTGCGATACTCTATTCCTGTTCGGGCGTCCATAAGTCCCGGTACCTAGCGGTACGTTCTGGCTCAGCACCGGATACTCCTGAACCGTTGTCCCGGGAATGTACGGGGCCCATCCGGAGCATGATTCATCGAACTTTATCAGTTTCCAAACAACTTGCTCTATAAGTTGTAAGCAGAAGTATGTGTAATGGGACGCATACTAAAACCTACAACTTAGACGGCCTAAGTATAATAATATATTAATATGTAATGCTGTTGTGTTGTTTTGTAACTCGGATTGTATGCGCTTGGATTACGGTGACATGAGATAAAGGTATATAGATGAGGGTTTCCTTGTTTGGATTATTCCTTCGAGGTACTAGTCTCATGGAGCCTAACCTAAGTGTCTACGATTGGTTTTGCTCGTAATCGGCTTTACATCGGTTTTATCGGTTTTATCGGTTTTATGTTAGTTTAGGAGATATCTAGTGGTGCCTGATATGATTCCTGTTATGACTCTTGTGACTCTTGTTATTCCTGTGATTCCGGTTATAGACTCCTGTTATGTTTATTATATATCTACCTGCTTATGCATGCTCCTGCTCACGGCACAGTTTTCAATACATGGGTGTGATTCGGTTTTATCGATACACATGTGCTTATCCTTGCTGGCCACTTGGCTTTAGTATCACCACTCGCCTGGGGAGTTTCATCTGACTCCCCTGGATTCTCATGTCCAGGTCATGGAGCTTGGAGTGTGTGGATTCTCCCTGTTGCTGATCAGAGTAGCGCAGCGGTAGCGTGGATTTCCAGCAGATCATCCGAAGCTCTATCCTTCCAGGCCCCCTGTGTGCCTCTCGAATTTTCCTTTAGTAAACTCGTGAGTGCCCTTTTGTACTATTCATCCATGTACATCTGCTTGTAATCTCGCAATTGCGCATATCAGTGATGTAATATTCATGTAATATTGGATCACCTCTGGTGATAACTTTGTAATTGTACTCATATGTTGGAATGTATAATGCACCACGTGTCCGTACTCTGATTCTTGCCTGTACTGATGCTTAGCGTATATACGTGAAGGTACTTCTGACTTGCGTATATACGTTGCAGTAATGTCTCCGTATCCGCCAGGATCGGGGCGTTACATGATTCTTTGGTTTTTGGCTATAAAAAGGAGTTTCAGCAAGGAAAAAGGCAGCGAAGACTAGGATTAAGTTTTGCACTTATTTTCTTAGGATCTAGGTTCATTGTTAGCTAGAAAGAAAGTTGTAATCTTACCTTTTAAGTTGTAGTCCAGTTTCAAAAACTTGTGAGAGAGAGGACTGAGAGCTTGTACTTGAAGGTTGAAGTGACAGCAATACAAAAGTCGGGCCGATTTCTCTTTCACTTGCAGTACGGTATGCTTTATATTATGTCGTTGTTTTCTTCGCTTTCCATGAGTAACTAAACACTTTTCTCGGCTAGCTATCTACTCTCTTTTGTTTTTTTCTCTTCTGTTTTTAAAAGAAAAAGTCCCGATGACTCATATGCATGCCTCCTTTAAAAGCCTTTCTTTTTGAAAGTGTTCTTGAAGGCACATGAGGATGGGTATGGATAGTTGAATTCACCATTCTTTCTTGAACTTCTTGTGAATCGTTTTAATTCATTCTTGCTTCTTCGCGCTTTATGTTTTAATATCTGATTCCAACTCTTTCTTGAAGAAAAAGGACTCAACCCTTCTGCATCTTATGTGCTTTACTTAAAGCTTTCTAAAAAAAAAAAAACTTTAAGTTTTGCAAATGATAACTTGAGGGACTTAATACTTTAAGAGAAGAATGAACAATTGAGTAGGAAGATAGTAAGCCCAGATTTGATTTCATATTATAAAACATCACAACTCTTAAAGCTTTTTACAAATCACCTTCTCCAAATCCTTTTCTGAAAGTTGAAATTTCTCTTTTTCATCTCTTTTCCTTCCATTCTCTTTTTCCTAAAAAACGAACACAAATTCCTTGTTTTAAAGCAACTCATCGAAAAGCTTCCATCGCATCCCTCCTTGTGGACACGACCCGTTAGCCACAAGCTACACGGTACATTCTTAAACTCATTGGTTGTTTCTTTATTTTAGCAATTAATTTTTGGCGCCGTTGCCGGGGAGGGAACAGTGTAGTTGTTTTAACAACTTTTGTGTGTTTGTTTCAGGGACATCGAAGATCAAGATCTAGCATTCAAGCTTTGCCAAGAAGACTTGAAAATTCTGTGCCCCTACTCTCGAAAGTAGGAAACAGAATTTCAAGAAATTGCTTTGCAAATCTAAAATTTTTGGGACTACTAAAAACTTTGTTTTGCAGGACATATTGCTTGCAAAAATTTCAGTTTTTTTTATGTCATATTTGTGCTAGTTTTGTTATCACCATCCCTGTTTTAATCCAACAGTAATTTGAGTGATTGTGAATTGCTTAAAAAACGTTTAGACTTGCATTCTAGGCATTTGTCAAATTACGTTTACTTTACAATTACTGTTGAAGAGAGCTGGAGACAAGGTATGTATGCATAGCATATAGTTTAGGAAACATTCTTGGGTGTTTTTGCTTTTGAATGCTACTTTCCTATATCTTGCACACTTGCACTAATCAATTCTAAGGGCAAAACCCTAATATAAGGTGGGGAAGTCATTACCCTTCCTTAGCCCACAAACCATCTCCAAGCACGCACAACCTAAGCCTAATTAAAATTTGATAGACGTTGGCCTTAGGGACATCTCGAACTCAATAGGAGATTATCCTAAAGAGGAAAAGTGTTAGAAATTGACTCCTGTAAAATCAGTGTCAAGGAAAGGGATTGAGGGTCGAAAGCCCGAAGAGTGGTGGTTATTTAATTAAGGAACGTCATTTGATGGAAAACCTCCCACCACTCTTGCCCCGACCTGGCTGATTAGCTTGTGGTCAAGGTCTACATTCTACCTCTTGTGGACAATCAACCAGTTAGGAGTTGTCTAGGTCAAGGATACCTTAGACTAGGCTTGGTTGATTTTTATTGTTGACTGCTGTTTGAACTTGTTGTGATTGTGATTGTGATTGTGTATGCAAGTGTGGTCGAGAGACCCTAATTCTTCTAGGTTGACTAGACACACATCACCACCTGAGTTTGAACCAAGACCAGATCCGGTAATGGCTCAATCCACATCACTGCAGGATAGGTTCTACCCCATTAGGACCTCACTTCCATCATGCATCTCACTTCCATCGGTTGGTGAATATAATTTGAGCTCAAGCCTCAATTCATCAACACACTCCCCAAATTTCATGGTCTAGAGTCCGAAGATGCCTACTTCTTCATAAGAGAATTTGAGGAAGTATGTCTTATGATGAAAATCCCACACCTTGTAGACGATGCTATTAGGTTGAGATTTATCCCGTTTGCACTTAAGGACCTAGCAAAAAAGTGGCTCTACAGCTTAGTAGCCGGTTCCATCACATCTTGGGATGGTTTCATCAAGGTTTTCTTGAAGAAATTCTATCTTATCCATAAAACCGCTCTCATTAGGAAGACGATCATGCAATTTAAGCAAGAGCCTAGTGAACCGTTCTGGAGGTACTTTGAACGCTTTAAGGACCTCCTTGTCCAATGTCCTCACCATGGAATAGAGAAATGGCGACAATACCAAATTCTCTATGACGGTTTAGACTATTCCACCAAAACCCTCTTAGAAAGTATGTGCCAAGGGGTTTCTTGCAGAAAGATGAAGATGAAGGATGGGATTTGTATGAAAATTTAGCTGAGAAGACCATCCAATGGGAATCTGCTAGTGAGACCTCTAAGAATCCTAATTCCATCTCTTCAAAAGGAGGTCTCCATTCCATAGAATCGTCCATCGCTAATGAGGCTAAGTTAGCTAATTTAGCTAGAAGACTGGAAGCTCTAGAAACGAAAGACCCAAGTCCAGTCAATCAAGTCAGCCCGAATCAATTTCCACCCCCGGGTTGCACTTACTGTCAAGACATGAACCATGTGTTCGAAGAATGCCCAGTGTTTCAGGCTCAGCAATCCTACCACGAACCGATGAATGCGGCCTTTTCAAGGCCGAACAACAATCCTTACGCACCAACGTACAATCTCGGCTGGAGAAATCACCCTAATTTCTCATGGAGCCAAAACAACAATGACCATTCACGATCCAATCATGCTAACCACTTCCATCATGGTAACAATTCTTCCAATCATCAACCCAACTTCTCCAATTTCCATAATAATTCTCCCAACCATCCACCAAGCTTTTCAAATTATCAACAGAACTTTCCTAACCAAGCTCCACAATCCTCCTTCCAGAATCCTCAATTGGAAAGACGAATGACTGACTTTGAGAGAAACATGGAGAGATATATGAAAAACCAAGACTCTCTCATGCAAACCATTCAGAGGTTAGAGGTTCAAATGAGTCAACTAGCCAACCCACAGAATGAGAGACAAAAGGGTACCCTGCCTAGTCAGCCAGTCACCAATCCGAGGAATTCCCAACAAGCTCATTTGGCTGAGGATCCTTCATTCAATAAATGTAATGCTGTGCATACATTGAGGTCAGGAAAGAGAGTTGATAACCAAGTGTCAACACCACCCAATCCAATTCAGCACAACCATAATCAAGCTTCCACTTCATCTACTCCAATTTCTTCCAATCCTGACGAGTCTGAAAAAGACAAGTCAGCCAGCCAGGTGCACCAGCCATTAGTACCATTTCCTAATAGGCTGAAAAATAACAAGCAAAATCCTCACATGGACAAGATAATCGAGATGTTTAACCAAGTGAAGATAAATGTGCCACTTCTTGATGCCATCCAATAAGTTCCTTCCTATGCTAAGTTTCTTAAGGACATGTGCACCAAGAAGAGAAAGACTAATGTTCCAAAGAAGGTCTTCTTAGCCACTAATATTAGTGAGCTATTTTCGGGTCCTATCCCTGTTAAGTACAAAGATCTAGGTAGCCCTACCATTGCCTGCACAATAGGACAAGCCGAGATTAGTCGTGCACTTCTTGACTTGGGAGCAAGTATCAACTTGCTTCCATTCTCTGTTTATCAACAACACGGGTTGGGTGACCTTAGTCCAACTCGAGTCACCATCCAACTGGCTGACCGTTCTGTTAAAGTTCCAAAAGGGGAAATTAACGATGTCCTGATCCGGGTAGGAGAGTTCATATACCCTGTCGATTTCATAGTTCTGGAGACACAACCTGTGTCCAACTCCAATCGTAGGGCTCAAACTCTGGTCATCCTAGGTCGACCATTCCTTGCCACTGCTAATGCCATCATCAATTGCAGGAATGGGTCTATGAGGTTAACCTTTGGAGACATGACTAGAGAAGTCAATGTCTTCCCTCTAGGAAAACAACCCGTGACATCGAGGACCAAACTTTTGAAGTAAACCAAATTGAGAACTTGACAAGTGAACACGGGGAAGAATTGGAATCAGAAATGGAGATTGACTTCGAGTTAGAGTCTGATGACTTTAATCTCGATCAGGTGGTAGATTCTGCCGTAAATTGGGCTTCAAACCCAATTTCACCTACAATGGAGCCAACAGGTTTGACTAGTCCTTCTAGTGAGCCTGTCTCTTCCTTAGAATTGAAAGCCCTTCCTGCGCATCTCAAGTACGCCTATCTAGGCGAACAAGAGACCTTTCCCGTCATCATTGCCTCTCATTTAAATGACGGGGAAGAAAAAGATTTGAAAGATATTCTAAGAAAACATAAGGAAGCCATCGGGTGGACTATGACTGATATGAAGGGATTAAGTCCAACCATCGTTCAACACCGCATCCATCTCAATGAAGACGCCACACCTAAGAGAGACCCGCAACGTAGGTTAAACCCTATAATGCAAGAGGCTGTTCATGCTGAAATCATAAAACTCTTAGACAATGGGATAATTTATCCCATTTCGGATAGCCAATGGGTCAGTCCTGTCCACGCGGTCCCAAAGAAATCTGGTTTCACCGTAGTGGAAAACGAGAACAAAGAGTTGGTTCAAACTCGACTTCCCACGAAGATTCGAGTTTGCATTGACTATAGGAAACTGAATGATGTAACTCGTAAGGACCATTTTCCACTTCCCTTCATTGATCAGATGCTTGAATGTTTGGCGGGTCACGAGTACTACTGCTTCTTGGACGGTTACTCGGGCTATAACCAGATCCCTATCGCTCCTGAGGACCAAGAGAAGACCATGTTCACATGTCCATTTGGGACATTTGCTTATCGTCGAATGCCATTCGACTTATGCAATGCCCCAGCAACGTTTCAACGTTGCATGTGAGTCTTTTCTCTGATATGGTAGAGCGCTTCTTAGAAATCTTCATGGATGATTTCTCCATCTACGGAGATTCATTCACTCAATGTCTCCACCATCTAGAACTCGTCCTCCAACGTTGTGCTGAGAAACATTGACGCTGAACTGGGAGAAATGCCACTTCATGGTGCAACATGGAATTGTCTTGGGTCATGAAATATCCAAGAAAGGAATTGAAGTGGATAGAGCCAAAATCGAGGTTATTGCTAAGCTTCCCATGCCCAAATGCGTTAAGGACATTAGATCCTTCTTAGGACACGCTGGTTTTTACCGACGATTTATCAAGGATTTTAGCAAAATTGCTAGACCCTTGACTAATCTGTTAACTAAGGATGTGTCCTTCACTTTCGATGCTGAATGCATAAATTCTTGGGAGAAGCTTAAGAGTGAGCTGATTTCTACACCAATCATATCTGCACCGGATTGGTCTAAGCCGTTTGAGATTATGTGCGATGCTTCTGATTTTGCCATAGGCGCTGTCCTAGGACAACGTACTGATAGCAAGCAGCATGTGATCTACTACTCTAGTAGGACTCTCAATGACGCTCAACTGAACTACACTACGACCGAGAAGGAATTGTGTTTGCCTTAGAGAAGTTTCGTCCCTACCTACTAGGGTCCAAAACTACCATCTTCACCGATCATTCTGCGCTTAGGTACCTCATGATGAAGAAGGATGCCAAGGCCCGACTTATTCGTTGGATCCTCCTTCTTCAAGAATTCGATCTTGAGATTCGAGACAAGAAGGGCGTAGAAAATGTCGTTGCTGACCACCTCTCACGTATCCCTAATTCTCCATGCAACGAATTACCCATCAATGAGGATTTTCCTGATGAACATCTCCTAGCTATCTCTAGGGAACCTTGGTTTGCCGATATAGTGAACTACTTAGTCACAAACCAAACTCCATCTCATTGGTCCACAAACGATGTGCACCGGTTCTTGTCCCAAGTCCGGTATTTCTTTTGGGAAGAACCGTATCTTTTCAAGTACTGTTCTGACCAAATTATTAGGAGATGCATTCCGATGAGGAAGTTAGGAGTGTTCTGTCCTTTTGTCACGAACTTGCATGGGGTGGACACTTTGGTCCCCGCAAGACTGCTGAAAATGTGCTACAAAGTGGGTTTTATTGGCCCACTCTGTTCAAGGATGCCTATGAATATTGCAAGACGTGCCCTAGATGCCAAATGGTAGGTAGGATCTCACATCGAAATATGATGCCCCTCAACCCAATTCTAGAAATAGAACTCTTTGATGTTTGGGGCATCGACTTTATGGGTCCATTTCCTAACTCATTTGGGAACCAATACATATTGGTTGCTGTGGACTACGTGTCCAAGTGGGTAGAAGCCATTCCATGTAAAACTAATGATAACAAAGTTGTCATAAAGTTTTGAGAGAGAACATTTTTTCCCGCTTCGGAACCCCTCGTGCTATCATCAGTGATAATGGCACCCACTTTTGCAATAGATCTTTTGAAGCCCTTATGCGAAAGTATGCCATAACTCACAAGTTGTCCACACCATATCATCCTCAAACCAGTGGGCAAGTTGAGGTTTCAAATAGACAAGTCAAGCTTATATTGGAGAAAACTGTGAGCCAAAACCGGAAAGATTGGTCCATCAAACTGGTAGATGCTCTATGGGCCTACAGGACCGCTTTCAAGACAATTTTAGGAATGTCTCCCTATAGGTTAGTCTATGGCAAACCTTGTCACTTGCCCGTTGAGTTAGAGCACCGAGCCTTATGGGTAATCAAGCAGTTGAATTTTGATTTGACTAAGGCTGGTGACCTTCGGAAATTACAAATTTCCGAATTGGAGGAATTGAGAAATGAGGCCTATGAAAATGCTAGGATCACTAAAGATAGAGTGAAGATTTTCCATGTCAAGCACATCATAAGAAAAACCTTTGTCCCTGGACAAAAAGTCTTACTCTACAATTCTAGGCTTCATCTTTTTTCAGGAAAATTGAAATCGAGATGGACTGGGCCATTCGTTGTAAAAACCGTGTTTCCACATGGTGCAGTTGAGATCAGTGACCCCAAGAATGGAAATGACTTTAAGGTAAATGGTCAACGCCTTAAACCTTTCTTGGAATCGGTGCCGGTAGATGAAACGGTAATGGGTCTTTTGACCCAGTGTATCGGTAACTTTCCTCCTTTCCATTTTATTTCATGCACTTATACATTTCTTTCATACATTGGGGACAATGCATGAGATAAGTGTGGGGGAGGGTTCTAACATGGCTGATAAAAAAAAAAAAAATTTATAAAGAGTAGACAATATTTTGATATATTTTTTGTAAGAATTTAAGTCAATTTTAAGGAATAAGAGAATCATAATTAGGATTTCTTACACTTGGTCGAAATAAAATAACTTGTTTGATTTTTAGGGTCAGGAAGAAATTTGGGAAAGTAATTTAGTCTTGATATTTACCTTGATGACATATGCACACAAAATACACTTACACACTTAGGGTTTGAAAACAGAGACTCTTATGCCTTATAAAAAAAAAAAAAAAACAAGTCTAATTATTGATTAGCTAGGTGCTTTGGCCTAAGCAAGCCTTAGTATTTATGCAAAAGATAATTAGACAAGTTTGAAAAAGAAAAAATGTGTGTATCCTCTGATTAAGCTGGGTATTTATGCCTCATGAAGCATAAGTATTCACGCCTAAAAGGGGTACCTCGTATAAATAATGTGTATCCTCTGATTAAGCTGGGTATTTATGCCTCATGAAGCACAAGTATTCACGCCTAAAAGGGTTACATCGTATAAATAAAAACCTTGTTTCGTGGCCTTATCTGCTCGGGTGTTTAAGTCCTTAGGGGTGTTTTCTCACCTGGTGCCCTAAAACTGTCCGGTTTGGGTGTCACCGACTGAAAGCTCGTTACATGGGCAGATTAGAAAGCCTAATGAAATTAAGGAATAAAATTTCACCAAAAATAAATAAATATGAGGCATAGGAGTAAATGTTGAAGAACCCTTAGTAAACTTCACAATCACGATGGTGCATATGATTCAGGGTAAATTAATAGACTAGATGAGAAGTACAATTTGACTCCTTACTTTAATTGATAACATGTTTTTGAATAGAGACTAAGTTTAGGAATGAAAGATTTGATATTCCTATAAACTTATAGATTACTTAAGCTCTCACAAATATACTTCAAATATTATCCCCTTATAAAAAAAAATGCTTTTCGAAAATACTAACTTTTTTCTCTTTCTTTTTGGATTTTGTGGGTGTAATCCGCTGAAAACCCTCACGAGACAAAAATCGTCCTCTAGGGGTGACCTAGAGGTTTAACGGCTTGTTGCACATGCTCAGTGCAATCGAGTGACCTGCGAAAGCGGTCTAATAATTGGTTCGAGTTAGTCTAATGTTTTTGCTCGAGGGCGAGCAAAAGATAAGTGTGGGGGTGTGATTTGTCACATACATTGCATTTATGTTGTCACTTTACCACACTTGTATGCTAATAAATGATATTAATAAGTGTCTTTTTTCTTTGCTAAATGCAGGCCCAAATGCTCAAAGAAATAAATGAGGAACAAGCCCAAAAGCCCACTTTATTCTGAATTAATTCAGAATAAATTCGAAGTGAAGAAATCTGGGCTATCAAGGGGTTGAGAAAAATCCTCCTTGAATCGAGGAATCGAAGCCAGAAAATCAAAAGCTGATTCAGTCAGCGGTTGAAGTAGTAACAAGAAAACCAGCAGGAGATGCGAGTCACACTTCAAACCAGGAGCCCTCTCCCCTTTGGTGTGGCCACACCAGGGCCGCGGAAACGCGGCCCAAGCCGCGTTTTCGCGGCCAACTGACTTCAGTTGGGGGAGCGTCATCTCCCCCAATCTTCCCGGATCTTGATTCTTTGGTTTTTGGCTATAAAAAGGAGTTTCAGCAAGGAAAAAGGCAGCGAAGACTAGGATTAAGTTTTGCACTTATTTTCTTAGGATCTAGGTTCATTGTTAGCTAGAAAGAAAGTTGTAATCTTGCCTTTTAAGTTGTAGGCCAGTTTCAAAAACTTGTGAGAGAGAGGACTGAGAGCTTGTACTTGAAGGTTGAAGTGACAGCAATACAAAAGTCGGGCCGATTTCTCTTTCACTTGCAGTACGGTATGCTTTATATTATGTCGTTGTTTTCTTCGCTTTCCATGAGTAACTAAACACTTTTTCTGGGCTAGCTATCTACTCTCTTTTGTTTTCTTCTCTTCTATTTTAAAAGAAAAAGTCCCGATGACTCATATGCATGCCTCCCTTAAAAGCCTTTCTTTTTGAAAGTGTTCTTGAAGGCACATGAGGATGGGTATGGATAGTTGAATTCACCGTTTTTTCTTGAACTTCTTGTGAATCGTTTTTAATTCATTCTTGCTTCTTCGCGCTTTATGTTTTAATATCTGATTCCAACTCTTTCTTGAAGAAAAAGGACTCAACCCTTCTGCATCTTATGTGCTTTACTTAAAGCTTTCTAAAAAAAAAGCAACTTTAAGTTTTGCAAATGATAACTTGAGGGACTTAATACTTTAAGAGAAGAATGAACAATTGAGTAGGAAGACAGTAAGCCCAGATTTGATTTCATATTATAAAACATCACAACTCTTAAAGCTTTTTACAAATCACCTTCTCCAAATCCTTTTCTGAAAGTTGAAATTTCTCTTTTTCATCTCTTTTCCTTCCATTCTCTTTTTCCTAAAAAATGAACACAAATTCCTTGTTTTAAAGCAACTCATCGAAAAGCTTCCATCGCATCCCTCCTTGTGGACACGACCCGTTAGCCACAAGCTACACGTACATTCTTAAACTCATTGGTTGTTTCTTTATTTTAGCAATCACCCTTCATGCCTCTCAATAGCCAACTAAGCTATTTATAGCAGTTTCAGAGGTAAACTGTCCCTAAAAATCCTCCATAATGGGGGTTAACTCTCCTCATTACATGGGTAGTAATTGACCCAGTAATGAGGGCAATTATAACCGAGACGCAGGGCTTCTCTGCAGTTGAAACGCGGGCTTCGAGCCTCACATTTTGGCATTATATTATAATGTTGTTGGATGCCAACTTACTAGACGCGGGCTTCTAACTCCGATAAACGCGGGCTTCGAGCTCTGCATCTTGGTATTGCATAGATGGCTGAGACGCGGGCTTCAAGCTTTGCGTCTTGGCCATTGTCGTGATGTTAAAATGTGACTTTGACCCTTATTTCTTGGTACTATAGTGATGCTGAGGCTTGGTCTTCAGGCTCTGCGTCTTGGCCATTGCAGTGATGTTAAGACGCGGACTTCAAGCTCTACGTCTTGGCCATTGAAGTGATGTTAAGACGCGAACTTCAAGCTTTGCGTTTTGGCCATTGTGCGAGTGGCTATGATTAGCCTTGCATTTGAAGTATAGACTCTGCTCTCTGATGACTAATCCTCAGTGATTTTTAGACAGTCTACAGCTTTCAGGTGTTTATCGTCCAAAGCTTCTAACTCCTGGAGTCGCAGTCGATGCTTCTCCTCATTTGTCATCTCTGTTGTCAAGGCAACGCATAGATATGGGATCTGAATTTCTAGTGGAAGTACGACTTCACACCTGTATACCAAAGAGAATGGTGTAGTCTTTATCAGGGTTCTCACTGTTGTGCGATAAGCCCATAAGAATTCACCTAATTTATCATCCCAGTCGCGTTGGCTCTTCGAAACGAATTTCTTGAGAAGTTTCCCAATGGTCTTGTTGAAAGCTTTTGCAAGGTCGTTAGCGGCTGGATAATATGTCGTTGAAGACATACTCTGGATCCTAAATTTGTTACAGAATCTTTTGAAGGCTTGGCTGACGAACTGAGGCCATTATCATGGACAATTCATCGTGGAATACCAAAGCGGTAGACCACGTGATGTTTAATGAACTTGATCACATCAGATGTCTTTACCTCCCTTAAGGGGATAGCTTTAGCCTATTTAGAGAAGTAATCAGTTATGCTTAGGATAAACCGATGTCCTTTGGATGAAGGTGGGCTGATAGGACCTACCACATCCATTCCCACATTTTGAATGGCCAGGAAGAAGTTGTAGGGCAAAAATTTCCTGGTGCCTGATGAATGAAGTCAGCATGGATCTGACAGGCGTGACATCGCTTGGCGTAAGCGATGGCGTCAGGGATCATCTTTGGCCAATAATATCTGAGTCTTTAGAGTCGATCTCCAAGTTTTGGACCAGGTTGGTGAGCTCCACACATACTGTCATGAGCTTCTTAGAGTATTTCCTGTGCCCCTTTGTGTGATAGGCAGTGGAGGAGGATTCCATTATGCGATCAGTGATCCAGTGCTTTTGTGATTGCATTGTAATAGAATTTAGAGGCTTTCTTTCTAATGGCAGCCCCTCTTAGGGACATCAGGCAGAATGTTGTACAATCCTAATCGATGTATGGGAATCACTAATCCCTGAGCTCTAGACCCATTGAAGTCTCTAGAGCTTCTTTGACTTGAAGGTCTCTTGTTGGCTTTTGGTTGTCTTCAAAAGCGAATCTTGAACAATACAAGTCATGGCTGTAGATAAGTACTTTCTCTGTTGCTCCGGTTGGAAGTGTCAAGAGGTAGCAAGAGATGCCAGTGCATCTGCATGCGTATTTTGCTGGCGAGGTACATGATCAATGTAGAAGTTTCTGAATTCTTCGCCATATAGATAGTTGCGTTGTGATAGGGTAACAAGTCTTCATATCTAACTTCGTACTCCCCGCAAACCTGGTTAACGGTGAGTTTTGAGTCACTGTATGCTTCAAGATTTTTAACACCAACCTCATCGACGATTTGCATCCCGATCAAGAAAATATTATATTCTGCTACATTGTTGGAACATGGCTCAGTTAATGAGAATGCACAAGGGATTATATAATTCTGTGGGGAGACAAGTACTACCCCCACTCCTACTACGATATTTTCTCGCGGGCTCGTTCTCGATGCGTCATCGAAGAAGTGTTGCCACACCTATCCTTTGAATGATGCCCGAGTCAAGCAAATTTTAGCTATTCAGGGAGATCTTCATAAAGTTTGGTCACCCTTGGGTCTGGATTCTCAGCCAGAAACTTCCACCGCCTGTCTCTTCACAGCTTTTTGTGATAGGAATCGCATCTCATATTGAGAGAGCAATATGGACTATTTTGCCAATCGATCATTTAGTGACAATGGCTTCATCAAAATCAATCTTAAAGGATTAACTTTTGATATGACGTGTATGGTTTGGCCTACCAAGTAGTGTCGCATTTTCTGGTTGATGAATATCAAAGCCAAGCATTCCTTTTTGATCAGATTGTACCAATGTTTGGCTCCGATCATAGTTCTACTCAGATAGTAGATTGCTTGTTCGTGTCCCTGATCATTATTCTGGGCTAGTAAAGCTCCTAAAGAATGATCCGTCGCTCGTACATATATTAAGAATGGTTTTCCCGACATCGGTGCTGTAAGGACAGGTGGATGTGTGAGGTACCGCTTGATTTCCTCAAACGTTGCTGGCACGCATCGTCCCAGATGAATGAAACACCCTTCTTCATCAATTTAGTGAAGGGTTGACATCGTCCTGAGAGATTTAAGATAAACCTTCGTATATATGCTAATCGCCCTTGTAATTTTCTAAGCTCTCTGAGATTCCTTGGAGGTTGCATCTCCTGGACGATGTGGACTTTCTCTGGTCGAGGTGGATTCCTTTGGATACAACGACAAACCCTAGCAATTTACCGCTGGCTACCCCTAGGAAGGATTTGGTGGGATTCATCTTTAATTGATGTGCCCGCATGATATCGAATACTGTCTTCAGATCTGCTATGTGATCACCTTTGACTCAGCTTTTTACTGCAACATCGTTTACGTAGCATTCTACTATTTTGCGTATATGCTCATGAAAAAATGCATTCCCCCATTCTTCAATCCAAAGGGCATGACAGTATAGCAATACACCTTAGTGGTGTCCTGAAAGATGTGTGCTTTTCATCGTCAGGGTACATCTTGATTTGATTATATCCGGAGAATCCATCCATGAAAGACATCCTTTCAAACCTACAAGTGTTGTTGATCATGACATCCGTGATTGGAAGGGGAACACATCTTTAGGACACGCCTCATTTAGATCATGAAAATCAATGCAAACCTGGATCTTCCCATTCTTCTTGGTGATAGGGATGATATTGGCTACCCAATCAGGGTGTTGTTCTTCCCTGATAAAACCAGAGTCTATAAGCTTCTTGACTTTCGATTGGATCGCTTCTATTATCTTGTCATTGTTGTTGCTTGACGGGTTTCACGTCTGGATTGATATTGAGTCGATGCATAGCCACTTGAGACAAGCCCAGGCATATCTTCGTAGTTCCAGGCGAAAACATCTATATACTCTCACACCAAAAATATTATATCTTCCTCTCAGAGGGTGATAAGCTTTCGCTTTAAAGATGGGCTTAGAATTAGCCTCATCTCCTAGATTGATCTTGGTGACCTTATCCTCTGTGGGTGCAAAGCGAATATCTTAGAGAGCATTTAGGTGTTTGATCCAAGAATCTGTATCCGACTGGATCATCTCTTCATCTTCATCTTCCGGGTGGCTTGTTAAAGCCATGTTTACCGAAAGTTCTTTGAAAATATTGTCAACACTGATATCTAACTCCCACGATGACGTGTCTGATGAGTGATTATGTATAATGACTCTTTAGACTCAGAGGCTGACAGGATTGGAGTTGACACGTAGCCCAACTCCCTGCAAGTTCGATGATAATTATTAGGGGATTTCCCTTTTGGAACGAAGGATCGAAGCAGTATTCTCCTTCCTTTGCCAAAGTTTAAGCCAGGACCACTTGTTAGGTCATACCCCATGTTCTCCATCATTCTGAGTACATTTGGCTCATAATGAGAGAATTGAGGAGGTTTATTCTCACTTTCTGAATCTTCGCGAGTCATTGATTTGGACTTGACTCTTCCGAAAAGGATCGGTCTTTGCCTTTGCATCTTGCTGGGACCTTGAATAAAGATTTCTTACGCATCACTGACGCCTTGATATGCCATGAGCGATGACCTCACCGGTACATGCAATAATGTCAGGGAATCTATTGCGACCAGGGGTCATCACCTACATCGGTACTAGTATCTGATGGCACAAAATCAGAAACTAACACAGAAAGGTAAGCCAAATCTAATTCTTCATTAATATACCACTCACCTACATCATTGGTGGTGCTATTGACATCGAGCTTATTAATGCTCGTTACAAGTGGGTTCAGCTCCCAAAGATATTCTTCCTCTGCCTCTGGTGCAATATCAGCTTCATTACGAGAGTCTGGTTTCTCTGGCTGGGGATTCTTGTCTATCTCTAGAGAATCTTGTATAGGAGGTAGTCTGTGAAGTAGTTCTCTACTCCCTTGAACGGATGCCTTTCGGCGATCAACGTTTGGACGTTTCCATCTCCATCAATATATTTCATGACTTGATGGAGAGTGAGGGGATGATGGAGTTGCGATGAATCCATGGTCTTCCCAGCAGCAAATTATACAAAGTGTCGGCATCAATAACATAGCACGTCACTTCAGATCTTAGCACCCCAATCTGACATTTGAGTTTAATCATCCCCATTGGGCGCGTACCATTGGTGTTGAAACCATAATGGTAGTTTAGGTGGCGCTCAATCGGTGAGTGGGGATCCCCAAGTGCTGCATGACCCGACGGGACATAATGCTCAATGCGGATCCTGAATCTACCTGAATGTGCTCACTTCAAACAATCTAATATACCATGTGAAGTACAGAGGCCTATCATATTTTCCCTAACCTGCATGTCGTCTGCCATGAAGGTTATGCAGGGGGCATGTTGAGAGGTATGGAGGCAGTCTTCTTCATGTTCCTCCTGTGGTTTATCTGGAATCCGGGCCATAAAGACCTCAGCATCAACTAAAGCTTCTCTCAAAGCTTCTCTTATTGACTTTGATAGTCTCAGGAGCTCGTAAAGGGTGATCCTGACTGGGATGTTGGCTAGTTGAGCCAATACATCAAAGCAGTAAGGAGCTGAAGATCCTTTCGCTTTGTCTTTCGAAAGGGCTTTGGAATACCGAAGCTCCTTTTGCTTCTCCACGGGTTACTTTGTGGATGGCTTAGTTGGCTCTGGGATGGGTTTAGGCAGATTTGTCATCATCTCATCACATTTCTTCAAGTATGACTAACCCGAAAGAGTTTTAGCCACGAGCGGTGCATTCAGCTCTGCAGCAAGGACGATTGTCTCTTTCTCTGAGTCAGCGAAGGGACATCGGTTTCTGCTTCCCGGAAAGAAGCACACACCACATTGCAAGGTGAAACTTTTGCTTTGTCTTTGGACTTCCTATTGGTAACAGTAGTCCACTATTGGCAACAGTAGTCCACTGTTGGCCTTCCACAAGGTCGGGATGAACCACATGATTTCTCCTTGAGGAGTAGGAATAAGTACAAGATCTTTTTCCTGTTGGTGATGTCGGTCTATAATGAGTACCTTTAGTTCCCCTTTCGGGATGGGAACTACTCCGAACGGCGTTGGAGGCTGTACCCCCAACTGAAGAAATAACGTCATGTTGGCTGTCACTTTCTTCTGCTCTGGGTCGAGCTTGAGTACCTTCGCATCATTCAAAGCTTGATGGTTGTCTTTGAAGATGTAATAACTTAGTAGGGTGCCCCAGCATCCTATGGTACAAGCGGTAGTTGGGATTGTCGGTCTTATTGACCTCCTCGGGACGTCTACCTTCAAGAAGCTTCATTCTATTGCTCTTGTTGAGTAACTTGAATAACGAATCGACATGCTCGTCCTTGAAGGAGTATTGTCTATTGGCGCGTGGCTAACTTGAAGAACTATCCCCTCTAGTCGGCTGAGGTTTAATAAGAGACTTCATCTCTGTCGCCAACGTGTCCTTCCTTTTCGATTGGAAAGATACTTCCGGCGTGCACCTTGTCAATTTTTTGGGTCTGGACTTGTTTTCTTTTGCCTTAACCCTAGTGACAATCTCTTCTGCCTATTCGCCTTGCTGGACTAACTGTTTTCAAGTATGGCTTTAGGAACTCCTATCTGAGCTGGGAGTAAGGTTTGCAAATTATGACGGCATGTTTCCATCAGGGTGGCCTGGGTCATACCGCTAGGACGTCGGAGTGCCATATTCTAAAATCTCTCCACAAATACTTTAACTGACTCTCCTTTTCGTTGCCTCATCGCCAGGAGAGTTGGCATGGTAATCTCTGAGTCGTCTTTGAAGAAACATGTAAGGAAAAGCTTCTTCAGATCACCCCAGTTCTTGATGGAGCTTTAGGGAGCTTCATGAACCATTCAAAAGCGAGTCTCTTTAGAGTGCCGATGAACAAACGCGCCAAGATGACATCATTTGCTACCACATTCCCTGTCTGAGACTTGAAGTAGTATATGTGCTGGTTCAATTACCCTTACCGTCGAAGGCTTGTAGTCTTGAAGCTTTGAACTTAGGAGGGTATGGGACAAGATCCCACTCAGCCAGGTACGGCGGACCACTCTTGCTTCTTGGAAGCCTTTTCGATTAGTGAGGACTTCAAGACGATGTTCCAGTTTATTCATCCTTTTAGAATGAGTGCTCTTATTCTCTGAATGGCCTCCCTCTTCGGACAGAGACTGGGACAACTCGAAGTTGGACTGTTCCTCCTCCTCGGTATGTGCAGAAGATGAGCTCTCCCCTTCCTTCCGTTTACCCTTAGACTTCTTAAAAGGAGTTTTGGCCTTCGGCTTCTTTCTGCCCTTAAGCAATTATGAAAGCATCTGCTTGAGGGTGTCGATAGATTCTTGTTGGGCGAGAATCATATCGAGTTGTTCCCTTTGGGCCTAGGCTTGCTGTTCAAAACACATGGCCATTTCTTCAGGAGTACTTGCCATATATGCAAAGGCCTCTTTCTCTACAGAAGAGTTCAAGGCCTGTGATTTCACAATGGCAGAGTGTGACTCACTCACTTCAATGCCCGGGCTAGGGCACAGTAGTCAACTTGGTCTACCACGCCAGTTCGAGTGCGGGTTCGCCGGTACGCTCCTTCTGGTTCAGTGTCAGACTCGTCAGAGCTGATATTGGCTATATCCCCTTACTTCTGCTTGGCATAATGCTTGGACCCACCATGTTCATAGTGACTTCGGGGTACTCTATAACAGAGAAAGTTCTCCTTGTGTGGGAATGACGCCTTTTGGTCGATTGAGAGATTGACGTAGATGTTAACTGTCTAAACACCGACTGCTTGCTTACATGCGAGCTACAGTGGCATTCAGATAGCATTGCTGTGATGAGCCATTCACAGCAATATATGGAGTGATTTGATGGGCGCTCCATAGAATGCTATCCTTGCGTCGTAAATCTGAAATGCAGGGTTCAGAAACACAAAACACACACTTCTGTAGAACAGACGCGGCTCTCGTATTTTGGCTTTGAAACGCGGGTCTCGTGCCTCTGACGAGAAGAGATGCGGACCTCGCGTTGCTGATTGTCGCGTTCGTCTAGCGACACTTGGGAAATGCGGACTCTCTGAGTCCCGTGTTCTATCATAGAGACGTGGGTCTCATATCTCTGAGAAGAGACATGGACTTCTTATTGCTGAACGTCGCATTTGAGAGGTGAAGCTTCAGAAACGCAAGCCTGTTGAGCTTTGTGTTTTGGTCTCCAAATGTAGACTTCGCGTGCATGATGTAAATTAGAAGAGACATAGGCATGACCCTTACGTTCAGTATCTGCTGGATAGATAGTTGTCCCAGCTTCTTGCGTCTGCTGTCGACGTGCTCGTCACCTTTGTCGACGTTCGGCATTCCGGTTACACTTTACGGGTTGTTGGGAACCCCAATAACCTGGAGTTAAGGAAGAGGAAGGGCGTGGCTAAATTGGCCTTCAACGACATTGACCTCGCGGGTCTCGTAAGAGACATTAACGCGAGCCTTACGCGTGATGCGGCCAATAATGATGCTCTTTACGCAGGCCATCCTCAGAGAAGTCTCCAAAGAGACTTGAGAGCAGATCTCCGAGGAGACCTTGCGGTACTGCCGCGCCTAGGGCCTTTGGAGTCAGAAGAGAGGAACTCTTCATACTTTACCTACAAATTCCACGATAAGTGACTCGACCATTTTTTCCATGAAGGTGATGTTACATTGCGCCACAACTTGCTCGTCAGTAGAGAAAGTTATCCCCAGCGGAGTCGCCATCTCTTGTTTCTCGGGGGAAAATTGAAAGCAAAGTAAATTCTTTTTTTGATTGTAAAGAATATTACAATGGATTAATAATCCGATTACAAGAGAGAGAGAGAGAGAGAGAGAAGTTATTCAAGCTCAAATCTTCTATTTGTTTAAGGCTGGGTTCTTGATGTAGCAGTGGAAAATAAATCTTATTTTTCGTTGACTGGGTGAACGTCAGTGTCTTCTGGAATCTTCTCTTCGGATTATGGACGGAGTAGCATAGCTCCTGTCCAAATAGAATCTCAAAGAGACTTGGGCAAAAAACTTGAACTCAGTAAGTTAGTAGAAGAGTTACTCTTATCAGTATTCCTCAGCTGAAAATTTTGACCAGAACTTCCTATTCAAAAACTTTTGACCAAAAGTCAAACAAAACTTTCGAACCCTCTTCAATAGCAAACTGAGCTATTTGTAAGGTTTTTAGGGGTAAAACTGTCCCCTAAAAACCTTCCATGTGGGGGTTAACTCTCCTCATTACGTGGGCAGTAATTGACCAGTAATGAGGGCAGTTATAACTAAAACGCAGGGCTCTTCTGTAGTTGAAATGCGGGCTTCGGGCTTTGTGTTTTGGCATTGCAGTGATACACATTGCAATGATGATGGGACGCGGGCTTTGAGCCTCACTTCTTAACTTTGCAGTGAAGCTGGGACGCGGTCTTCAAACCTCGCGTTTTAACACTGTGGTGATGCTGGGACGCGGGCTTCAGGCTCTGCGTTTTGGTATTGTAGTGATGCTGGGACGCGGGCTTCGAACCTCGCATTTTGACACTGCGATTACGTTAAGACGCGGGCTTCAAGCTCTGCATCTTGGCATTGTAGTTAAGCTGAGGACGCGGGCTTCAAGTCCCGCATTTTGACTTTATACGAGTGGCTCTGATTAGCCTTGTGTTTGGAGTATAGACTCTGCTCTCTGAGGACTTGTCCTCAGTGATTTTTAAATAATCTATAGCTCGGCGCCACGATCAGGCTTATCTGATGACTTATCAAGCTATATGCTGATTGAATGAGATTATCAAGCTATAAGCAAGCTGATTGAATGAGTTTATCTCATGACTTATCAAGCTATAAGCTAATTGAATGAGTTTATCTGATGACTTATCAAGCTATAAGCTGATTGCACGAGTTTATTTGGTAACTTATCAAGCCAAACTCATTGAAGAAGGATTGATGCGCTTTTACAAGTTCTATTATTTTCACATTTATATCAAGATCTGACAATTAATTGAGAACTAGGGTCTTGGTTATGAGAGAGATGGAAAAAATCCAACAAGGAACGCTAATTTTTTATAAATTCCCCACAGAGTTTATACTCACCTCTTCAATCCCTAGCGAGATTTTAGAGATTATCTGTGAAATAAAAACCCAGGAAGTACATCATATACTTTTACAGAAAAAAATTCCTTTAAGTAACACAACAATCCAACACCTCCGATGACTAAGGATAAATGAATACATTGGCTTTTAAGTCCAATATAAAATTCTCGATAATTCATTATGCTGAGGGGAATAGCATGACTAGTCTAACTCAAATAGTAGTTAGTAAAAACAAACCAAACCCGTTGATAGCTGAGGATTTGCTAAGAGAATTAATCTCACCTAATCCCACCAAAATCCTTTAACATTCTCTCCCATGGAATGGTAGATGTACAAAAAACTGTACTCACTTCCTCAAAAGGAATGAAGTACAGATCTAACCTGTCATGTTAAAACTCACACCACTGATAGCAAAACTTTTACTTGTTAATCGCCTCCAACGGAATGACAAGTTTATTAAATTTGCTCAAATCGCAAAACAAATCACTATTATGTTAAAAATCACACCTCTAATAGTAAGACTTCTACTTGTTAATCCCTCTAATGGGATGATAAGTTCATTAAATTTGCTCAAATTGTAAAACAAATCTCTATAATGTTAAAGGTTACCCCTCTGACTATAAGATTTCTACTTGTCAATATCCTCCAACATAATGACAAGTTGACTAAATTTGCTCGAATCACAAAATAAATCACCGTTATGTTAAAACTACACCTCTGTCAGCAATCTCCTCAATTTTCTTGATGAAAATGAGAAACATGGTTAAAATCATAACTCTCTTACCTACTCGACTTCCTCAATGAAAATATCGAATTTAGTTGAAAATCAAACTTTCAGTTGCTAAGTTAATTGTTATATCTGGCAATTCAACATTGATCATTTTGATTTGTCTGATTTCCCAACAAAAAGAAGATATGATACAAAGTTTGAAAGAACACTGACAAAAGAAGTAAAAAAACTCAGAGACAGTTCAAAGTACACGAACAAGTAAATCAAACTTCAAGCAACAGATTTGCAGATTGAGGTTTAACTTTTGCAACAGTTTTACAGTATATTTGTAAAAGAAATCGACAACTCAACCGATTCAACAGTACATCGACAAGCACACCAATTCTCAGAAAAGTTCCAGACTGTGCTTCTGGATACATTTTAACAAGTTCAACAATATACTTACAATGATCTTCTCTGGTGCTTCAAATAGTTTAACAGTACAATCACGAAGATCAGAATCTAGTAGGATCAGGCTCAGAACATTTAAAGAGATTGCCAGTACAATCACGAAGGTCTAAAGCAACATGAGATCCAAAGTATTTCAAAATTCTTTCCAGTCAACCGTGGAGTTTGAAACTTTGGAGGGGGTTCCGTAGGCTGTCAAAAAATGAGACAATGCCTCAGATGTGAGCCTCGCGCTAAACACGAAGGTCGCATTTTAATCTCAAACACGAACCTCGCGTTCTGACAACAAACACAAGGATCACGTTCTCTCTACAGATTCGAACTTCGCGTTCCATTACCAAACACGAAGATTGTGCTCTTTTTTCAAACACAAATCTCAATCAAGGTCGTGTTTCAATATCAATGCGAGCCAACAAGCTCCGTATTTCAATATCAAACCCGAGCATGCGAGCTCTGTATTTTAACATCAACGCGAGATTCACATTTCTAGTGTAACAACCACAAAACTAATCCCTATTAATGCAGAGAATTAAGGAGTCAGTTACACCTCAAAATTCTCTATAAATAGCTATGGACAAAAAAGATAGAGAGAAAAAAGGAGGAGAAGACTCTTAGCTTGTGCTAACAAGTTCATTCAATCTCCTTGAGATTTCGGCAACTGTTTAAAGTTCGTACTTTATTCAGAGCTTTGCAAAAGAGAGCGAAAAGATCCAAAATCAAGAATTCAACTTGGCTCGTTGATTGGTAGTGAAAAGTGCATTTTTATCATTATATTTACCATCACATTTTCATATTTATTCCTATAATTCTGCACATTTACTAATATTTTGTGATTTATTGTGTGCAGGCCTCGAAATATTAAAATAAAGAAATAAAGCCTAAAAAGAAGCCCAAAAGCCCATATTCAAGCCCAAGTGCAAAAGTGCAAATATAATTGTCAAAATTGCAAATACACAAGGGCCAAAGTTGCAAATATTAAAGAAGAGGGAAGGATAGACTTCTATTCAACCCTAAACACTTGCAGGATGAGGATAAAAGCTAAAAGAAGAGAAGAAAATTCGTGGAAAAGATTTGGGATCTAGGTAACTTGCTTCCCAAGTTATATCTAAATTCCAAGATAAAGAGCCAGGATCAAACTTCCAGAAGGAAACGCCCAGATGGACGGACCAGGAGAGGCCACGCGCCAAAGCGCGTGGCCAATCGACACTGTATGGCCGCGGAAACGCGGTCCAAGCCGCGTTTCCGCGGCAAATTGGATGACTCCAGGGAACAGCTTTCGTGGTCGACTTCTATCCAGACTCTACCTCCTTCTGCGCCTATAAATACCCCTGCAGTGCAACCGAGAAAAGCGTCCAGAGGCAGAGCCAGAGGGCCAAATCTAGGGTTTTAGGCTTTCTTCTTCTAGTTTAGATTTTCTTTTCTCTTTTGTAATTTCTATTTTTCCTTTTGTAAACTGAGAGGAGATGATGTTCTCATGGAGGAAGGAGATCTACTTGTACTGAGGGTGACAATCGGTGTAAGTTTTGCTTTTCCGCCATTGTTAAATAAATCGAATCGAGGTCGTTCTTTTTTATTATGTTATGTTCTTTTATTCTTGTTGATTCTTGTGTATCTCAGTTTTGTTTTCTTCTATTGCTGTTTTTCTAATGTCTTGCTCACCATGAGAACCAATTGCTTCAAGACTGCCTAGCCGAAGAAGAGCCCTTGGTGGCCTATGGCGATGAACAAGTCTTCATAGTTTGTCTTTTATTTTCATAGTGTAGATCAAGAAGGCGGACGATCCTATACGCCATACTTGTACGCCTTCAAGAAAAGGTAAATCGTCGCAACGGTTCAAAGGTAAGCAGACTGAAGAGGTATGTATGTGTAGTTTGCTTTCTTTTATTTCTTTAGTTTAGATCTCACACTACCACATTCTCAATTTCTTTTCTTCCATTATAAATATCATTTCTTCTTCTCTATCTTCTTTCTCCTAACTTAACATTAAAATAATAAAAAATTTTAGAGATAACTTACAAACGCTTCCATTGCTAGTCCCTCCCTGAGGATCACGACCCGCATAGCCACTGCTACCGCGGATTCAAATTGAGAACCTTGCACAACTTGTTCTAGATCTAATATTTTATTTTGTGTGCAGGTAAAACTCAATCAAAACATTGGCGCCGTTGCCGGGGAGGGACGGTAAGTTTTTCTCTAAATAAAAAAATTAACTAATTCTTTTATTCTTTCTATTTGCAAGTTTGGAGAACAGGAAAAATAACAGCAGAAGTGGACATATAGCAACTCTGTGCCTCTGCCCTCGAAGGCAGAGCATCAGAGCCTACTATAGTGCCGCGGATCCGCGGCAATAGCCGCGGAAACGCGGCCTTAGTAGTGAACTACTAACTGCAATTTCTGCAGGTTGCTAAAAATTGTAAGATTTGTTTTCTGCTCTATTCCAATTTGTTCTGTGATAAACATGTACACTGCTAATTAATCAACAGTAAAATACTTGTTGTTAAAGATAAAAATTGATTAGACGTTTGCATATTAGGCACATGTCTTTTCAATTCCTTTATTTTTACTGTTGAAGAGTGCTGGAGCAAGGTACGTTCGCATTGCATGTAGAATAGGACTCATCTCTTGGTTGATGCTTTGAGTGAATCTTATTTACATATTTTGTACACTTGCATAAATTTATTTTAAGGGCATAACCCATTAACAAGATAAGGTGGGGATTTAATCACCCTTCCTTGGCCCAAAAATCATATTCCAAGCACTCACAACCCTAACCCTAATTAAAAATTGACTAGACGTTGGCCCTAGGGACTTCTCGGACTCAATTAGGAGATTATCCTAAGGGGGAACGGTGCTGGAAGTTGACTCTTGCCAAATCAGTGTCTAGGAAGGGGATTGAGGGCCGAAAGCCCGAAGATTGGTGGTTATTTAATTAAGGAACGTCTTTGATGGAAAACCTCCCACCACTCTTGTCCTGACCTGGCTGATTAACTTGTGGTCAAAGTCTGTACCCTATCTCCCGTGGACAGTCTAACCAGTTAGGAGTCGTCTAGGTCATATGTCTACCCTAATTTAGGTTAGAAATTTTTCTTTTTTGTTTGTTTATTTGTTTGTTTTCTTTTTCTTTTGTTTGTTTTGTGTGATATGGCCTATAACAATAATTTTTTCAATTTTAATGAGGATCCATATTATACACCAACCTCTTTTTGGATATTACCAACCCGGCATATCATAACTCTAACCAACCTAGTGTGCCAGATTGGTCTTATCCGAATCATTACATACCCCAGCCCCAATACTATGAACAAGATTGGAATAATCATCACTACTCTTCACAGAGTCAATGGGGATTCAACACCCCTGAGCCATATGGTCAACCACCTGTTCAACCATTATCTTCATACACGTCTTTTCCCACATCACCAATGTTTCAATCCTCCAATGATCCATTCAATGGGTTAGAAGAAAAAGTGGATCGGTTGCAAGAGATAATGAATGATCAAATTTCTAGACTTTCAAACATTCTTGAACTTACCAACCAAGTTGATAGGAACCAAGAATCATCCTATCTAGAAGGCCTTGATCAAAATTCAATTTCATCACATCAATATGAACTGGACCAATCTCAATCCTTGGACAAATTGGCTAGTTTTAATTTCAATGAGATTGAATTAGATTGTGAATGTGAACCTGATCCCCAACTTTGCGATTCAGTTTCCATCTTCGAATCTATGTTGACTCCAGTATCCTTACCCAATTTGGACCAACTTTCTGAGCCAACATTTATTCCTGTGCCCATAGATCATGAAATTGAATCACCCATTTTTGAAGATCATCATAGTGAACTTGACCAATTTTATACTTTTGAAAGTCCCCTTGACAAATTGGCAAGTTCTAATTTTTATGAGATTGAAACTAATGAGATATGTGACCTAGATTCCCAAATCTATGATCAAGTTCAAATTCCCGAATCATTATTGACTCCTGTTTTGTTACCCGACTTAGGTAATATTTTAGAGTCAGTTTTGATTCCCACACCTATCATTCCTGAACTTGAATCACCAACATTGAGTCACATTCAATTGTGGGAAAATGATTGTGGACTTGAGTTTCAATTTCTTGACTTGGACCCAATTCTTGAACCTAACCCGACTCCTGAACCCTTACTTGATTTGAGTTTCTTTCCTGAGTCGGTATTAGTTCCTGAACCGATCATTCTTGAGTCCAAATCAACCATTCTATCAAGTCACATTCTTTTGATTGACATAGGTATAGACCATGACTCTGTGATGATTTTCCAGGACTGGTCATGTAAAGGGAGTAAGTTTCACGAGAGGATCTTCCATGATCCTATTCATTCTGGGGACTGTAAATATGTAAATAAAAAAGAGGTCAATAAAGGTAGGTCCCGTGAACTACCACATTATCTTGATTGGGCCGCCTTTCGTGGACCAATTAGACCACCACCGGAACCACCACCTTGAGGTAACTTCTGCCTTCCCTTCTTCTTTTTCATACATACATGCATACATTCATACATTGAGGACAATGCATGAGATAAGTGTGGGGGTAGGCTTTACTAACATACTAACATAGTTAGAAACTAACAAAAAAATTTGCTAATAAAAAAATAAAAAATAATTATAAAAAGGACAATATTTTGACTTATCTTTGAAAGAAATCTAAGTTAGTCTAAGAATTAGGAAAATCATGATTAGGATTTCTAAAAACTTGGTCAAAATAAATAAATTGTTTAAATTTTAGGTATAGGAGGAGAAATTGAATAAGTAGTTAGTCTTGATTTTTACCTTAATGAAATTTGCATACCTAATGCATATCTAGGATTCTAAGACGAAGACCTTTGTGCCTCATATAAAAGAAAAAAAAAGGAAATCACTAATTAAGCTGGATACATGTGCCTCAAGAAGCATAAGTATTCATGCCTAAAGGTGAATAAATAAAATAAAGTCCTTAGTTTTGGGGCCTAGTTCACTCGAATTTGAGTCCGCGGGGTATTTTCTCACCTGGTGCCCTAAAGCCAACCGGTTTGGGAGTCATCGACTTTAAGTTCGTTACATGGGTGGATTAGAAAGCCTAAGGAAATTAAGGAAAAATTACTTATATATGTACTAACACATCTAATAGTCAATTAGTTAGGTATGAGGGCCTCAAAAAGCCTTGATACTTACACGAAAGAAAATTAGATGAGTTATACATATCAAAAAAAAAGTATATATAAATAAATAAATAATAAAGAGGCATGAGAGTCCAAGTTAAGGAATTCTTAGTATAAATTCATAAGGATGCATATGATTTTGGTAACGAAAAAGACTATATTAGAAATTCAATTTGATCCTTACTTAAAATGAAAACAATTTACTTTATAAAGACTAAGTTTAAGAATGAATAAAAATGAGGATCCTAAAAAACTTATAGATTACTTAGTCTTTTCAAAAGTATTTCAAATATTTTCCTTTTTTATGGATTTTGTGGGTGTAATCCGCTGAAAACCCTCACGAGACAACACTCGTCCTCTAGGGTAACCTAGAGGTTTAACGGCTGTTGCACATGCTAAGTGCAACCGTGATTCCTACGAAAGTGAGTTAGGTTAGATTAATTTTTCTTTTCTTTTCTCTTTGATTTTACTCGAGGACGAGCAAAAAGATAAGTGTGGGGGTGATTGGTAGTGAAAAGTGCATTTTTATCATTATATTTACCATCACATTTTCATATTTATTCCTATAATTCTGCACATTTACTAATATTTTGTGATTTATTGTGTGCAGGCCTCGAAATATTAAAATAAAGAAATAAAGCCTAAAAAGAAGCCCAAAAGCCCATATTCAAGCCCAAGTACAAAAGTGCAAATATTAATTGTCAAAATTGCAAATACACAAGGGCCAAAGTTGCAAATATTAAAGAAGAGGGAAGGATAGACTTCTATTCAACCCTAAACATTTGCAGGATGAGGATAAAAGCTAAAAGAAGAGAAGGAAATTCGTGGAAAAGATTTGGGATCTAGGTAACTTGCTTCCCAAGTTATATCTAAATCCCAAGATAAAGAGCCAGGATCAAACTTCCAGAAGGAAACGCCCAGATGGACGGACCAGGAGAGGCCACGCGCCAAAGCGCGTGGCCAACCGACACTGTATGGCCGCGGAAACGCGGCCCAAGCCGCGTTTCCGCGGCAAATTGGATGACTCCAGGGAACAGCTTTCGTGGTCGACTTCTATCGGGACTCAACCTCCTTCTGCGCCTATAAATACCCCTGCAGTGCAACCGAGAAAAGCGTCCAGAGGCAGAGCCAGAGGGCCAAATTTAGGGTTTTAGGCTTTCTTCTTCTAGTTTAGATTTTCTTTTCTCTTTTGTAATTTCTATTTTTTCCTTTTTGTAAACTGAGAGGAGATGATGTTCTCATGGAGGAAGGAGATCTACTTGTACTGAGGGTGACAATCGGTGTAAGTTTTGCTTTTCCGCCATTGTTAAATAAATCGAATCGAGGTTCGTTCTTTTTTATTATGTTATGTTCTTTTATTCTTGTTGATTCTTGTGTATCTTAGTTTTTGTTTTCTTCTATTGATGTTTCTCTAATGTCTTGCTCACCATGAGAACCAATTGCTTCGAGACTGCCTAGCCGAAGAAGAGCCCTTGATGGCCTATGGCGATGAACAAGTCTTCATAGTTTATCTTTTATTTTCATAGTGTAGATCAAGAAGGCGGACGATCCTATACGCCATACTTGTACGCCTTCCAAGAAAAGGTAAATCGTCGCAACGGTTCAAAGGTAAGCAGACTGAAGAGGTATGTATGTGTAGTTTGCTTTCTTTTATTTCTTTAGTTTAGATCTCACACTACCACATTCTCAATTTCTTTTCTTCCATTATAAATATCATTTCTTCTTCTCTATCTTCTTTCTTCCTAACTTAACATTAAAATAATAAAAAAAATTTAGAGATAACTTACAAACGCTTCCATCGCTAGTCCCTCCCTGAGGATCACGACCCGCATAGCCACTGCTACCGCGGATTCGAATTGAGAACCTTGTACAACTTGTTCTAGATCTAATATTTTATTTTGTGTGCAGGTAAAAACTCAATCAAAACACTCGTCAACGGAGAAAAAGACTCACTGTCCACCGCCGCATGAAGAACCCAACACTAAACAAAGGAGGGATTCATCCATTCTTTCCTCTTTTGTAATCGGATATTGATCTGTTGAAATCTTCTTTAGTTCAATTAAAGAATTTTACGCTGATTTTCTGAGAAACACCCCCATTTGGAAATGAGGTGAATCAGGCTCGTTGTCCGGGTTGTCTTCATGCAGGAAGAAAGTCGGTCTAGATTGCCTTAGGTTTATGGTGGGCCATCGACTCAAGTCTCCCTGGTTTCAAGTTCATCCTCTGGCTGCATCTGGACCTGGGTTCTTTGAAGGATGGCGATTTGTGCTGGAGTTGGTCATTGTGTTGTTTCAGTGCCTTCTACTCTCGGGCGGCATTATCGCGGTCGAGAACTGGTTGCTTCTGGTCATGATCTGATTGGGTTTGTTGTTCTTCATCTACACATTTATGTCAGTGAGCATTTGAAAAATCTAGCCCTCATACAGTGGCAATGATCAGGTGATAGTGGTTGTCCTCTGATATAATGAGGAGCCAATATCCTCTGTTGCACGCTCGCGATCGGCGGTGTGTGGGGGGGCATGCCTCCAGCAGCGGTGTCGGTCGTGCCTTTTGACAGGGCATCATTGTGGACAATCATCTGCTTCTTCGGAGCCATCAATGTTGGGAAGAAGTTTTTAAGGAAGGTTTGGATTGGATCAGAGGAAGATCTTGAGTGTAGACTCAAGTTCTCAACTAAAGCACCAATATGTGATAGGCAAAATTCCACCACAAGTAATTGAATGTCCCTCAGAGCACACAAAAAGAGAAGACATATTTTAGATTAAGAATACTAGGTGGTGTCGGCCTAAGACTCTCGGGCGTGAGAATCAGTAGGTGATAGAGATTGAGGATAGAGCAGAGGGAAACTGTCAGTGTATTGTAGTGACGGATTGATAGAGGAAAACTTTTAGTGTGGTGTGGTATATGCTTTATTAGGGAAATGACCTCTTTCTCATTGGAGAAAGAGGTGTATTTATACCTGATAGAGACGGTGAAGTAGATGTGGATAGATACAGATTTCTAACTGTTCAGTTTGAATCCGCTGATCCTTATATCTGCATGGGTTAAGTCTCGATAGTTGGAATTGACACGCTAGAGGGTTATCTATCATTATCCCTAACTGCTCGATGAGTTGTAGGGTCTGTTACAGAGTTTTGGCGAGTAGAGAGATTAGGGTGCTTAACTGCTTTCGTGATCTGCAGGATCCATCTCGACATGTCTTTGGATGGAGGAAGTTGCTGTCATATAGGGGACTCTTGGATTGGAGTCAGAGTGTTTTCAGGAGGAGATATGCCTCAGAGATGTGGTTGAAGGATGTCTTTGGATAGGATGTGGCAGAGACTTCGGAATGGGTTCCCAAAAGTTGGTTCATGTTTCTGTCACTGGACATATGTCATAATCCTGACGCGGGTCAAATTTTGATCACTATAATGTAAAAACATATCAAGAGAGTGCAATAAGAATCCTATAGAGAAAATGATAGTCAATTTCCTCAGGTTTCAAATAGATGGAGTTGTAAGAGGAGTTTCAATAGGAGAAGATCAAACAGATGATGGTTTAGAAAAAAGTGTAGGAATGGCGTCATCTATAGCTGATATGAGCCCTAAGGTGATCAACCAGTATTTCATGTGGTTTGCCCACCTCTTATTCAATTCAACTAATCATAACAATATCTTGAGAGGAGTTAGTATATATACTACTCAACCTCCCATCTCCTGTGTGGGACTAAAAGCAAAGCCAAATGAGAGAGAAACTCAAGTTTTCCTCCAAAATCAAAACCACATCCAATATATATTTAAGTAGAGGAGGAGAAATGATATATTTCTTCCGGGTCCAAGTTTGTGTCGAGTGGGAGACTGACTACTGTACCCACCCCTGCACAGGAACTGCCATTGCCTTGCTTGAAATGGACTATCAAGCAAGTTGAACAAATAGAAAAGATATCATCATATAACAATATTCATACTTGGTAGCTGCACCGAACATAATGAATGGAAGACAAGGGGCAAGGCACTGCCCCATAATTTTAGGATCATCGACGTAGGTTATAGCTGCAACTACTTACTTGTCTAAGCTAATAATTAGAAGAAAGAGACCAACAACAGTATCGTACCCCCATTGAAGGAGTAGACCTTACTAATTGTATTAGGCGAAGCCAAAGGGAGATTCAATGAATTAATAAAATTTCCAATGTCCTATAGTTATTTCATTTTCAGATTCACCAACAACAAAGATGTAGATTATGTTCTTCTTGATGGCCCCTGGGCGCTGGATGATGCGATGTTGGCCCTAGCTCGCTAGACCCTGACTTTCGCCCTTCGTCGGAGTAACTTCCTAAGGTAACTATTTGGATGTGCATACTAGACCTCCCTCCAATCATTTGGGCTAGATCGGCTCTTGCTTTGCTGTGTCTGCGGCTGGTCGTCTTGTCTGACTTGATCCAGCCACTGAGCTGCTGACCAAAGGGAGATATGCTCAGCTCAGTGGCGGTGGAGATTGTCCCTTCTTGCCCTGGCTCCACATCGGCCTGACTCTGGTGTGGCTTTCAAGAACTCCCATTCACCTCCATTTTGGTAAAGATTTGAGTACAAACACATCCAGCTCTTCTGTAGGAAGTGTGGCTGCGTCGGTCACGGCCCGGTTGCCTGTCCCTCTCCCAATGTTCTTCTCAGCCACAAACTCTGCCACCGACCTCGTCGAAGGACGTCGAGATGGTTCATGCAGTTGTCGTCCCCTCTGTTGATGATGACATAACACCCCCCACTCCATGGATCTGTTGGCCCAAAGACCCATCACTCTAATTTTGATGATGATTAACTCATGTAGTTATAGTATTAATGATCTTGTGTTTATATAGTTTCAGATATTTGATCAAGATCTTAGGAGGTGTTTAGCTTCAACAAAAGATTCGAAGTCAAGTTTTAAAGCTAGCACGTATTGATTCAAGAGCTCGCACATCAAGATTGCATCAAGTACTCAAGAGGAGTCTAGCTCATTAGATCAATGTTTGGACCAAGTCAAGAAGGTGAAGAAGATTTTCAAGAAAAGATTTTCGTGAAGACCTGTGTCGTGTTTGTAAGTGTTAAGATTTATTTTTAGATAAAATGTAAAGGATAGATTAGTTTTGGATTGCTCAAGCTCATATACACACAAAATTTATATGTATTTTCATACAATAGTTTTGATTTTAGAAAATACCGTTTTAGTTTTTGAGTTTCAAAGTATACATCCTTATGTTTTATGATTAGATTCCATCAAAACAAGTTTATATGGTTTATATGTGTTTTGATTTCATCTGTACACATTGTTGGTTCAAATATTTAGAAAAACTTATTTGATGTTTCTATATCATGTGTTTGAGTTTTGTATTTATCAAAACTTATTTTAGAGCTTATTGTTAAAAACATAGATATTTCATCTCATATGTGTATTGGATCATATCTATACACACTAAGCTTCAAAAGTGTTTAAAATATCTTGTTTTTGTATTTGAAGAAGTTTTAGAAAAATCATTTTTCAAATTGAAGATTAATTTTGAAAAATCGCTTTTCAAATTTCTATATTACAAAAATGGTTCAAAAAGTTTATAATATGTGTTGATTTTTAATCACACATATCTGTACTTCAAAGAATTTCAAAGAACTTATTTTTGTAGATTTTATGTAATTTTATGAGATTTTATAAGAGTTTTAAAAATCAAGTATTAAAACCCAAAATGTTCGACCTGGCCTTCTGTCGGTCGACCGGGCGGTTGACCGATGTGCGTAGAAACATGCACAACCATTTGGCTCGAGGGCCGGTCGACCGTCCAGAGAACTTTACTCTCTGGATCTGGCCCCGGTTGACCGGGCGGTCGACCGGTTGGTCTAGCCCAGGACACGGTCGACCAGGCGGTCAACCGGCAGGCCCTAACAGTAAAAAATATGACCTTTGGCCGGTCGACCGACAGGTCATTCTGACCTGTTGTTTGACCCCAACGACTAGTTTTTGGGAGTCTATATAAGTGTACTGTTTTAGACTGTTTTGTACAAGATTTTGAGAGGGTTTCAAAGCCAGTTTTTTTTCATCTCTTAGTATTTTTCTTCACTTATTTTTGAGCTAAAACTTCCATATCAAAAGGAGGTTTTCAAGAGTGATTTTCAAAAGAGATTTCTGAGTTTTCCACCACAACTCTGTCTAATTTTCTCACACATACTTGAGCTTTTCATTGTCATATCTATCCTACAAGAGTTTTATTGTGAGAATTATTTTTATGATCAAGAGAAGTGATCACAAGATTTCATCCTTGTATTGTGAGGAGTTGTAGAGGTTGTGGCCTCAGTGAAGAGAGTTTTGTGGTGATTAAGTGAAGTGATCACCAAGTGTTCTGACGTGTGGTTGGAGGAGTTGTAAGAGGTGCGGCCTAGGCAAGCTAGTGTTCTTACGTGTGTTATTCTTGCGGGAACAAGTGAGAGACTAGTGAGTCCAAGAGTTCTACTACGAACTCGTTGTAGGTGTTGCGGCACCGAGTGATCTTGCGGGATCATTTCTACTGGAAATCCTTCATAGTGTTGAAGGTGGGGATGCAGATCAAGGGTGCTCGAACCTCGAAATAATTCTCTCGTATTTGCGATTGCTCTCTCTTACTTGTGTTTATATATCTTGCATGCTTATCTTGTTTATCTGTTTATATGTTTGATATATCTTGTACTTAATTGATATATGCTTGGAATTATTTGCTCACACTTGAATTCAACCAAGAGAGCCATAGTGGCAATTCAACTCTTAATCTAGAGGAATCTTGAGGAGATAGTTCAGAGCCCTTCACCGGGAATCCGGATACACTCTTGTGTTATACTGTGTGTGTTTAGCTTAATAGCTTTAGTTTGCATAAATAGTTTTTAATTCCGCATCATTTCATTAGATTAGCTAGTACACCTATTCACCCCCCCTTTAGGTGTATTTTTAATTGGTATCAGAGCTTGATACTCTTGATTTGGGTCTAACAACCTTGAGTTAAAGATCCTCATTTTTAGTTAATCACAATATTTATACACACACATATGAATTTCATGACACCTCCCATGTTTGACATTCTTGACATCCAAATTTGGAAAGTTAAGATGTCCATGTACCTCAAAGCCCTAGGAAGTTATGTTTATCTTGCCACTATTAAAGATTTATATTGTTTAAATGGCAAATATCTATAGGCTAATGCAAAAGCCCTTATTGCTTTAAAGAGTACCCTAAATGATGATTATTTATGTAGGGTTGCTAACTTTGATTCGGCTTTTGTAGTATGGAACACACTAGTTTCCCTTGGTCAACAAAAGCAATACTATATGGGGAGTGACTCGGATAATGAAAGTGATGCTTCCAACATATGCTACATGGTCCAAGGGGATGACCCCCTTGAGGTAAATTCCGAATCCGAGTTAGAAGAAGATATTATCATGTCGTATGATGAGCTTGTTTCTTTTTGTCAAAAACTTCTTGAAAAATATGATTTATTAAAAATTGAAAATAATAATTTGAAGAAGGAAAATACTTCTTTGTTAAAATAAAATGACTCTTTTAAAAATAAATTTGCATGTGTTTCAAAAGAAAATGAAGTTTTGAAAAAGAAGAATATTTCCTTGTCTTCAAAATTAAATGACATTTGTGAAGGAAATAATTCTTTGAAAAATAAAATTATTTTGGTGAAAAAAGAAAAAGAGATTGTTTTGGAAGAAAATAACTCTTTGAAAAGAAAATCTATTTTAAAAGAAAATGAAAACATTTCTAAAAAGAAAAAGATAGTTGATTCTCATTCTTTCCATGCTAATAATGTTGCACCCTCTTTTGATAAAAATGAGATTCATATTTTGAAAAAGAGAATTGATTGTTTAAGCTCAAATTTGAGCAATTGTGCATTTAACCATAATAAATTGGAATCTACGTTTCGCAAGAAATAAAATCCACACATGCATGCACATCCTACACGGCATGCATCTCATGTACACCATGATCACACCCATTCTCATATGTATGCTAGAGTGTACACATGTACACATTGTGGCCGCAAATGCCATCTTGCAAGATTTTGCTTTGATAGATTAAATTCTATAAACTTTGCAAATAATAATATTTGGGTTCCTTATAATACTAACCCTCGTGGACCAAAAAGAAATGGGTGTCAAAATCTCCACCTCTGATGTTTGATGTAGGTGTGGGCTCTCACATAACGTGAGAGGTATAGTGCCTTGATGGTGGATGCGTATGAGCTTGATGGACACTACATTGGATGCATCACCTTCAAAAATATTTTGTGGACAACCACCATGGTTGGAGACTTAGAGCTTAGCCCTATTGGTTTGGTAACTATCTCTAACTCCTATTTTAGTTTACATGCTTTTGCAACTGATATTTTTAGCATGTTTTAGTTTCAATGTTAAAAGATCATGTTTTGTACTTCATGTGGTGAATACTTGTTTAGATGTAGTTTTCATTAAAACTTATGTATATACTTGTACAAGTAGTGAACTACACTTGATTATTATATGTTTGTACTTCATTACTCATTTGTACTCATTACATGTATATGTATAACCTAGTTTTGATGATCTTTCATTTATACTTATTTTTCCTATTTTTACATATGTTTAGCTTCATGTATATTTTATTTTGTCTAAAACTTATATATATACATGTATATCCTAGAGCCACCTGCATTCATGCAATATACTTTTGTGGACTAGTTTGTATTTGGGATGTGCATGTACATTTTTAGTTTTGATAGAACATACATATACCTTGAAGTTTGTTTAATTTTGATAAAAATTCTTAGTTTTGATGATTTTCATGTTTTTGATACAAGAATCTCATGTTTGTTTTGAAACTTATTGATTATTTTCATGAATATGCTATTTACATGATTCTTGTGCACTCACATTATTTTTGTTTACTTATGACTTTATTTTCATGAGCATTTATGAGCTTTATAGATTTCGAGTACCAACTCTTGTGTATTTAGCATGCTTCATGAGATACATGATTTGATTTCATATTTTGAAGGATCTTTAACTAGTTTCTTTTAAAAATTACTTTAAACTAGTTATTTATTCTTCATTTGGTAGTGTTTTCAATCTACAACTATTTTCAAATCTTATTTTTGAAAACTTCTACCCTTTAAGGGCGGATGGTTGGGTGACCATGCCTTGTACATCCTTATTGAATATCTTTAAATTTATGCATGAATAGGGTGGCAGGTATGAGATATACACATGTTATCTTATTTTTGTATACTCATACGTATTTTCTTATATATGTATGCTTCAAATTTCAATTAATATCAATTTCAATTGGTTTTTTCATTTTCATACATACATATATATGATTTGATTGTGCTTGTTTTACAATATCTTTACATTCTTAAAGCACAAATTATGTTTATTTTAAGCTTAAGTTTATTCTAAATGTTAACTGGTATTTATGCAAGCTTATACATTGATTTCAATTGGTGTATTGGTATTAAAATGTATTTCATGTTTCACCTTCAATTGGTATCAAAATCTATTATTGGTATCTTAAATTTTTTTTTACAAGTGGTACAACATTTATTTTTGTCAACTACTATTTGATTTCATTGGTATCAAAATTGTTTTGTTGACTTAAGAAATTTCAAAATTTTGTTTAAATATTATAAAAAAATTTGTCTTAAAAATTTGTTGATATGTATTGCCTATATGTAAAGGGAGCTTAACATCTCCTCTATATATAGATTCGTGTTGAGTGTATTTCACATTGAGGAGCTTGACCTCTCTTCTTTACGTGATACACGTGTGTAGGGGGAGCTTAACATCTCCATTTATATATTGTATATTATGCTTTATGGGGGTTAGGGTCTAGTCATCCCTTCTTCATGTAATGCATGTATTCAGGGGGAGCTAACTTTACATCTCTCCTCTTCATGAATGTATATTGCATATACATATTTATTGTTTGATTGTCTTCACCCTTTGTTGATGAATTGACAAAAATAGGGAGAATAATTTTGAGAGTTTATATATGCATGTTTATATCTTTATTTATGCATATATGTTTGTGTTTTATTTATGCATGATTGGTCGCTAATGTTGCATATTTAGTATCATATTTCCATACTTATTCTAGAATAAAACCTTGCATTGTCTTAATTAATTGCTTAATTTATTTGCAGGCCCATTCTTTAAGGAGATGAAGAGAAATGAGCCCAAAGCCCACCAAAATTCTGAATTAAATCAGAATTAATTTGCACTCAATAAATCAGGGCAAAATCAAGAGGTTGAAAACTGGTTGAGAAGAATTCTCTCAGAATCGATCGGTTAAAGCCAAGAATCCAAGGCCATTTCGTCAGAAACCTGGACTCAAACGAAGAAACCAACTGAAGATAAATGCAGAAGGAAATCCCAGGGAGACCCACCATCGGGTGTGGCCACCTGGCCACACCCTGGCCGCGGAAACGCGGCCAAAGCCGCGTTTTCGCGGCTTGGTTGGGGAGTTAGAGGGAGCGTTTGCTCCCCCGATCTCCCCGGGATCCTCCTCGTGTGGATTATGCCTATAAAAAGGCAGTCTTTGCGTTGAAAAATGGACGACCATGCAGAGATAGGATTTAGCCTAGTTTTCATTTCTTGTAGTTTAGGTCTTCTTTTCTTTTTATGTAATTTGTATGTAAGCTTAGGTTAGATGAAGATTCATGTAAGTAAGAGAGAGAGGCTTATGTTGAGAGTGACACCGATGTACCCTCCTCCTTTCTTCCATCGTTTCAAGCAATAAAAGGTAATTTGTTTATGTTCGTATTTTTTTTTGTTTTCTTCTTCCTCTTTCTACTTTACCTCTTTTGTTTTCGATGAGCTTGCAAGTGATCCCAGAAGCATAAGTATAACGATGTTGTGTGAGTGCCAACGATAGTTCATGAAGACGTTCTCCTCCTCAAGATCCGTATCACTTCATTCTTGCTCCGCTTGATGATATAATGCGAACGGGGACTGAGCTCGATCCTATGATCTATGCGTTGAACGCCTCCGAAGCAAGGTAGAACATGAAAAGGGTTCCAGGTAAGTCATCAACCAAACTAGGTGAGTACTTCTTTCATCTTCTTTCTTCACTTTTTTATTTCTTAGTTTAGATCACCAACACCCACTTCCTTCAGCACTCCTTTTCATTTCTTTGTAAATAGTCATTCTCCATTTCTCTCCACCTTCTTCATCTCTCATTTTCTTTCTAACTTTAACATAACTTTCTTTTCATTTTTATTTCTTTAAACAAAGAAGAAGCTTCGTTTTTCTTCATAACGATTTCAATAAAGAACCGTAAACGCTTCCATCGCAAACCCTCCTTGTGGATCACGACCCGCATAACCACTTGCTATAGCGGTAAGAATTGAGCACTTGCCCATCTTCATTCTAAATCTAAAATTCTTTATTTGTGTGTAGGTTGTACCTCAATCAAATTTTTTGGCGCCATTGCCGGGGAGGGTAACGTTTTTATTGAAATCTGATTTTTATTGAAATTTTTTAAAACTAAAACGAACTTTCTTCTCTGTTGCAGGTTATAGGGAAAGCAAAGCAGGAAAATAAGATTGCAGTAACATATAAGTGATCTTGGGCCTCTGCTCTAGAAAGCAGAGACCAAGTGCCCTCTGCTTTGCCGCGTTTTCGCGGCCAAAGCCGCGGATCCGCAGCAAAAAGGAGTTCACTACTAACTGTCTTTTTTGCAGGGCTGCTTGACTTGCAAAATTCTAGTTTTCTGCAATTTATTTTTCTTATATGCCATCACCATAAGCCTGCTAATAAACCAACAGTAAAATACTTGTTGAAAAAGATAAAAAAATTGATTAGACGTTTGCATTTTAGGCATGTGTCATTTCAATTCATTTATTTTTACTGTTGAAGAGTGCTGGAGCAAGGTACGTTCGCATTGCATGTAGAATAGGACTCACCTCTTGGTTGATTTTCATTGCTTTGAGTGAATCTTATTACATATCTTGTACACTTGCACAAACTTATCTTAAGGGCACTAACCCATAACAAGATAAGGTGGGGATTTAATCACCCTTCCTTAGCCCAAAAATCAGATTCCAAGCACTCACTAACCCAAGCCTAACTAAAATGAGTAGACGTTGGCCCTAGGGACATCTCGGACTCAATTAGGAGATTATCCTAAGGGGGAAAGGTGTTGGAATTTGACTCCTGCAAAATCAGTGTCGAGGAAAGGGATTAAGGGCCGAAAGCCAAAGGTTGGTGGTTATTTAATTAAGGAACGTCTTTGACGGAAAACCTCCCACCAACCTTGCCCTGACCTGGCTGATTAGCTTGTGGTCAAAGTCTGCATTAGACCTCCGTGGACAGTCTAATCAGTTAGGAGTCGTCTAGGTCATAGGTCTACCCTAACTTAGTTAGAATTTTTTCTTTTTATTTGTTTACTTATTTGTTTGTTTTTTCTTTCTTTTTTGTATTCTATTGTGTGATATGGCTTATAATAATAATTTTTTCAACTTTAATAATAATCCATATTACACACCGAGTTCATTTTCGGATATTACCAACCCGGCATATCATGACTTTAACCAACCTAGTGTGCCGGATTGGTCTTATCCGAATCAATATAACCATGCCCCCAATCTAATAACTATAATTTCCATAATAATTTCAGCTCTTCACCGAGCCAGTGGGGATTCACCTCCCCCGAGCATAACTTTCAACCAACTTGTCCCCCTTATCCACCTAGTCCACAATATCCCCAAGAGTCATACTCAGTTCCACCAGTCCAAAATAGAAAACCATCAATTTTGGAAAGGAGTATGCGTGAGCCCAGACAACAATCACAAAATCTGATGGACTCACAATTTCACTACCACTTTCAAGACAACACTTCATCTTTTCATCAAAACAATGAATCCATCAACTATGAAAAGATGCTTGAAGTCATGACTCATGCTCAAAATGCTCGAAATCGTGACATAGATATGATAGTCGAATCTCTACGTTCTCACCGTTTGACCAGTTCTGATGTCACTAACCATTCTGTTAGAGCCGAAGAGTCATGTAGTTTTGGAAATTAAGGTTCCATTTCAGAACAGTCATTTGAACTTGCCCAAACTCCAAATAATATGATAGTTTGGCAAGTTATCCCTTGCCTGAAATCGAACTTGAAAATGAATATGATCATGAACCCCAACTTAGGGATTCAATTTTACTTCCTGATTTAATAATGACTCCGGTATCTTCACCTGATTTTAATCTTTTCCCCGAGTCAACATTGGATCCTATGCCAATTCATCATGAAATTGAATCACCCAATTTTTATGATCATATTGAACTTGACCAATTTTACACTTTTGAAAATCCTATTGACAAATTGGCAAGTTCTCATTTTTTTAATATTGAACTCAATGAGATATGTGACCTAGATTTTCAAATCTGTGATTCAGTTCAACTTTCTGAATCAATCTTAACTCCTGTTTTGTTACCAAACTTGAGTAATATGTTAGAGTCAGTTTTGATTCCCCCACCTATCATTCCTGAACATGAATCACCAATATTAAGTCACATTCCATTATTGGAAAATCAATGTGGACTTGAGTTTCAACTTCTTAACTTGGACACACTTCTTGAACCAGTCTCGACTCCTGAACCTTTACTTGACTTAAGTCACCTTCCTGAGTCGGTATTAGTTCCTATACTTCCTGAGTCCAAGTCAACCGTTCTATCATTTCATACTCCATTTTGGGACGAGGTGGTTGACAAATTTGACTCTGAAATCAGTTATGGAATTTGAAAATTAGATGGGGTCAAATACTTAATAAAAATCCTTCATGGATACACAATTTTAATGGGTTATATTAGTGAAATTTCTGGTAGGTTCCTCCGAACCTCACGAAAAGTTAATTGGGCCACATTTCGTGGACCAATCAGACCACCACCGGAACCACCACCTTAAGGTAACATTTTCCCTTTCTTCTTTTTCATACATCTATGCATTAATTCATACATTGAGGACAATCCATGAGATAGGTGTGGGGGAGGGTTCTAACATAACTTAGTTTTTTCTTTTTATTAAAAAAAATAATTAACATTTTCTTTACTTTTTAAACTTTTGAAAATAGAAACAATATTTTGACATATTTTTGTAAGAAATTAAGTTAATTTTAAGGAATAGGTAAATCTAAATTAGGATTTCTTATACTTGGTCAAAATAAGATTATTTGTTTGATTTTTAGGGTTAGGAAGAAAATTTGTCAAAGTAATTTAGTCTTGATCTTTACCTTGATGAAATATGCACACTTCATACACTTACACACTTAGGGTTCAAAAACAAAGATTCTTATGCCTTATAAAAATATATATATATAAAAAAAAGGAAAAAAATAAACAAATCTAATTATTGATTAGCTAGGTGCTTTGGCCTAAGCAAGCCTTAGTATTTATGCGAAAGATGATTAGATAAGTTTGAGAAAAAATAAAAATAAAAAATTTTCTCTGATTAAGCTGGGTATTTGTGCCTAATAAAGCATAAGTATTCACGCCTAAAAGAGGTTCATATAATAAAATCCTTAGTTTTGTGGCCTTATTTGCTCGAGTCCTTAAGTCCTTGGGGTGTTTTCTCACCCGGTGCCCTAAGACCGTTTGGTTTGGGAGTCATCGATTAAAGGCTCGTTACATGGGCAGATTAGAAAGCCTAATAGAACTAAGGAATAATACCATAAAAGTATATATATATAAATAAATAAGGCATAAGAGTTAGAGTTAATGAACCCTTAGTCAAAATTTTCACAGCCACAAGTGCATATGACTTAGGGTAAAGTAATAGACTAGATGAGAAGTACAATTTGACTCCTTACTTTGATTGATAACAAAATTTTGAATAGAGACTAAGTTTAGGAATGAAAAATTCGGTTTTCCTATAACTTATAGATTACTTAAATCTTACAATTATATTTCAAATATTTTTCTCTTTCAAAATGCTTTTCGAAAATACTAACTCTTTGTTTCACTTTCTTTATGGATTTTGTGGGTGTAATCCGCTGAAAACCCTCACGAGACAAAATTCGTCCTCTAGGGGAAACCTAGAGGTTTAACGGCTTGTTGCACATGCTCAGTGCAATCGCGTGACCTGCGAAAGTGGTCTAATAATCCTTAGTATAGTTTAGTTGTTTTGCTCGAGGACGAGCAAAAGATAGGTATGGGGGTGTGATTGGTCGCTAATGTTGCATATTTAGTATCATATTTCCATACTTATTCTAGAATAAAACTTTGCATTGTCTTAATTAATTGCTTAATTTATTTACAGGCCCATTCTTTAAGGAGATGAAGAGAAATGAGCCAAAGCCCACCAAATTCCGAATTAAATCAGAATTAATTCGCACTCAATAAATCAGGGCAAAATCAAGAGGTTGAAACCGGTTGAGAAGAATCCTCTCAGAATCGATCGGTTAAAGCCAAGAATCCAAGGCCATTTTGTCAGAAACCTGGACTCAAACGAAGAAACCAACTGAAGATAAATGCAGAAGGAAATCCCAGGGAGACCCACCAACAGGGTGTGGTCACCTGGCCACACCCTGACCGCGGAAATGCGGCCAAAGCCGCGTTTTCGCGGCTTGGTTGGGGAGTTAGGGGGAGCCTTTGCTCCCCCGATCTCCCGGGATCCTCCTCGTGTGGGTTATGCCTATAAAAAGGCAGTCTTTGCGTTGAAAAATGGACGACCATGCAGAGATAGGATTTAGCCTAGTTTTCATTCTTGTAGTTTAGGTCTTTCTTTTCTTTTTATGTAATTTGTATATAAGCTTAGGTTAGATGAAGATTCATGTAAGTAAGAGAGAGAGGCTTATGTTGAGAGTGACACCGATGTACCCTCCTCCTTTCTTCCATCGTTTCAAGCAATAAAAGGTAATTTGTTTATGTTCGTATTTTCTTTTGTTTTCTTCTTCCTCTTTCTACTTTACCTCTTTTGTTTTCGATGAGCTTGCAAGTGATCTCAGAAGCATAAGTATAACGATGTTGTGTGAGTGCCAACGATAGTTCATGAAGACGTTCTCCTCCTTAAGATCCGTATCACTTCATTCTTGCTCCGCTTGATGATATAATGAGAACGGGGACTGAGCTCGATCCTATGATCTATGCGTTGAACGCCTCCGAAGCAAGGTAGAACATGCAAAGGGTTCCAGGTAAGTCATCAACCAAACTAGGTGAGTACTTCTTTCATCTTCTTTCTTCACTTTTTTATTTCTTAGTTTAGATCACCAACACCCACTTCCTTCAGCACTCCTTTTCATTTCTTTGTAAATAGTCATTCTCCATTTCTCTCCACCTTCTTCATCTCTCATTTTCTTTCTAACTTTAACATAACTTTCTTTTTCATTTTTATTTCTTTAAACAAAGAAGAAGCTTCGTTTTTCTTCATAACGATTTCAATAAAGAACCGTAAATGCTTCCATCGCAAGCCCTCCTTGTGGATCACGACCCGCATAGCCACTTGCTATAGCGGTAAGAATTGAGCACTTGCACATCTTCATTCTAAATATAAAATTCTTCATTTTGTGTGTAGGTTGTACCTCAATCAATGCACTTTATTGAATATCTTTATTGTTTATTGCTATGCATGAGTTTAGGGGGAGCTACTCTGAAGCTTAACTTTAATCCATGCTTATATAACTCCATGAGTTTTATCATCATCAAAAAGGGGAGATTGTCGACCCAAAGGCCCATCGCTCTAGTTTTATGATGATTAACTTATGTAGTTATAGTACTAATTGTAGGTCACCTAGAGGGGGGTGAATAGGTGACTAGCTAATTTAATAATGAATAATGTAGAATTAAAAACTATTTAAGCAAATTAAAAACTATTATACAAAACACACCAAGTATAACACAAGAGTATAGCCGAATTCCCCGTGAAGGGCTCTGGACTATCTCCTCAAGATTCCTCTAGATAAGAGTTGAGGTACCGCAATGGCTCTCTTGGTTGAATACAAGTGCGAGCAAACAATCCCAAGCATATAACAATAGAGCACAAGATATATCAAGTATATAAAGATATAAGCAATGTAAGCATGCAAGATATAAACACAAGTGAGAGATAGAGAGAGCAATCACAAACACGGGAGATTTTTTTCGAGGTTCGAGCACCCTTGCTCTACGTCCCCGCCTTCAACACTACGAAGGATTTGCACTAAAAATGATCCCACTGGATCACTCGGTGCCGCAACACCTACAACGAGTTCACACTAGAACTCCTTGGACTCACTAGTCCCTCTCTTGTTCCCGCAAGAACAACACAACACGAACTCACAAATTCGCCGAGGCCGCACCTCTACAGCACTCTCCAATATAAGGTAGAACACTTGATGATCTCTTCTCTTTGATCACCAACAAACACTCATACAATCAAAGTTCCGATAAGATAGGTAAGACTATGAAAATCTCAAGCTAGTGTGAGAAAAACTTGGATAGATTTGAAGATGAAAAACTCAAAGAAAAGCTTTTGAAAAACTCAAGAGAATCACTCTTGATAAACACTCTTTTGATATAGAAGTTTAGCTCAAAAACTTGTTGAAAAACTTCTGTGAAAGATGTCCAAAATACTTCTCAAAATCTTGTAAAAAACTGACCTAAAGACCCCATATTTATAGGCCAAGAAAAACTAGTCGTTATTATTGGCCCAGAGGCCCTTCACTCTAGTTTGATGATGACTAACTCATGTAGTTATAGTTTACTAATAATCTTATGATATTTAGTTCAGATATTTGATCAAGATATTAGTAGGTGTTTAGCTTCAACAAAGGAGTTTTGGAGCTTACACATGGTGATTCAAGAGCTCACGCGTCAAGATCGCATATAGCACTCGCTTGGAGTCTAGCTCGTTGGATCATGATTGAAAAATGAAAGAGCAGGGATTTGTCGTGTAGCTTTGGGCTAACGGGTCGTGTCCACGAGGAGGAATGCGATGAAAGCTTTTGGTGTTTTGTTTAGAAAGCTAAGAATGGTGCTTGTCTTTTAGTTGAAAAGAGAATGGAGAGAAGGGAAATGATTAAAAGAAAGATTGCAAATTTGGAGAAGGCTTTGGAAAAGGTGATTTAAAAAGCTTTGAAAAGTAATTTGTTATTTTTTAATATAAGAAGAAGATATGGGCTCACTAATTTTTTACTCAACTATGTACTTATCTCAAGAACATTTGAGTGCATCATTTTTATCATAAGCAAAAAACCATTAGTTTCTTTTAATGCCCAAGTAAAACAAATAAGATGGTTTCGTTTAAATCTTAAGCCCTTTCTTTATAAATCATTAAAAAGAGAATGTTAAACCATTAAGCGCAAAGAAGCAAGTATGGAATAAAAATAGTTTAAAAAGATTTGTGCATTGAAAGTCTAAGTTTAAAGTAAAGACATCCTCATGTGCTTTCAAGAAGGAAGTTTAACTAAGATGTTTTTCTGATTCAAAAAGTGTTACTTTCATGAAAAATAATCAAGAGAGAGGTGATAGAAGAGAGTAAGTAGTGAGCCCAGAAAATGAAATTAGCTACTCATGGAAGATAAAAAACAATACTTGTAAGTAAAGTAAGACATACCGTGAATTGGAGTGGTAGAAGAGAAAGCTTGATCCTTTTATTGATGTTACTTCAATCTTAGGATTACAATCGCTTAATTCCTCTCTCACTGGTATTTGATCTGAACTACAAATTACAAAATAAAGTTACAACTTTTATACTTTCTAACAAAGAGCCTAAAACCTTAAAGAATAAACAAAAATTCTAATCCTAATCTTCGCTCCTTTCTTCTCTGTTGAAAATTGTATTTATAGGGAAAAACCAGAGTGGAGAGGTCATAGGAAGATTGGGGGAGCAAACGCACCCCCAACAACCCTAACAAAGCCGCAAAAACGCGGCTAGGGCCGCGTTTCCTCGGCCATGGTGTGGCCAGGTAGCCACACCCAAATGGGGGATGCTCCTGGTTTGGTGATTCTCCCATATCTTCTGCTGGTTTTCTCGTTTCTGCTCTAGGATTTGATGAAACAGCCTTTGATTATTGGCTTCAACTGCTTGATTTGGGAAGATTCATTTCAACCGATTTTCAACCTCTCTAATTTACCAAGATCAGCCCTGATTTCCTGATTTCAAATTTATTCTGAATTAATTCAGAATTTGATGGGCTTTTGGGCTTATCTCTCTTTCCTATCCTTTAGAAATGGGCCTACATTCAACAAAGAAGAATAAGACTTATTAATAGAATTTATTAGATGAAAAACATGGTAATGTGACAATATATATGCAATATATGTGACCGATCACACCCCCCACTTACCTTTTGCTCGCCCTTGAGCAAAACATTAAATCTAATCCTAATCAATTATTAGACCATTTTCGCAGGTTACTCGATTGCACTGAGCATGTGCAACAAGCCGTTAGACCTCTATGTTACCCCTAGAGGACGAGTTTTGTCTTGTGAGGGTTTTCAGTGGATTGCACCCACAAAATCCATAAAGAAAGAAAAAAATGTTAGTGTTTTCGAAAAGCATTTTGAAACTAGAAAATATTTGAAGTAATTTGTAAGGTTTTAAGTAATCTATAAGTTATTCGAATATCAAAATTTTCATTCGTAAACTTAGTCTCTATTAAAAAACATGTCATCAATTAAAATAAGGAGTCAAATTGTATTTTTCATCTACTCTATTACTTTACCCTGAGTCATATGCACCATCGTGACTGTGAAATTTGACTAATGGTTCTTTAACATTAACTCCTATGCCTTTTTTATATTTATTTTTGTGGTAGTTATTCCTCAATTCCATTAGACTTTCTAATCTGCCCATGTAACGAGCCTTTAGTCGTGACACCCAAACCGGACAGTTTTAGGGCACCACATGAGAAACACCCCTAAGGACTTAAACATTCGAGCAGACAAGGCCATGAAACCAAGGTTTTTATTTATAAAATGTACCCCTTTAGGCGTGAATACTTATGCTTCATGAGGCACAAATACCCAGCTTAATCAGAAGATTTATATACATATTTTTTAAACTTATCTAATTATCTTTTGCATAAATACCAAGGCTTGCTTAGGCCAAAGCACCTAGCTAATCAATAATTAGATTTGTTTATTTTTTTATATATAGTTCTTTTTCGTTATTTTTATAAGGCATAAGAGTCTTTGTTTTTAACCCTAAGTGTGTAAGTGTATAAAGTGTGCATATTTCATTAAGGTAAAGATCAAGACTAAATTACTTTCACAAATTTTCTTCCTAACCCTAAAAATCAAACAAGTCATCTTATTTTGACCAAGTGTAAGAAATCCTAATTATGATTTTCCTATTCCTTAAAATTGACTTAATTTCTTACAAAAAATATATCAAAATATTGTTTTACCTTTCAAAAAGTTTTTTTATATATATATTTTTTTCTTTGTTTTTTTTCTTTTTTTTAGTTATATTAGTCATGTTAGAACCCTCCCCCACACTTTTCTCATGCATTGTCCCCAATGTATGAAAGAAATGTATAGATGCATGAAATGAAATGTAAAAGAGGTGCATATATTATACAAAAAAAATATGTACAACATCAAGTTTCTTCCACACCTAGATCTTTTTCAGCCTCATCCCTCTAGCTCTCTTCCCATCATTCCAATGGGTCCTCTTTATAGGGCATAGAATTTTTTTGTCATTTTAGCTCTCTTCCTCCCCAGTCTCACCTTCTTTAGGTGCTTCTTCCTCATATTACTACATTCATTATTCAAAAATTGATCTCCACCACAGTTCTCAGTTGGAACTTCTAACTCAGTTCCATATATCTCCTCAAAGCTTAGTCAACACTTTCCCCTGGAGATGTGTAATTAATCAAAATATCCCTAGTTGGTTCATCCAAACACATGAGTTCTTCTTCGAAAAGGTTTTCAAAGAGTATGTCAATCGGAGGTTCTTGAATTATATTCTCATGCGATATATTATTGGTTGGCTCATCGAAAGTGAAGATATTTCAAATCAAATTTTCTCTTTTTAAGGGTACTCTAACATTAGGATCTCTGACATATGCCTTCTCATCAAGATAATCGCATTCATTCTTAAATAATTCATTAAGAAACAGCGACTCATTCTCTATACCTTCACTCTCTTCATCACAATTGTTTTCAACAAAGTTTACCTCAAATATTTGGTCTCTTATCTTATGAGGTTGTTTTTCTAGGTTGAAGACATTGACTTCTCTAGTCATGTCCCCAAAGGTTAATCTCATAGACCCATTCCTACAATTGATAATAGCATTAGCAGTAGTAAGGAATGGGCGCCCTAGGATAACAGGAGCTTGAGCCCTAGGATTGGACACAGGTTGTGTCTCAAGAACTATGAAATCAACTGGGCAGATAAACTCCCCGACCCAGATAAGGACATCATTAATTTCTTCCTTTGAAACTTTCACAGAACGGTCAGCCAGTTGGATAGTGACTCGAGTTGGACTAAGATTGCCCAACCCGAGTTGTTGATAAACTGAGAATGGAAGTAGGTTGATACTTGCTCCCAAATCAAGAAGTGCATGACTAATCTCGGCTTGTCCTATAGTGCAGGCAATGGTGGGACAACCCGCATCCTTGTACTTGACAGGAATCGGACCTGATAGTAGCTCACTAATATTGGTGGCTAAGAAGACTTTCTTGGGTACATTAGTCTTTCTCTTCTTGGAGCACATGTCCTTAAGAAATTTTGCATAGGATGGGACTTATTGGATGGCATCAAGGAGTGGCACATTTATCTTAACTTAATTAAATATCTCAATTATCTTATCCATGTGTGGATTTTGCTTGTTGTTCTTTAGCCTATTAGGAAATGGTACTATAGGCTTGTACACTTGACTGGTTGACTTATCTGTTTCAGATTCGTCAGCTTTGGAATGATTGGGACTAGATGAGATGGATATTGGAGTGTGATTATGCTGACTGGGATTGGGTGGTGTTGACACTTAGTTATCAACTTTCTTTCCCGACCTCAATATATGAACAACATTACATTGATTCAATGATTGATCCTCAACCAAATGAGCTTGTTGTGAATTCCTAAGATTCATAATTAGTTGACTGGGCAAGGTACCCTTTTGTTTCTCATATTGTGGATTGGCTAACTGGCTCATTTGACCCTCTAGCCTCTGTATTGTTTGCATGAGGGAATCTTGGCTCTTCATGTTGAAAAGTCACCTAGAGGTGGGGTGAATAGGTGACAATGCTAATCTAGTGAACTAAATGCGGAATTTAAAAAACTTAATGCAAATTACACTCAAGTGTGATCAACAAATGATGCACACACAACCAAGCCAAGCAAATATGAATGCACAATATAAATAATTGCAAAGCACAAAGTAAAGAGAGAGAGCAAGAGTCAATGGATCAAGCGCAAACAAAGAGATATGTTCCGAGGTTCGAGCACCCAGCTCTACATCCCCGCCTTCGACACACGAAGGATTTCCAATCCACTAGCTTGTCCACAAAGGACTCCCACAAAGGGAACCTCCACTGAGGATTTGGGGCAATCACAATTACAAGGAGTTCCCAACTCTCCTCCTTACAAACACAACCTCCTCCTTGAGGCACTTCTCCAATCCAACAAACAATCACCTCACAACTTGAGGGATTAGCACCAAGCTTACACAAAACACCTCACAACCCAAGTTGTACAACCTCCTCAACACAATGAGGGAAATGGCACAAAGCAAGAATTGGGTTTACAACTTAGTGGTTTCAAACAACAACCACAAAACAATCTCTTTTTCCCACACAAAATCCTATAGAGAAGATAGTAGATTTTAGCTCAAGTGTGGAGAAAACCAATGGAATGAAAATCAGAATCACAAAGAAAAATCCTTGGGAAAACAATAGAAATCAAGATGGTGAAGTTCAATCAAAGCTTTTCCCAAAAACCCTCTTCTTTGATTTTCCAAACCCTAGCAAAAACTCCAAATAGATTGTTCAATATGAGTTCAAAAACTTCTTTTAAATGCAGCAAAAACACCAGAGAGTATGGAAAAATTCGCACCAAAAATCTTAGAGAAAAACTCTTACAAATGGGGTATTTATAGGCAAATCTGGAAACTAGCCGTTGGCTGTAATTTTTGCCAGAATTACCCTGCCGGTCGACCGCCCGGTCGACCGCCCAACGGTCAATTTTTGACCCGTTGGCGCTAGCGGTCGACCGCCCGGTCGACCCAACCAAACAGAGAGCAACCTGCTCTCAGGCGGTCGACCGGCACGGTCGACCGGCTAAAGGTGTAGCCGCGTGCACGTTTCTGTGCACGTCGGTCGACCGTACGGTCGACCGTCTACATGGTGCGGTCGACCGTACCGGTCGACCGACCAGCCTGGCAGACACCAAAATAGGTCAGAAATCTGGGGAAATAAATATCCAATAAATTCTTATAAACTACTAAAAATCCCCAAAAATAGTTTTGTCAAATTGCATTGATATATAAACATGTGATAAAAGTTTTGACTCAAATATCAAGCAATTAAAACTATTTTTATGTCTTTTCATTTTTACCAAAAATCAAACCTTGTATTTTCTAAAACTTGGATTCTTGAATAGAAAATACATTTTGTCCAAATCTCTTCCAAATACAAAAACATGATATTTAAACACTTTGAAGCATGATGTATATAGATATAATCCTATATACATGAAACATATACATATCTTAGTTTTTGTCCTTAATTCCAAAATTGAGTTTTGTTAAAACACAAAACCTAAAACACATGAAATAGGTATATCAAAGTAAGTTTGTTTAAGAGTTGAAGCATGCATGTATATAGAACAAATCTAATATACATTAAACCATGTAAACTTGTTTTGATATAATATCTATTCATGCAAACCAAGATCGGTTAAACCAAAAACCGAAAACCAAAACATGATACGTGTGTGTTGTGAACTTGAGCTTATCATACTATTCTAATCTTTACAATTAGGATCTAAACCCAAAACTAAACTATGGTACCGATGTCTTCTTGTAGAGCGCAATCTCCAAGCCGACTCGATCCAAAACTCTTTGATCCACCGAGCAAGTGTTATATATGATCTTTGACGCTTGGGCTCTTAAATCAACATGTGGGTAGCTTCCAAGTCATCTTGTTGAAGCTAATCACCTACTAATAACTTGACTAATGATCTGAAACTAAAATCACAAGATTATTAGTACACATAACTACATGAGTTAATCATCATCAAAACTAGAGTGGAAGGCCTTTGGGCCAACAATCTCCCCCTTTTTGATGATGACAAAACTCATGGAGTTATATATGCATGGATTAAAGTTAAGCTTCAAAGAAGCTCCCCCTTAACTCATGCATAGGATAAACAACTAATAAATGGCTCTAGATACCAATGAAATTATAAAACAAATAAACATGTTCTAGATACCAATTATCAAAAACAATTAAACATGCTCTTGATACCAAGTATTAGCAAAAGCAAATAAACATGCTCTTGATACCAATGAAAATCTTTAAAAAAATAAACATGCTCTTGATACCAATTAAACTAAACATAAACATGCTCTTGATACCAATTATACACAATATATGCAAAACAAAACTAATGATCTCTTATACAAGCTCTTGATACCAAAACTAAGCAAACTAAACATGTTCTTTAAATAATGCTTTGGATACCACTGGAACTTAATAAAAACATTAAAAACATAAAACATGCATATGCAAACATGCATATAAACTCAAATTCTTCTCCCCCTTTTTGTCAATCATCAACAAAGGGGTTTAAAAACAAAAACAAGACTAATGAAAACATATTCTTTTTTTATTCAAAACAAGGAATCAAAAATAAGGGATGTTCTTCCCCTTTTTGTCTAAACACAAATATGATACCAATTAGAAGGAAATGTGTCAAGGAAGTGCATATTGATACCAATTGAAAAATGAAACTATACCAATTGAAAAATAAAAATCTAGATACCAATTGATAAGTAAACAATCATCATATCAATTGAAAATAAACAATCTTTGATATCAAACATAACAAATTTTGAATTTCTAAACATAAATGTTGATACCAATTGAAAATTAATTCTAGATCATTGAAATCATTGCCAATTGAAATTATTTTCTATCATAAAGCAAGGGAGTGGAATACTAAATACCAATTGAAAGAAACAATACAAAATTTTCTCCCCCTTTATGAAATACCAATAAAAACTATGATAAGGCTCGAGTTAAGATACCAATTGAAAACTAAATCAATTGAAACAAGGTTGAATCTCAAGCTTATCATCATAAACAAGATTTGTGCTTAAAGATATAGGGATATAATAAGCACAAATAAAACATGTATATGTATGAAAATTAGATACCAATTGAAATTGATATACTATGAAATGCAAGCATACATACATAAAAATATGAGTATACAAGAAATGTCAAGATTGATACCAATTGAAAGAATTCAATGATACCAATAGAAACAACAATAAGATCAAGTGTATATCTCATACTCCTATACCTCCCAATCATGGTTCAAGTCTCAAATGGTTTTCATTTTAAGGTAAACATGAACATGATCTCCCATCCAACCACCCTTTGATGGTAGGGGTTTTCAAAAATAGATTTGAAAGTATAGAATGTTTGAAAATCTCTACCAAAGTGAAGAATACGAACTAGTTATAGGAAAATTATTTAAACTAGAACGAAATCCTTCAAGCAAGAAATCAAACAAAAATATTTATCATGAAGACACATGTAAACCACATGGCACTAAAACACTCAAAATCCATAAAGCTCAATTTATACTCAAAACTAAGTCATGAGAAAACATTAAATAAGGTGAGTGTACAAGTGTTGTGAGAAACATATCAACATGAAAATGGATAATCAAGCTCAATAGTAAAAACATGAAATTCATTGTGAAATCACCAATTGAAATCATCTTTAAAAACATGAAAATCATCAAAACATGATTTAAACTTCAAGGCATATGTATGTCATGTACAAACTAAGGTATACATACATATCCTAAACACAATGAGTCCACAAAAATATATGCATGAAGGCACGTGGCTCAAGGATGTATATGTATAAATGATAGCTTGGACAAGAAGGACATATACATGAAGTTAAAACAAAACATGTAAAATAGTGAATACAAGTCAAATGCAAGAATCATCAAAACTAGACTATATTAGTACATCAAATGAATACAAATGAGCGTTCAAGCACAAACATATATAAAGGTCTATTTGTAGCTCATTCGTTGTACGAGTATAAATCTTCTAGTTTTAATGAAAACTAACATCTAAAGCAAGTAGTCAAAACATGAAGCATAAAACGGGAATCATAAACTAACATAATAATCAAAACATGAATTATTAAAACAAAAAGTCATAGTCAACCATATGTTTAGCATGACAAAGACATGTGCATAGATCTATGATTAACATGATAGCTAAAACATAAAGAGAATCACAAAATATGGGTCCATACTAAACATGGGTGTCTCAACAACTAATCATGTAAAGCATAGGTCTACTAAAACATGGCAAATATCATACTAATCATGAAACAATAAAACATGGTAAATAAAACAAAAATCATAAACATTCAAATGGTCATAATGCAAATGTATATGCATTAGATCTAGGGCATACATGTTAGTTCTAAACAAGGTGAGAACACTAAATATAGATCCATATGAAACATGGGTGCTCAAGTAACTAAACATGTATAAACTAATCTAACTAACATAGCATAAGCATAATGAACAACAAAACATGCTATAAATAGATGAACATTAAAAGCATGCAAAATAAAATGAGAGTTAGAGAATGATACCAAATCCGATGAAGGGCACTTCTCTAGTTCTCCAAAACACGGTGGTCCACCCACCAAATCCCCTTGAGAGTGAAGCATCCAAATGGTTCTCTTTTAGGCTTAGAACGCATCCACCTCAAGGCACCAAAACCCTCACGTGATGCGAGAGCTCCCACCTACATCAAAAGTCAAAGAGGTGGTTTTTGGTACCCATTTTCTAGTGGGTCCACGGGGGTTAGTTTCTTTTCTCACCCAAACAGAATTAGTTGCTAAATTTTCATGATAAATGCGATCATAACAAAATCTAGCAAGGTGGCCTTTTCGACCACAATGTGTACATGTGTACACGTGAGTATACATATGATGGTGGTGATCATGAAAAGCATGTGTATGCCTAGAGGTGTGTGCATGCAAGGTTGGAGCTTGTCTCTTGCGAACCAAGGTTTCCAAATGTGTGTGATTCATGGCACAATGGCTCAACGTGGAGCCCAAACTATCAACACTTTTCTTCAAATCAATTATGTCATTTTCAATGCTAGAAGATAAAGTGGAGTATGCAATAGGTGTGCTAGAACATGAAGCTACATTAGCATGGCAAACATCAATCTCTTTTTGCAAAGATTTATTTTTAATCAAAACCAAATCCAATTCTTTAGTAATTGATTCAATATCATTTTTCAAAGTGATATTTTCTTTAAAAACAAGATCCAATTTAGAAGATAAAATCTCATTGTGCTTTACAACATCATCACAATCATTTTTGTTTTTCAAAAATTCATTTTCCTTTAAAACAAGTTCAAGTTGAGATTTAAGTGAGTCACATTCACTTGCAATCTCTTCCTTTTCTTGCAAAACCAATTCAAAATTAGAACACAAATCTTTTAATTCATTTTTCAAAACAAGATTGTCCTTTTTCAAAAGATTGTGTTTTTCCAATAAATTTTCAAGCTTTTGAGCAAGATCCAAATTTAAAGTTTGAACCTCAAAACAACCATGGCAATATGAACTAGAGCTATCATCTAAATGAGTGTCCGATTGTACCTCAAGGGAGTTATTCCCTTGGACCATGAAGCAATGCTCTTCGGACTTTTCTCTCTTAGATCTCCTCATCTTGTTGATAATCCTTGGAAGCTCGGGAGACGTCAATAAGCTCCAAACTGCAAAAGCCGAATCATAATGATCAAACACGGGTAAAAGATGTTCACTAAGAGATGCTCTAAGTGCTCTAAGTGCTAATGCATTGGCCTTCTTATGCTTGCTACTATTTGGGAAGGATTCTTGTGTGGAGGCTTGATAAACTAGATGACCTAGTGATTTTAAATGCCTACTCATATTGGCCTTCCAAACATCAAGTCTAATGTGGTCAAACATAGGAGGGCTATCCATGAGAGCAAACTAGTATGAGTGCAAATGATAATGCAAATGAAGATTAGCAAACCAAGATCACTCCTAGGTGGTTAAACCTAAATATCAGGAGCACTATCTCTGATACTAATTGAAAAGTCACCTAGAGGGGGGTGAATAGGTGACAATGCTAATCTAGTGAACTAAATGCGGAATTTAAAAAACTTAATGCAAATTACACTCAAGTGTGATCAACAAATGATGCACACACAACCAAGCCAAGCAAATATGAATGCACAATATAAATAATTGCCAAGCACAAAGTAAAGAGAGAGAGCAAGAGTCAATGGATCAAGCGCAAACAAAGAGATATGTTCCGAGGTTCGAGCACCCAGCTCTACATCCCCGCCTTCGACACACGAAGGATTTCCAATCCACTAGCTTGTCCACAAAGGACTCCCACAAAGGGAACCTCCACTGAGGATTTGGGGCAATCACAATTACAAGGAGTTCCCAACTCCCCTCCTTACAAACACAACCTCCTCCTTGAGGCACTTCTCCAATCCAACAAACAATCACCTCACAACTTGAGGGATTAGCACCAAGCTTACACAAAACACCTCACAACCCAAGTTGCACAACCTCCTCAACACAATGAGGGAAATGGCACAAAGCAAGAATTGGGTTTACAACTTAGTGGTTTCAAACAACAATCACAAAACAATCTCTTTTTCCCACACAAAATCCTATAGAGAAGATAGTAGATTTTAGCTCAAGTGTGGAGAAAACCAATGGAATGAAAATCAGAATCACAAAGAAAAATCCTTGGAAAAACAATAGAAATCAAGATGGTGAAGTTCAATCAAAGCTTTTCCCAAAACCCTCTTCTTTGATTTTTCAAACCCTAGCAAAAACTCCAAATAGATTGTTCAATATGAGTTCAAAAACTTCTTTTAAATGCAGCAAAAACACCAGAGAGTATGAAAAAATTCGCACCAAAAATCTTAGAGAAAAACTCTTACAAATGGGGTATTTATAGGCAAATCTGGAAACTAGCCGTTGGCTGTAATTTTTGCCAGAATTACCCTGCCGGTCGACCGCCCGGTCGACCGCCCAACGGTCAATTTTTGACCCATTGGCGCTAGTGGTCGACCGCCCGTCGACCCAACCAAACAGAGAGCAACCTGCTCTCAGTCGGTCGACCGGCACGGTCGACCGGCTAAAGGTGTAGCCGCGTGCACGTTTCTGTGCACGTCGGTCGACCGTACGGTCGACCGTCTACATGGTGCGATCGACCGTACCGGTCGACCGACCAGCCTGGCAGACACCAAAATAAGTCAGAAATCTGAGAAAATAAATATCCAATAAATTCTTATAAACTACTAAAAATCCCCAAAAATAGTTTTGTCAAATTGCATTGATATATAAACATGTGATAAAAGTTTTGACTCAAATATCAAGCAATTAAAACTATTTTTATGTCTTTTCATTTTTACCAAAAACCAAACCTTGTATTTTCTAAAACTTGGATTCTTGAATAGAAAATACATTTTGTCCAAATCTCTTCCAAATACAAAAACATGATATTTAAACACTTTGAAGCATGATGTATATAGATATAATCCTATATACATGAAACATATACATATCATAGTTTTTGTCCTTAATTCCAAAATTGAGTTTTGTTAAAACACAAACCTAAAACACATGAAATAGGTATATCAAAGTAAGTTTGTCTAAGAGTTGAAGCATGCATGTATATAGAACAAATCTAATATACATTAAACCATGTAAACTTGTTTTGATATAATATCTATTCATGCAAACCAAGATCGGTTAAACCAAAAATCGAAAACCAAAACATGATACGTGCGTGTTGTGAACTTGAGCTTATCATACTATTCTAATCTTTACAATTAGGATCTAAACCCAAAACTAAACTATGGTACCAATGTCTTCTTGTAGAGCGCAATCTCCAAGCCGACTCGATCCAAAACTCTTTGATCCACCGAGCAAGTGCTATATATGATCTTTGACGCTTGGGCTCTTAAATCAACATGTGGGTAGCTTCCAAGTCATCTTGTTGAAGCTAATCACCTACTAATAACTTGACTAATGATCTGAAACTAAAATCACAAGATTATTAGTACACATAACTACATGAGTTAATCATCATCAAAACTAGAGTGGAAGGCCTTTGGGCCAACACATGTACCTTCCCATATTTCTCTCAAAGTCAGTCATTCTTCTTTCAAGCTGAGGATTCTAAAAGGAGGGTTATGGAGCTTGGTTGGAAAAATTTTATTGATAATGTGAAAAATTGTTGGGAGAATTGTGAGGGTGATTTGAAAAATTGGGTTGATGATTGGAAGAATTATTGGAATGATAGAAGTGGCTTGCATGGTTTGACCGTGGGTGGTCATTATTTTGTTGGCTCCATGAGAAATTTGGGTGATTTCTCTAGCCAGGATTGTACATTGGAGTGTAAGGAACATTGTTCGGCCTTGAAAAGGCCGCATTCATTAGTTCAGAAAAGTGTTGTTTAGCTTGAAATACAGGACACTCCTCAAACACATGATTTATCGCCTGACAGTAAGTACAACCCGGAGTTGAAAATTAGTTTTGGCTGACTTGATTGACTGGACTTGGTTCCTTAGTTTCTAAAGCTTCCAGTCTTCTAGCTAGGTTAGCTAACTTACCCTCATTAGCTATGGATGATTCAATTTAATGGATACCTCCTTTTGAAGAGATAGAGTTTGGATTCCTAGAGCTTTCACTAGTAGGTTCCCATTGGATAGTCTTTTCAGCTAGATTCTCCTATAAATCCCATTCTTCATGCTCATCCTTCTACAAGAATCCCCTTGGTACATGCTTTCTAAGAGGGTCTTGATTGAGTAGTCTAAACCGTCACAAAGAATTTGGCATTGCCGCCATTTCTCTATTTCATGATGAGGACATTAGACAAGGAGGTCTTTGAAGCGTTCAAAGTACCTCCAAAACGGTTCACTAGGTTCTTACTTGAACTGCATGATGTTTTTCCTAACGAGAGCGGTCTTATGAATTGGATAGAATTTCTTCAAGAAGACCTTGATGAAACCATCCCAGGATGTGATAGAGCCGGCCGCTAAGCTGTAGAGCCATTTCTTGGCTAAGTCCTTAATGTTGGCCCAAGGTTACAATCACCCGGTTTTTGAGTTTTGATGATTACAAAACATATATAGTTATTTGTACTAATCATATTTTAGTGTTTAAATGTGTTTCAGGATTCTAAGGATTCAAGATGTCTTCTTTCCTAAAGGAAGGTACTTTTGACTCAAATTGACTCAATTTGGGTTTAAGGATTCAAGCTATTCATCATTGCATATGGAGAAGCCCTAATTTGAAGATCTTGTAGTCACCTAGAACCTTTGTAAGAATTAGTTTGTTAAAGAATGAGGTTATGATAAGTTGGCTCAAGAAAACACACACACCCCTTCATTTTTCAAAATACGGTTTTTGTTTTGGTTAGTTGATTTAGGTGCATGTCTTGATTGATATACATGACTCAAAATATTTTATATTTTTACATCTAGTTTATATCATGTATACCATCCCTTATAGCATGCTACTTAATCATCTAGCTATTTAAAAACATTTTAAAAATTCTTCAAAGTTCAAAATTTTTCCCATAATAAAACTATTTCAGGCCAAACGGTCGACCGGGCGGTCGACCGGATCTATTTCAGGCCTGATCGGTTGACCGATCTGGTCGACCGGGCCTTGTGGCATTGGCGTGCACGTTTGTGCACGTCTGCCGGTCGACCGGTCCGGTCGACCGACTGACTGACCCTTGCTCTCGGGTTTTGTCGGTCGACCGGGCCAGTCGACCGACCGAACAAATATTTGTTTTTTTGTTTAGCCTTCGGTCGACCGGTCGGTCGACCGAGTCCAACGGCTAGTTTGCCAGATAAACTGCCGGTCGACCGGGCCGGTCGACCGACAGCCGCCAGCAGCCCCCAACGGCTAGTATCTTGAAAACTGTTTTCTGGATTTGATTCTGATGTTTCTTTCAGCTATTTCTGAATTTTCTGAGGCTATTACCTGACCTATTAACCTAGTTTTAATGATGAAAAGATCTCTTCTAATCCCTATAAATAGATGGCATTGGTCCCTTGTTAAATTCAAGAAAAATCCCTATTGTTTTGAGTTTCTAAAGAAAAGAAAAGTTTTCAAAGCTCTCTCTTTCTATGTGCATTCTTGGTTAAAGTTTTTCAGTGGTTTTCAAGCTCTCTTTACTTTCTTTACAACTGAATTTTTCTCACTTCACTTCTTGAGCCAAAAATCATTCCCATTCTATAAGGAGTTGTAAGAGAGAAGATTGTGGTCTTTTTGATCACCTTGTTACTTGTATTTCCTTTGTGTTGAGATCCATCTTGTGTAGAGGTTGGATTGGTGGGAGTTCGGTACTCCGGTCTTGTGTAGACCTCTTGTAATTCCCTTTGCGGATTTAGTGGAAATCCTTCACGGTGGTGGAGGCGGGGACGTAGAGCGGTGACTCGAACCTCGAAACAAATTACTTGTGTTTGCGATTGGTTTCCTTATTGTTTTCCATTGCTTTACATTTTTATCTTGTGATACCTCTTGCTTGCACTTCATTATTGCTCCCATTTCATTCACTTGGATTTTTCGGTCTTTACTCATCTCAACAAGAAAGCAATTGCGCGCCTCAACTCATAATCTAGAGGAATCAAAGAGGAGAAGTTCTAGAGCCCTTCACGGGGAATTCAGCTTCAATTTCTTGGTTTGAGTGACCGGTTGCATCATACATACATACTTGTTTAAAAAGATCATTAGATTAGCATTAACACCTATTCACCCCCCCCCCTCTAGGTGTTTTTCAATTGGTATCAGAGCTTTGGTCTCTAGGCTCTTGGCTTATCTACCTTAGAGAGATCCTATATTGCTAATCACTCTATTCATTTTTCATCCTCATACACTTAGTAAAAATGGCCGAAGGAATTAAGACCCCACCCAAGTTTGATGGCCTTAACTTTCCCATATGGAAGGTTATGATGACCGTGTTTTTGCAATCCTTAGGGATCCGGGTTGCAAAGGCGGTGACCAAACCTTTTAGTGCACCCCTTGGTGATGAGGACACTTGGTCCGATATTACCACGAAAGAGTTTGACGTTAATGCTAGGGCACACTATGCCTTACTTCAAGCTCTTAATGACGATGATATTTCTAGAGTCATTCATTGCAAATCCGCACATGAGATTTGGACTCACTTACTTGTCACTCATGAGGGAACTTCACAAGTAAAGAGGGCAAAAATTGACCTTCTTCGTTCCCAATATGAAAACTTTTCTATGCAAGAGATTGAAACCATAGATGATATGGTTACTAAATTTACAAAGATTACTAATGGACTTTCTTCTTTAGGTAACGGCATTGACAACGACCAAAAAGTGAGAAAGATCATCCGTGCACTCCCTCCATCTTGGGAAGTCAAATCCACAACTTTGAAGGAGCTCAATGACAAGGAAGAAATGGAGCTTATCGGTCTCATTGGGAATCTCAAGACCCATGAGATAGAAAGAAAAGCAAGAGAAGAGATGGCTCCTCCCAAGAAGAAAGCTATTGCCTTCAAGAGCTCTTCCACCTACTCCGACGAGGATGATGAAGAAGAGGATGATGAAGATCTTTCTCTTCTTGTAAAGAACGTTCGGAGAATGTACAACAAGGCAAAGTTCCAAAATAGAAGGAGATGGCAAGGTAAAGAAGAGAAGAAAATCATTTGCTTCAATTGCCGGAAGCCGGGTCACATTGTTGCGGAATGTCCGGAAAACAAAGGCAAACCCTCTACCTCCAAGAAGCCTTACAAAAAGAAAGCTTTAAAGGCTACTTGGGATTCAGAGAGTGAATCCGATAAGGAAGTCGACACCGCTAACATGTGCTTCATGGCAAATGAAAGCACAAGCAAGGTAACTCCCGATACATCCATTGATTGTGAACTATCTATAGATGAACTAGGAGAAGCTTTTGAAGAACTATCTCATAACTATGATTTTCTCAAAAAGAAATACTTGAAAATGAAAAAGGAAAATGAATCACTCAACAACAAAGTTTTCATTCTCACAAAAGAAAAAGATGAATTGTTTTCAACTCTTTCTTCTACTCAAAAGGATTTTGATGAATATAAAATTTCTTGCAAAGGTAAATTTTCACAAATTGATGAAACGAGATTTCCTTGTTAAAGAAGAAAATTGATTCATTAGGGGTAGTTTTGAAGAAATGTGAATTTGATAAAACTACACTAGAGGCTATTTTCCTAAGAAACATATCCCAAAGAATCATTCACATGCTACTCATACTCATGTTCATAAATCACAACCTTTACATCATGCTAAGCACTCTAATCATGCCCACACTCCACACACTCATCATGCATTCATGTATGGTAAAGTTTTTTCATGCACATATTGTGGCCGTAAAGGTCATTTTCAAGGACCCAAGAAAGTTTGGGTACCAAAGTCAACAAATTTATTAAATAATGTAGGTACATTCCAAAGCCCAACGACGTAAGGAGTTGTGGTATCTTGATAGTGGTTGCTCAAGGCACATGACTTGGGATATCAACAACTTCGCAACCCTATCAAGATACCATGATGGTGGCACTGTCACCTTCGGAGATGACGCCAAAGGAAAGATCATTGGTATTGGTAATGTTAAACTTGGTACATCTCCTTTAACAGAAAATGTTGTTTTAGTTGATGGCCTCAAGCATAATCTCTTGGGTGTTAGTCAACTTTGTGATAAAGGTTTTAATGTTATTTTTGATGACCTAGCATGTAGTGTAATTGATAGACAATCCAATGCATGTATATTTTTTGGATTTCGTGAAAATAATGTATACGTAATTGACATGTCTAATATGTTATGCAATGCTACTTGTTTGAAAGCCCTCGATGATGACTCTTGGTTGTGGCATAGGAGATTAGGCCACATTTCTTTTGACCATCTATCTAGATTAAACAACAAGGAAATGGTGAAAGGTATTCCTTACTTGAAATTTGAAAAGGACCGCATTTGCGATGCGTGCCAACTTGGGAAACAAACCAAGTCCTCTTTCAAATCAATCAAGGATATCATGACATCACGACCTTTGGAGTTGATCCATATGGATTTGTTTGATCCTACACAAACCAAAAGTCTAAGTGGGAATCGTTTTGCTTTCATTTTAGTTGATGATTTCTCCCGTTTTACTTGGGTTTTCTTTTTAGAACACAAAAATCAAGCCTTTTCATATTTTCAAGCCTTTAAGAAAAGAGTTGAAAAGGAAAAAGCTTCTTCTATTTTAAGAATAAGAAGTGATAGAGGTGGTGAATTCAAGAACCAACTCTTTACCACTTTTTGCGAAGAACATGGAATTAAGCATGAACTATCTTGTCCTAGAACTCCATAATAAAATGGAGTCATTGAGAGGAAAAATTGTACATTACAAGAGATGGCTAGGAAAATGATAAATGAGTACGGTCTCCCTCATTATCTATGGGCCGAGGCCGTTAACACATCTTGCTACATATCAAATAGGGTTTTCTTATGCAAAAACACTTCTAAAACATCTTTTAAGATTTATTTTTAAAGAAAACCAAATGTTTCATACTTTAATGTTTTTGGTTGTAAATGTTTTGTTTTGAATACTAAAGATAATTTAGGTAAATTTGATGCAAAATCATATAAAGCAATTTTTGTTGGTTATTCTAACACTAGTAAAGCTTATAGAGTTTTCAATAAGTCATCCTTGACTATTGAAGAATCTATACATATAAAGTTTGAGGAATCTAATGTGTTTGTTGAGAATGTTGTAGAAATAGATTCCCTAAATGAAAACATGGAGAAAATTTCTTTGAAGGACTCACCAACTCTTGAAGACATGCCAAAGGGTGGTGAAGAAAATGAAGTTCAAGAAGTTGAAGTGGAGACTACTCAACCACTTCCAAAAGATTGGAGATTCAATCCACATCATCCCAAGGATCTTATTATACGTGAAATATCAAAAGAGGTAACTACTCATTCAAAACTTCATGATCTTTGTGGGCACTATGCATTTATTTCTCATTTTGAACCAAAGAACATCCTTGAAGCCGAGGGCGACTCATATTGGTTGCTTGCCATGCAAGAAGAACTCAATCAATTCGAGCGCAACCAAGTTTGGCATCTTGTTCCTAGGCCCTACGATAGACCAACAATTGGTACTAAGTGGATCTTTAAGAACAAGTTGGATGAATCAGGAAATGTTGTTAGGAATAAAGCTAGGTTAGTGGCCCAAGGTTACACTCAAGTCGAAGGTATCGATTTTGAGGAAACTTTTGCACCCGTAGCACGGCTTGAAGCCATACGGATGACACTTGCATTTGCTTAATATAAAGATTTTAAACTTTTTCAAATGGATGTAAAAAGTGCTTTCTTAAATGGATTTATTGAAGAGGAGGTGTATGTTGAACAACCCCCCGGGTTTGTTGATCTTACACATCCGAATTTTGTTTTCAAACTAGACAAAGCTCTTTATGATTTAAAACAAGCCCCTAGGGCTTGGTATGAAAGACTTTCTTCATTTCTTATTTCTAATGATTTTAATAAAGGAAAAATAGATACTACTTTGTTTACCAAACATGTTGAAAATGATATACTTATAGTTCAAATATATGTTGATGATATCATATTTGGTTCTACTAATGAAAATCTTTGCAAAGCTTTCGAATCATGCATGAAGGAGGAATTTGAGATGTCTATGATGGGCGAGCTTAACTACTTCCTTGGGCTCCAAATCAAGCAAAGAAAGGATGGGATTTTCATCAATCAAGCCAAGTATACGAAAGAACTTATCAAGAAATTTGGGCTTGAAGGGGCTAAGACAAGCAAAACTCCCATGGCTACCACCATAAAGCTTGACAAGGATGAACAAGGTACAAATGTAGACATTAAACTTTATCGTAGCATGATTGGTAGCTTGTTGTATTTAACGGCTAGTAGGCCGGACATTATGTTTTGTGTATGTCTTTGTGCCCTATTTCAATCGTGTCCTAAAGAGTCCCATTTGATTGCGGTAAAACGCATTATTAGATACCTTAAGGGCACAATTGAAATGGGTTTGTGGTATCCGAAGACCGGACAATTTTTCATGACAAGTTTTTCGGATGCCGACTATGCGGGTTGTAGAGTGGATAGGAAGAGTACAAGTGGAACATGTCAATTTCTCGATAATTGTCTTATTTCATGGTCTTCAAAGAAACAAAATTCGGTAGCCCTCTCAACAGCCGAGGCGGAGTATGTTGCGGCGGGGGCTTGTTGTGCACAAGTCCTTTGGATGAAACATACTCTCCTTGACTATGATTTGCATTATGACCATATTAAAATATTTTGTGATAATACAGTACTATTCATATGACTAAAAATGCAAATCAACATAGTAAGACCAAGCACATTGACATTCGGTATCACTTTCTTCGAGATCATTATGAGAAAGGTGATATTGAAATTGATTATGTTTCTACTGATTTTCAACTTGCTGATATTTTTACAAAACCACTAGACTATACTAGATTTTCTTTTATTTGTGATGAATTGAATGTTTGTGTTATGGAATCATGAATTTTTTTTAAATATTTACCCTTTTTGATGCATGACAAAAAGGGGGAGAAAAAGTTAGTTTATTCTTTTGTGTTTTGAGTTTTGAGTTTTGAGTTTTGTGTTTTGAGTTTTGAGTTATTGTTTGGTTACTTTTGAGCTAATGTTTTGGATTATTATTTCTCTCTTATGCCAAGTTTTTGTTTTTTTACCTTTTGTAAAAATTCATTCATGTATATAGCCATTTATATATATAGCATGATTTGAGGGGGAGCCTCCAAGCTCCTTTCCCAATTTTTTTGAATAACTCATATGTTTTGTCATCATCAAAAAGGGGGAGATTGTTGGCCCAAGGTTACAATCACCCGGTTTTTCAGTTTTGATGATTACAAAACATATATAGTTATTTGTACTAATCATATTTTAGTGTTTAAGTGTGTTTCAGGGTTCTAAGGATTCAAGATGTCTTCTTTCCTAAAGGAAGGTACTTTTGACTCAAGTTGACTCAATTTGGGTTCAAGGATTCAAGCTATTCATCATTGCATATGGAGAAGCCCTAATTTGAAGATCTTGTAGTCACCTAGAACCTTTGTAAGAATTAGTTTGTTAAAGAATGAGGTTATGATAAGTTGGCTCAAGAAAACACACACACACCTTCATTTTTCAAAATACGGTTTTTGTTTTGGTTAGTTGATTTAGGTGCATGTCTTGATTGATATACATAACTCAAAATATTTTATATTTTTACATCTTTATATCATGTATACCATCCCTTATAGCATGCTACTTAATCATCTAGCCATTTAAAATATTTTAAAAATTCTTCAAAGTTTAAAATTTTTCCCATAATAAAATAGTTTCAGGCCCAACGGTCGACCGGGCGGTCGACCGGATCTATTTCAGGCCTGATCGGTCGACCGGGCCTTGTGGCATTGGCGTGCATGTTTGTGCACGTCTGCCGGTCGATCGGTCCGGTCGACCGACTGACTGACCCTTGCTCTCGGGTTTTGTCGGTCGACCGAGCCAGTTGACCGACAGAACAAATATATTTTTTTTTATTTAGCCTCCGGTCGACCGACCGGTCGACCGGGCCGGTCGACCGACAACCGCCAGCAGCCCCCAATGGCTAGTTTCTTGAAAACTGTTTTCTGGATTTGATTTTGATGTTTCTTTCAGCTATTTCTGAATTTCCTAAGGCTATTACCTGACCTATTAACCTAGTTTTAATGTTGAAAAGATCTCTTCTAATCCCTATAAATAGATGGCATTGGTCCCTTGTTAAATTCAAGAAAAATCCCTATTGTTTTGAGTTTCTAAAGAAAAGAAAAGTTTTCAAAGCTCTCTCTTCCTAAGTGCATTCTTGCTTAAAGTTTTTCAGTGGTTTTCAAGCTCTCTTTACTTTCTTTACAATTGAATTTTTCTCACTTCACTTCTTGAGCCAAAAATCATTCCCATTATATAAGGAGTTGTAAGAGAGAAGTTTGTGGTCTTTTTGATCACCTTGTTACTTGTATTTCCTTTGTGTTGAGATCCCTCTTGTGTAGAGGTTGGATTGGTGGGAGTTCGGTACTCCGGTCTTGTGTATACCTCTTGTAATTCCCTTTGCGGATTTAGTGGAAATCCTTCACGGTGGTGGAGGTAGGGACATAGAGCGGTGGCTCGAATCTCGAAACAAATTACTTGTATTTGCGATTGGTTTCCTTATTATTTTTCATTGCTTTACATTTTTATTTTGTGATACCTCTTACTTGCACTTCATTATTGCTCCCATTACATTCACTTGCATTTTTCTGTCTTTACTCATCTCAACAAGAAAGCAATTACGCGCCTCAACTCTTAATCTAGAGGAATCAAAGAGGAGAAGTTCTAGAGCCCTTCACGGGGAATTCGGCTTCAATTTCTTGGTTTGAGTGACCGGTTGCATTATACATACATACTTGTTTAAAAAGATCATTAGATTAGCATTAACACCTATTCACCCCCCCCTCTAGGTGTTTTTCACTTAAGAGCAAATGGGACAAATCTCAACCTAATAGCGTCATCTGCCAGGTGTGGAATTTTCATCATTAAGCATACTTCCTCAAATTTTCTTATGAAGAAATAAGCATCTTCGGACTCTAAGCCATGGAACTTAGGGAGTGTGTTGATGAACTATGGCTTAAGCTCAAAGTTGTGTTCACCAACTAATGGAAGTTGGATGCAGGATGGAAGTGAGGTTCTAATAGGATAGAACCTATCCTGCAAAGATGTCAGTTGAGCCATAACCGAATCTGGTCTTGGTTCGAACTTGGGTGATGATGTGTTTCTAGTTAACCTAGATGAATTAGGGTCTCTTGACCACACTTGCATACACAAACACAATCACAAACAAGTTCACCAATAGTTAAGAAGAGAAAATAACCAAGCCTAGTCTAAGGTAACCTTGACCTAGACAACTCCTAACTGGTTGATTTTTCACATGAGGAATAATGCAGACTTTGACCACAAGCTAATCAGCCAGGTCAGGGCAAGATTGGTGGGAGGTATCCGCGCAAAAGCGACGGGCCTAATTAAGTCAAACCACCAGCCTTCGGGGTTTCGCCCCTCAATCCCTTTCCTAGACACTGATTTGGCTGGAGTCAAATTCCAACACCTTCCCCTTTAGGATAATCTCCTAGTGAGTCCGAGATGTCCCTAAAGCCAACATCTATTAGATTTTACTTAGGCTTAGGTTGTGCGTGCTTGGAGATGGTTTGTGGGCTAATGACGGGTAATGACTTTCCCACCTTATCCTGATTTGGGTTTTGCCCTTAGAATTGATTGTGCAAAGTGTGCAAGATATAGAAAAGTAACATTCAAAAGCAAATATCACCCAAGAATGTTTCCTAAACTATATGCTATGCATACGTACCTTATCTCTAGTTATCTTCAACAGTAATTGTAAAATAAACGTAATTAGACAAGTGTCTAGAATGCAAGTCTAAACGTTTTTAAGCAATTAACAATCACTCAAATTACTGTTGGATTAAAACAGGGATTGTGAATTGCAGATATAGCAAGGATAATAACACACAAAAACTTAATTTTTGCAAGCAATATGTCCTGCAAAAAGAGTTTTAGTAGTCCAACAAAAAATTTAACTTTTGCACTTGCAATTTCTTGAAATTCTGTTTCCTACTTTCGAGAGTAAGGGCACAGAATAGCAAGTCTTCTCCTGCAAAGTTTGAATGCTAAATCTAAATCTTGACGTCCCTGAAACAAGACACCAAACTTGTTAAAAAATAAATACACCGTTCCCTCCCCAGCAACGGCGCCAAAAATTTGATTGAAAAATGAAAGAGCAAGGACTTTCCGTGTAGCTTTGGGCTAACGGGTCGTGTCCACGAGGAGGAATGCGATGAAAGCTTTTCGGTATTTTATTTAGAAAGCTAAGACTGGTGCTTGTTTTTTAGTTAAAAAGAGAATGGAGAGAAGGGAAATGATTAAAAGAAAATTTGCAAATTTGGAGAAGGTTTTGGAAAAGGTGATTTAAAAAGCTTTGAAAAGTAATTTGTTATTTTTTTAATATAAGAAGAAGATATGGGCTCACTAATTTTCTACTCAACTATGTAGTTATCTCAAGAACATTTGGGTGCATTATTTTTATCATAATCAAAAACCTTTAGTTTCTTTTAATGCCCAAGTAAAACAAATAAGATGGTTTCGTTTAAATCTTAAGCCCTTTCTTTACAAATCATTAAAAAGAGAATGTTAAACCATCAAGCGCGAAGAAGCAAGTATGGAATAAAAAATGTTTAAAAAGATTTGTGCATTGAAAGTCCAAGTTTAAAGTAAAGACATCCTCATGTGCTTTCAAGAACGAAATTTAACTAAGATGTTTTTCTGATTCAAAAAGTGTTGCTTTCATGAAAAACAATCAAGAGAGAGGTGATAGAAGAGAGTAATTAGTGAGCCCAGAAAATGAAATTAGCTACTCATGGAAGATGAAAAATAATACTTGTAAGTAAAGCAAGACATACCGTGAATTGAAGTGGTAGAAGAGAAAGCTTGAACCTTTTATTGATGTCAGTTCTGTTGGCCCAGAGGCCTTCCACTCTAGTTTTGATGATAATTAACTCATGTAGTTATGTTTACTAATAATCTTTTGATGTTTAGTTTCAGATCTCTAATCAAGATGTTAGTAGGTGATTAGCTTCAACAAAGATGGTTTGGAAGCTTTCACATGGTGATTCAAGAGCCCGAGCGTCAAAGATCATATAGAGCACTCGTTGGAGTCAAGCTCGGTGGATCACAGTTTGGATCGAGTCGGCTTGAAGACGGAGTTCGTCAAGAAGACCTCGGTACCTAGTTTAGTTTTTATTTTTAGATCCATTTGTAAAGACTAGATAGTGTGATATGCTCAAGTTCACAACACACACACGTGTTTCTAGTTTTCATGTTTATTGGTTTTTCGGTTTTGGTTTAACCAATATTGGGTTTCATGAATAGATATTATATCAAAACAAGTTTACTTGGTTTTATGTATATTAGATTCATTCTATATACATGTATGCTTCATGTCTTATATAAACTTAGTTTGACATACCTATTCATGTATTTAGGTTTTGTGTTTTAACAAAACATATTTTTGGAATTAAAGTCAAAAACATGGATATATATATGTTTCATGTATATTGGACTTAGGTCCATATACAACATGCCTAAAAGTGTTTAAGTATCATGTTTTTGTATTTGAATGAGTTTTGAAAAAATCGGATTTCCTATTGAAAAATCTAAGTTTGGAAAAATACGGATTTTGGTTTTTGGCAATATTTCCATAACACAAAAATAGTTCAAAAAGTTTGAACTTTGTGTTGAAATTTTTCACACAAGTTTGTATTTCAATGCATTATGCTAAAACTATTTTTGTGAATTTTTAAGGAATTTATGAGATTTTTTAGAATATTTTAAAATCAGTTTTTCTGTCCCAAACAGCCTTCTGCCAGGCTCTGGCGGTCGACCGGGCCGGTCGACCGCCCCAGAGTCGGTCGACCGGACCGGTCGACCGACGTGCACAAAACGTGCACGCTTGGCTAGCCACTTGGGCCGGTCGACCGAGCGGTCGACCGACTGCAAGTACCCCACTCTCAGATGGGGGCGGTCGACCGTAAGGCGTGGGCGGTCGACCGAGCGGTCGACCGGCCAGAGAGCATTTGCTCTCTGGATTGGGACGGTCGACCGCTCGCCTCCAACGGTCAAATTTTTGACCGTTGGCGGTCGACCGGCCGGGCTGGTCGACCGCCAGCCGCCAGAGCTGATTTTCAGCTCCAACAACTAGTTTCTTTGGAGGGCTTTAAATACCCCATTTGTATGGGATTTTCCCTAAGATTTCCAGAGCCAAAAATTCTCCTATCTACAAGTGGTTTATACAAGTTTTCAAAAGTGTTTTAGAGCCAAAAAGGATTCATCTTTGCTTTGTTTTAAAAAAGGGTTGGAAAATCATTTGAAAAGAAAAATTCTTTATGAATTGTTTTGATCTTTATTTTCTATTCTATCTAAAGTTTTCCCTAGAGTTTTTCTTTGAGTTTTTGATTTCCAAACTCTTTGTTTTTCACACTTGAGCTATATCCTCTATCCTATCTATTTAGGATCTTTATTTGTGGAAGAAATTTTGTTTGTGGTTGTGGAAACCACCAAGTGTTGTACCCTCCTTTATTTGTTGTATCCCTCTTTGGTGGAGGTTGATTTGGAGTGGTGGTTAGCTCCCTCTTTGGTAGAGGTTGAGATTGTGGTTTACTCCCTCTAGTGTGAGGTGGAGTTGGATTGGATTTGTATCCCTCTTTGTGAAGAGGTGGATTGTGGTTGTTTGGCTACGGGCCTACCCCTCTTGTGTGAGGTGGTGTTTGTGTTGCCTCGGTAGAGGTTGTATTGGTTGAGAGAGGAGTTCGGTACTCCCGGTTGTATTTGCCCCAAAATCCTCGGTGGAGGTTCCCTGTGTGGGAGTCCTAGGTGGACAAGTTAGTGGATTGGAAATCCTTCTCGGTGAAGGCGGGGACGTAGAGCTGGGTGCTCGAACCTCGAAACAAATCTTGTTGTTTTCGTTTGATCCATTGACTCTAAACTCTCTCTTTATATTATGCCATTGCATCATTTCATATTGCTATATCATATACATGCTTGTGTGTTTGTGTGCCTCACTTGTGCTTAACCACGAGAGCTTCATATAGCGCCTCAACTCTTATTCAGAGGAATCAAGAGGAGTTAGTCCAGAGCCCTTCACCGGGAATTCGGCTACACTCGTTGGTTGCATTAAGTGTTGTAGCTATTAAGTTTTTAATTCCGCATTTAGTTCATTAGATTAGCCCTATCACCTATTCACCCCCCCTCTCTAGGTAATTTCAAATTCAATCTTCGGATTGCAATCGCTCAATTCCTCTCTCTCACTGGTATTTGATCTGAACTATAAATTACAAAACAAACTTACAGCTTTTATACTATCTCACAAAGAGCCTAAAACCTTAAAGAATAAATAAAAATTCTAATCCTAGTCTTCGCTCCTTTCTTCTCTGTTGAAAATGGTATTTATAGGGAAAAACCAGAGGGGAGAGGTCGTAGGAAGATTGGGGGAGCAAATGCTCCCCCAACAACCCTAACAAAGCCGCGAAAACGCGGCTAAGGCCGCGTTTCTGCATCCCTGGTGTGGCCAGGTGGCCACACCCAAATGGGAGATGCTCCTGGTTTGGTGATTCTCCCATATCTTCTTCTGGTTTTCTCATTTCTGCTCCAAGATTTGACGAAACAGCCTTTGACTGTTGGTTTCAACCGCTTGATTTGGGAAGATTCATTTCAACCGGTTTTCAACCTCTCTGATTTTCCAAGATCTGCCATGATTCCTTGATTACGAATTTATTCTGAATTAATTCAGAATTTGATGGGCTTTTGGGCTCCGTTTGTCTTTCCTATCCTTTAGCAATGGGCCTACATTCAACAAAGAAGAATCAGACTTATTAATAGCATTTATTAGATGAAAAACATGGTAATGTGACAATTTATATGCAATATATGTGACCATGAGATCGCGTTTGGATCGAGTCGGCTTGGAGACAAGAAAACCTCAGTTTGTTTAGTATAGTATGTTTAGATCTTGTGTAAAAATTAGATAATGTTGATATGCTCAAGTTCACATACACACACAAGTTTAAATGTTTGGTTTTGATTTTCAGTTTAACCGGTTTCAGATTTCACGTCAAAAATATAGATAGATATCTTTCCATGTATATTGGATTCTATCCATATACAATATGCTTTAAAGTTATTTCAATATCATGTTTTTGTATTTACATGAGCTTTGGAGAAAACGGTTTTCCATTTCAAAAATCTAAGTTTTGGAAAATACCGATTTTGGTTTAAGGCAAAATTTCAATATCACAAAAATGGTTCAAATTGTTTATAATATGTGTTGAATTTTAGCCACACATATTTGTATTTCAAAGATCTAATAAGAACTTATTTTTTGTGGAATTTATGTGATTTTATGAGATTTTATAGAAGTTAAAATACCTAAGTTTTTAATCCCTAAAAGTTGGACCTGGCCTTCTGCCGGTCGACCGGACGGTCGACAGCAACAGAAGTCGGTCGACCGGTGCGGTCGACCGATGTGCACGAACGTACACAGGCCAAATTGCTGGAGGGCCGGTCAACCGGGTCGGTCGACCGCCAGAGAGATTCTGCTCTCTAGATCTGCCCCCAGTCGACCGGGCGGTCGACCGGCAGAGACTCTGCTCTCTGTTCTAGGCCTCGATCCACCAGCCGGTCGACCAGAGGCACAACGGTCATAAAATGACCGTTGGCCGATCGACCGGAAGGGCAAAATTGCCCTTTTTTGTTGCCACAGATTTGTTTTTGGGTTATAAATACCCACTTCTTTGGGCTGTTTTATACAAGAATTTCAAGAGCAAAAATTTCTATCTTTCAAGTGTTTTTCAACAAGAGTTTTTGCGGTTTAAAAGCTTTATTTATATTTGTTTTTAAAGTGTTGGAATTTCAAAGAAAATAGTGTCTTTTGGGAATTGGTTTTTGATCTAAATTTCAATATCTATTTGGAGACTTTCCCAAGTGTTTTTCTTTATTCCAGACACTTTATTTTCTCACACTTGAGCTATCTATCTATCCTATCTATTAGGATCATTGTTTTGTGAGGAAAATTGGTTTGTGGTTGTTGATACTACCAAGAGTTGTAAACCTTCTTTTAATTAGGTTTGTTGTTATCCCTCTTGGGTAGAGGTGATTGAAGTGATTGTGAAGGTTGGTTTGGTATCCCTCTAAGTGTAGAGGTGATTGAGGTTGTGGTTAGGTTTTGTGCCTTGTCCCTCTAGAGAGAAGTGATTATTGTTTGGCTAAGTGCCCATCCCTCTAAGTGTAGAGGTGATTGTTGGTGTGTCTTGCCTCTTGTGTAGAGGTTGTATTTGTTTGAGAGAGGAGTTGTGTACTCCAAAGTTGTATTATCCAAATCCTCAGTGGAAGTTCCCTGTCTGAGAAGTCCTGTGCGGACGATATAATGAAAATCCTTTTGTGTGAAGGCCGGGACGTAGAGCTGGGTGCTCGAACCTCGAAACATATCTTTGTGTTTGCGTTTGTTCCACTATCTCTAACTCTCTCTCTCTTATATTGCACATTGCATCATATTGTTCATATCATTTATATGCTTGGGCTTGATTGTGTGTCATACTTGTGTTGAACCAAGAGAGCTTTATATAGCACCTCAACTCTTATTTAGAGGAATTTAGAGGAGATAGCCCAGAGCCCTTCACCGGAAATTCAGCTACACTCTTTGGTTACACTAAATGTGTTGCAATTAGTTTTTAATTCCATATTATTTGTCATTAGAATAGCTGTACACCTATTCACCCCCCTCTAGGTGTACCTTCAGTTATGGTTCAAAAATTGGCCAGAATGGCCTGTCGGTCGATCGGGTGGTCGACTGACCAACGGTCAAATTTCTGACCGTTGGACACTGACGGTCGATCGGGCGGTCGACTGACCACTGTGCAATAGGTCAACTTGGAGCACAGTTTTGAGGTCAAAACGTCCGAATCTGGAAATAAGTATGTAGGATGAATTTGTAGATCGTGAAGTCTTCTTTCTAATGCAACTCAAATCAATTGAATATCATTTCAGAAAAGAACATTATCAATAAAATACTGAAAGATGTCAAATCAGAAACTGTAAACTATTTAGAACAAGAACAGAATTCAACCCAATATTTGACATTCTTAACAATTAAATCAGAAAATGATTATTGAATATGAAATATAGCCCTAAAAGTTATCTTTAAAATGCAATTTAAATCATATTGATTGAATATAATAATCAAATGATATGGTTAGAAACTATAGAGGTGTCGAGCAGATTAACAGAACGGTCGGCCGCCCGGTCGACCGAGAAAACCCGAGAGCTCTGTAAACTCAGTCGGTCGACCGGTCGGTTGGCCGATCTCTACTGCGGTTGACCGGTCGGTCTATCGAGCTCAAATCACATGGTCTTGTGCACGTCAGTCGACCGCTCGGTCGACCGGCTCAGCCTTCGGTCGACCGGTCGGTCAACCGCAAGCAGCCTAAAAATATTTTTAACACATTTTTAAAATACATCTTAAATTCTATAAAATTCGCAAAAATAAGTTCATTAAAATACTTTGAAGTACAAATATATGTGATCAAAAATCAACATATATTACAAACGTGTGAACTATTTTTGAGACATAAAATTTAAAGCTTAAAACAAAAACCGTATTTTTTTGAAAACCAAACTTTTGTGTGTGTATAAGCTTGAGCATTCTACAACTAATCTATCCTTTATATTTTATCCAAAAAAATAAAATCTTAACACTTACAAACATCACTCAAGTCTTCTTGAAAATCTTCACTTGAAAATCTTCTTCTCCTTCTTGACTTGGTCCAAACCTTGATCCAAAGAACTAGACTCCTCTTGAGTACTTGATGCAATCTTGATGTGCGAGCTCTTGAATCTACATGTGTTAGCTCTCAAAACTCTTTTGTTGAAGCTAAACACCTACTAATATCTTGGTTAATAACTGAAACTATATAAACACAAGATTATTAGTAAACTATAACTCCATGAGTTAATCATCATCAAAACTAGAGTGATGGGTCTTTGGGCCAACAATGTCTCCCTTTTTGACAATGACAAAATTCTTAGAGTTATATATGCATGGATTAAAGTTAAGCTTCATAGAAGCTTCCCCTTAACTCTTGCATAGCAATAAACATAAAGATATTCAATAAAGTGCATAAATTAAACAAAAACATATATGCATAAATAAGGAGATAAAGGAGATAAACATGCATAAACTCACCAAATTCTTCTCCCTTTTTTTTGCATAAAGCAAGAAAATAAACATGCATATATAAACTCTCAAAATTCTTCTCCCCCTTTTTGTCAATTCATCAACAAAGAGGCGAAAACAAATCAAACAATAAAGTTATATATGCGATATATATTCATGAAGAAGAGATTAGCTCCCCCTACATACATGCATTACATGAAGAAGGGATGACAAGACTCTAACTCACATAAAGCATAATATACAATGCATAAGTGGAGATGTTAAGCTCTCCCTACACACGTGTACCACATAAAGAAGAGATGTCAAGCTCCTCAACATGAGATACACTCACCATGAATCTATATATAGAGAAGATGCTAAGCTCCACTTGCATATAGGAAATATATATCAACAAAGTTTGAAACAAAATTTTGATAATACTTAAAGCAAAACTTTAAAATTTCTTAAAAAACAAAATTTTGAAATTTCTTAAGTCAACAAAACAATTTTGATACCAATAAAATCAAATGTAGTTGAAAAAATAAATGTTGGTACCACTTGTAAATAAACAAAATCTTAAGATACCAATTGTAGGTTATTGATACCACTAGAAATGTCTTATAAATGTTTGATACCAATTAAAATGTAAAATATGAAGTATATTTTGATATCAATTGAAATACCAATTGAAAATAATGCATAAGCTTATAAAGATACCAATTTACATTTAAATTTAAGTCAAGCTTAGCATAAACATAATTTGTACTTTAAACATGTAAGGATATTATAAATCAAGCACAAATAAAAACATATATATATATATATATATGTATGAAAATGGAAATACCAATAAAAATTTGAAGCATACATATATAAGCAAACACATATGAGTATACAAAAATAAGATTTATCATGAAAATCATGTGTATAACTCATACCTACCACCCTATTCATGCACATGTTTAAACAGATTTTCAATTTGAGCATTCAAGGCATGGTCGCCCATCCACCCGCCCTTTATAGGGTAGAAGTTTTCAAAAATAAGATTTAAAAATATTTATAGATTGAAAATACTACCAAATGAAGAATAAATAACTAGATTAAAATAATTTTTGAAAAACTAGTTAAAGATCTTTCAAAACATGAAACCGAATCATATATATCTCATGAGACATACTAATTACACAAGAGTTGACACTAGAAAACTATAAAGCTCATAAATGCTCATGAAAATATGGTCATGAGTAAACAAATTACATATAAGTGCACAAGCATCATGTGAATAGCATATTCATGAAATAATCAATAAAGCTTAAAATACTAAAGCATTATAAAAATTAATTTTTCATTAAAAACAAACTTCAAGATATATGTATGTTCTATCAAAACTAAAAATATACATAGATATCTCAAACACAAAAGAGTCCATAATAGAATTTGCATGAAAGCAAGTGACTCAAGGGTATACATGTATATTTATTAGTTTTAGACAAAATTAACGTATACATGAAGCAAAAACATGTATAAAGATAGGGAAAACAAGTATAAATAAAATAATCATCAAAACTAAGTTATACATGTACATGTAATGAGTACAAATGAGCAATGAAGCATAAAAATATAAAAATCAAGTGTTGATCACTACTTGTACAAGTATATACACAAGTTTTAATGAAAACTACATCTAGACAAGTAATCACCACATGAAGTACAAAAACATGTTCAATTAAAATAATGACCGTTGAAATCAAAACATGCTAAAAACATTTATATTAAAGCATGTAAATAAAAATGAGAGTTAGAGATAGCTACCAAAACCAATCGGGCTCATCTCTAGATCTCCAAACTATGGTGGTCCTCCCACCAAACTTCCTTGATAGCGATGCATCAATAGGGTATGTTCATCTAGCTCTTGCATCTACCACTAAGGCACCTTATCTCTCACGACATGTGAGAGCCCACACCTATATCAAACACAAGAGGTGGGGATTTTGGTACCCATTTTCTTTTGGGTCCACGAGGGTTAGCAGTATAAGGAACCCAAACATTATCATTAGCAAAATTTATAGAATTTAATCTATCAAAGCAAAATCTTGCAAGATGGCCTTTGCGGTCACAATGTGTACATTTGTACACTCTAACATGCATATGAGAATGAGTGTGATCATGATGTGCAAAGTGTTCATATGTATGACGTGGGTTATGTGTATGAACATGTGGAGCTTGTTTCTTTTGAAATAAGGTTTCTAATATAGAATGATTAAATGCACAATTTCTCAAAGTTGAGCTCAAACAATTTATTCTATTTTTCAAAACTTGAATCTCATTTTTATCAATACTTGCATGAAGAGCATGGCAAGAATGAGAATCAACAATCTTTTTCTTTTAGAAATGTTTTCTTTTTCTTTTGAAATAATTTTTCTTTTCAAAGAGTTGTTTTCATCCAAAGCAATCTCTTTTTCTTTTTCTACCAAAGTGATTTTATTTTCAAGGATTTATTTCCTTCACAAATATCATTTAATTTTGAAGCCAAGAAAATATTCTCCTTTTTCAAAATATCATTTTCATTTGAATGCATTCAATTTTATTTTGAAAAGAATCTTTTTCTTTTAAAATTTAAATCATATTTATCAATCTTTTATTGTCCTTTTGAGCAAATCATATTTTTCAAGAAGTTGTTGACAAATATAGCATGCTCATCATATGACATGTCAACATCCTCATCAAGCTCGGATTCAGAATTTACCTCAAGGGGTTATCCCCTTGGACCATGTAGCATGTGTTGGAAGTATCACTTCCATCATCCGAGTCACTCCCCGCATAGTATAGCTTTTGTTCGCCAAGGGAGACTATAGTGTTCCATACTATAAAGCCGAATCAAAATTAGCAACCCTAGATAAATATTTATCATTTAGGGTACTCTTTAAAGCATGGATGGCTTTTGCATTAGCCTCAAGGTTTTTGCCATTTAAACAATATGAATTTTTAATGGTGGCAATATGAACATGAATACCTAGAGCTTTGAGGTACATTGATATCTTAACTTTTCAAATTTAGATGCTAAGAATATCAAACATGGGAGGTGTCATGAAATCCATGTGTGTGTAAACAAATATTGTGATTAGCTAAAATGAGGATCTTTAACTCAAGATTGTTAGACCCAAATCAAGAGCACCAAGCTCTGATACCACTTGTAGGTCACCTAGAGGGGGTGAATAGGTGACTAGCTAATCTAATGATGAATAATGTGGTATTAAAAACTATTTAAGAAAATTAAAAACTATTATACAAAACACACTAAGTATAACACAAGAGTGTAGCCGAATCCCCAGTGAAGGACTCTGGACTATCTCCTCAAGATTCCTCTAGATCAGAGTTGAGGTGCCGCTATGGTTCTCTTAGTTGAATACAAGTGCGAGCAAACAATCCCAAGCATATAACAAAGAGCACAAGATATATCAGGCATATAAAGATATAAGCAATGTAAGTGATTGAGATTTAAGAATTTGTAAATAATAAGAATGAGTTGTAGAGTTCTTAGTCTCAATGCTATCCGCTGTAGCAAGGGCCAAAGCGGGTCGTGATCCTCAGGGAAGGATGCGATGCAAGCTTTTCGGCCGATTCCTCTGTATGCTTTGAATAAAACAGAGAAAGGATTAGATTTGAAGTGTATATGAATAAAGAAGTATGGTTCTACTGATCTACTACCACAACCCATCATGCAAGTCTTGGATGTTGAATTTCATCTTGAGATATATGTGATTCATCATAGGTTATTAAGAATGATTCAAGTAAGAAAAGACGATACAAGATTCTAACTAAGTTACATTATTAAAAACTAAACAATGTTTCATCCTAACATCTAAGTACAGCTTAAGAAAAGATTAATCTTAAATTTAGGCTGTCCTAGTTCTTAAGTATGAAGTCATGAGAAGTCTTTTAAATGTGCAACCTAGATTAAAAAATCTAATTATCAGTTTAATCTTCAAGAACAATAATCATTAAACCTAGGGTTTCTAAAGAATGGTCATCAATCGATTCAAATCCTAACTTGCCCTAGGGTTGCTTAAGTGATCAGCAAACCACACAAAGAATTAGTTAGATATCATTTTTTTATAATTATTTTTTATTATTTTTTTATTTTTAATTAGACGAAAAGAAGAAGAAAGAAAACAAGAGATCGCAGATGAAAACCGAAGCAAATAAACACAGAGAAAAGAAATAAAAATTGACAAGAATTAAATATGCAACAGAAAGTAACCTTTATTCAAAAGTACGTCTCCAAATACAAGCTCCTTCTTCTCCACAAAGCATTAAAAACGAAATTACAACGTGCAGAATTTAAGAAAAAGCTAAAGAAAAACCCTAATCTTCTCTGGATCCCTTCTCTGTTGCGCCTGCAGGGGTATTTATAGGTGCAGAAGGCGATAGAGTCCCGGATAAACTCCTCCACGAAAACTGGTAGATGGATAAGGCAGGATTGCCGCGGAAACGCGGCTTGGGCCGCGTTTCCGCGACAACAGTCTGATCTTTGGCCGCGCGCTTTCGCGCGTGGCCTCCTCTGGTCCGTCCATCTGGGCATATGCTTCTGGAAGCTGGATCCTGGCTCTTCATTTTGGATTTTCGAGATAACTTAGAAATCAAGTTACCCTAAATCCAAATCCCTTCAAAAATGAATCTCATCCTTGCACTCTTATTTATCCTCATCCACCAAGCATTTAGGGTAGAATAGAACTCTATCCTTTCCCTCTTTGTAGTATTTGCAATTTTTACACTTTGTATTTGCACTTTTGACTTCTTGTAATTGCACTTTTACACCTGGGCTTGGACTTGGGCATGAATATGGGCTTTTGGGCTTCATTAAGCTTTAATTCTTTATTTAATTCAATACTCAAGGCCTGCACACATTAAATAACAAAATATTAGTAAATGTGCATTATTATATGAATAAATGTGAAAATGTGATAGTAAATATGATGACAATTATGCATTTTTCACTACCAATCACACCCCCACACTTATCTTTTTGCTCGTCCTCGAGTAAAAATCAAAGAAAAAGAAATCTAATCTAGCTAACTCACTTTCATAGGAATCACGGTTGTACTTAGCATGTGCAATAAGCCGTTAAACCCCTAGGTTACCCTAGAGGACGAGTGTTGTCTCGTGAGGGTTTTCAGCGGATTACACCCACAAAATCCATAAAAAGGAGAATATTCGAATTATATTTGAAGAGACTAAGTAGTCTATAAGTTTTAGGATTATCATTTTTATTCATTCTTAAACTTAGTCTTAATAAAGTGAATTGTTATTTATTTTAGGTAAGGATCAAAATTGAATGTTTGTATAGTCTTTTTCGTTACCAAAAATCATATGCATCCTTGTGAATTGTTACTAGGAATTCCTTAACTTGGACTCTCATGCCTCTTTATTATTTTTATAACATCATCTAATTTTCTTTCGTGTAAGTATCAAGGCTTCTTGAGGCCCTCATACCTAACTAATTGACTATTAGATGTGTTAAATTTTTTTTTTAGCATGTATAACTCATCTAGTTTTTTTTGTGTAAGTATCAAGGCTTCTTGAGGCCCTCATACCTAACTAATTGACTAATAGATGTGTTAATACATGTGTAATATTTCTTAGTTTAGGCTTTCTAATCCACCCATGTAGCGAACTTAAAGTCGGTGGCTCCCAAACCGGTCGGCTTTAGGGCACCAGGTGAGAAAACACCCCGCGGACTCAAATTCGAATGAACTAGGCCACAAAACTAAAGACTTTATTTTATTTAGAACTCACCTTTAGGCGTGAATACTTATGCTTCTTGAGGCACATGTATCCAGCTTAATTGGTGATATTTTTTTTTTATATATTATTTATGAGGCACAAGGTCTTTGTCTTAGAATCCTAGATATGCACTAGGAATGCACATTTCATTAAGGTAAAAATCAAGACTAATTATTTATTCAATTTCTCCACCTATACCTAAAAATTAAACAATTCATTTATTTTGACCAAGTTTTTTCAAAATCCTAATCATGACTTTCCTAATTCTTAAAACTAACTTAGATTTCTTTCAAGAAATAAGTCAAAGTATTATCCTTTTTATAATAATTTTTTTATGTAATAAATAAAGAGAAAAAACTATTTCTATTTTCTTTTATATATTTTTTTATATTACATATATTACATACCCTTCCCCCACACTTGTTTCATGCATTGTCCCTAATGTATGAATGAAATGCATGGATGCATGAACTGGCAGAAAGATATAGTTACCGATACAGTGGGTCAAAAAGACTCACGGCTGCATTTACTTCCGGTACTGACTCCAAAAAGATTTTAAGAAGTTGACCATTTACCTTGAATGCATTGCCATTTTTGGGGTCGTAGATCTCTATGGCTCCGTGTGGAAACACAGTCTTAACAATGAAGGGCCCTGTCCATCTTGACTTCAACTTGCCAGGAAAGAGATGAAGTCTAGAGTTATAGAGTAAAACTTTTTGTCCTTGGACAAACGTTTTTCTCGTGATGAACTTGTCATGAAAAACCTTAACTCTATCCTTCGCAATCTTCGCATTGTCGTATGCTTCATTCCTTAATTCCTCTAGTTCAGAAATTTGCAATTTTCGAAGCTCACCGGCCTTATCTAGATCGAAATTTAGCTGCTTAATTGCCCATAGGGCCCGGTGCTCTAGCTCAACAGGAAGGTGGCAAGCCTTTCCAAAGACTAGTCTGTTGGGAGACATTCCTAGAATCGTCTTAAAGGCAGTCCTATATGCCCATAGGGCATCCACCAGTTTGGTGGACCAGTCCTTCCTATTCTGATTCACAGTTTTCTCCAAGATGAGCTTGACTTGCCTATTGGAAACTTCTACCTGTCCGCTAGTTTGAGGATGGTAGGGCGTAGACAACTTGTGAGTTATGGCATATTTTCGCATAAGAGCTTCAAAAGTTCTATTGCAAAAATGTGTGCCATTGTCACTAATGATGGCTCGAGGGATTCCAAAGCGAGAGATGATATTATCTTTCAAGAATTTGACAACAACTTTGTTGTCATTTGTCTTGCAAGGGACAGCTTCAACCCATTTTGACACGTAGTCTACGGCCAACAAGATGTATTGGTGCCCAAACGAATTAGGGAAGGGTCCTATAAAATCGATGCCCCAGACATCGAAAAGTTCTACTTCTAGAATTGGATTTAGGGGCATCATATTTCGTTTGGAAATTCTTCCTATCATTTGACATCTTGTGCAAGTTTTGCAATACTCAAATGCGTCTCTGAACACAGTTGGCCAATAAAAGCCACTTTGCAGAATCTTTTCGGCAGTTTTGCGGAGACCAAAGTGTCCACCGCAAGCGAACTCATGACAAAAGGTTAGAACGCTTCTAGTCTCCTCATCGGGGACACATCTCCTAATAATTTGGTCGCTACAATATTTGAAAAGGTATGGATCTTCCCATATGTAATACCGGACTTGAGACAAGAACCGGTATCTATCCTGTTTTGACCAATTAGGTGGTGTTTGGTTTGTGACTAAGTAATTTACTATGTCAGCAAACCATGGTTCCTTAGAGATGGCTAAAAGTTGTTCATCGGGAAAATTGTCATTGATGGGCAGTTCGTCGGAGGGTGCATTAGGCACGCGAGAGAGATGGTCTGCGACAACATTTTCAACACCTTTTTCTCGAATTTCGAGATCAAATTCTTGAAGGAGGAGGATCCAACGAATGAGTCGGGCCTTCGCATCCTTTTTTAGCATAAGGTATCGAAGTGCAGAATGGTCGGTGAAAATCGTGGTCTTGGTCCCTAGTAGGTATGGGCGGAATTTCTCCAAAGCGAACACTACTGCCAAGAATTCCTTCTTGGTTGTAGTATAGTTCATTTGGGCGTCATTGAGCGTCCTACTCGAATAATAGATCACGTGCTGCTTGCTATCCTTACGCTGTCCTAAGACAGCACCTATCGCAAATTTGAGGCATCGCACATGATCTCAAAAGGCTTGGACCAGTCCAGAGGTGAGATGATAGGTGCAGAAATAAGTTCCACTTTCAACTTTTCCCACGCACTATTGCACCTATCGTCAAATATGAAGGGCACGTCTTTAGCTAGAAGGTTTGTAAGGGGTCTAGCAATTTTGCTAAAATCCTTAATGAACCTACGATAAAACCCAGCGTGTCCTAAGAAAGACCGAATGTCCTTCACGCATCGTGGAAGTGGTTGGCTATGATCTCCACCTTGGCCTTGTCTACCTTAATCCCTTCCCTAGATATCTCATGACCTAGGACAATCCCATGCTGCACCATGAAGTGACACTTTTCCCAATTGAGGGTCAAGTTCTTTTCGGTGCACCTACTCAGCACTAGCTCCAAGTGATGGAGACAATGGTCAAATGAATTCCCATAGACGGAGAAGTCGTCCATGAAAATCTCTAAGAAACGCTCGACCATATCAGAAAACAGGCTTAACATACAACGTTGGAATGTGGCGGGGGCATTGCATAAGCCGAAAGGCATTCGATGGTAGGCAAATGTCCCAAATTGGCACGTGAACGTTGTCTTTTCTTGGTCCTCCGGGGCTATAGGGATTTGGTTATATCCTGAATAACCGTTCAAGAAACAGTAATACTCATGACCGGCTAATCTTTCCAGCATTTGGTGGATAAATGGGAGGGGAAAATGATCTTTCCTAGTGGCGGCGTTCAACTTGCGGTAGTCTATGCATACTCTAACCTTGGTAGGCAATCGTGTTTGCACTAACTCATGCTTGTCATTCTCTACCATAGTAAAACTAGACTTCTTAGGGACCACATGCATTGCGCTAACCCATTCGCTATCGGAAATGGGATAAATGATCCCATTATCTAACAGTTTCACTATTTCGGCGTGTACAGCCTCCTGCATGAGTGGGTTTAGCCTACGCTGTGATCCCTCTTCGGTCTAACCCCTTCCTCTAGATGGATACGATGCTGGACTATCGTAGGGCTCAGTCCCTTGATATCTGTCATAGTCCAACCAATGGCTTCCCTATGTCTCCTAAGGGTTGCCAGTAGGTCTTCCTCTTGCCTATTAGTCAAATTAGATGCAACTATGACTGGTAACGTCTCTTGTTCACCTAGGTAGGCGTACTTAAGATGTTTAGGCAAGGCTTTTAACTCCAAAGAAGGAGGTGGCTCGACGGGTGGAGGAGTTAAGCTAGAATCTCCCATCTCTATAGAACTCAGATTTGATTCCCATTCGATCTCATCAAGGCTGAGATCACTTGCTTCTAAGTCTTCCTCTTCCTCTGACTCTAGTGTGATCTCCTCATTATGCTCACTCGTCATGTTCTCAATGAAGTTAACCTCAAAGGGTAGGTCGGTCACATCGTAGGGATGCTTACCTAGGTTGAAAACATTGACTTCCTTGGTCATATCCCCAAAAGTCAGTCTCATGGATCCGTTTCTACAATTTATGATTGCATTTGCAGTTGCTAGGAACGGTCTTCCTAAGATGACGGGAGTTTGGGACCTAGGATTAGACACAGGTTGTGTCTCTAAGACAATGAAATCGACTGGGTAAATGAATTCTCCCACCCGTATGAGAACGTCATTGATCTCTCCCTTAGGAACTTTGATTGAGCGATCAGCCAACTGAATAGTAACTTGGGTCGGGTTGAGTTCACCTAATCCAAGTTGTTGATATACGGAGAAAGGGAGCAAATTGATGCTAGCTCCTAAATCGAGGAGTGCTCGATTGATTTCGGCTCGACCTATGGTGCAAGAGATGGTGGGACAACCAGGGTCGTTATACTTAATAGGGATCTGGTTGGACAATAGCTCACTAATGTTAGTGGCTAGAAAAACCTTCTTAGGCACATTAGTCTTTCTTTTCTTGGTGCACATGTCCTTAAGGAATTTGGCATAACTAAGGACCTGTTGGATTGCATCAAGAAGTGGGATGTTGAGCCTAACTTGATTGAACACCTCTAATAATTTCTCCATATGTGCATTGTTGTTGCTTCTAAGCCTATTTGGAAATAGAGCTATAGGCTGGTGCACCTGTCCTGCTGACTTTTCAACTTCAGTTTCATTGGAGCTGGGTGGAGAAGGAGTGGAGCTAGATGGAATGGATGACTGAGATGGATCCTGTGGCATGGATACTTGATTATCAACTTGTTTTCCCGATCTGAGTGTATGAACCATGTGACACTGGTTTGGGTCTTGAGCCTCATTGGCTGGCCTAGCATTCCTAGGATTTGGCAATGGTTGACTCGGTAGGGTACCCCTCTGTCTCTCTTGTTGGTTCAATTGGATCTATATCCTAGTTAAGACTTGAGCCAGCGTGTCGTGGCTTTTAACTAGAGTGTCCATCTTTCTTTCCAAATTTGAAAGTCTTGTCTCCATTTGTGAATTTTAGAAAGACGGTGGAGATTTTGACTAGGGAAATTTTGTTGATAGGGCGGATTTTGGAAATTGTTGGAGAATTTGGGCCTAGTTTGATCATTGTTGCTTGGGCCCCACGAAAAATTGGGATGATTTCTCCACCAGGATTGTAGGTGGGTGAATAAGGATTGTTGGCGGGCCTTGTGAAGGCCGCACTCATATGTTCGGGCAAGCTTTGATGCGCGATGAAGACAGGACATTCCTCGAACACATGATTCATATCTTGACAATAAGTACAGCCCGCCGAAGATGTTGGGCTGACTTGGTTCACAGAGACTGGCTCTTTAGTTTCAAGAGCCTCTAGTCTTCGCATAACAGCAGCTAACTTAGCATCGGTTGCTACGTTGGCCTCAATGGAATGGATACCTCCTTTAGAAGAAGTAGGGTCATTAGTCCTAATTTTTCCGGAGTAGGTTCCCATTGGATGGTATTATCAGCTAATTCTTCATATAATAACCATCCTTCATCTTCGTTCTTTTGCAGAAATCCTCCTTGGCACATGGATTCTAACAGCGTTTTAGTAGGATAATCTAATCCATCATATAGAACTTGGCAAAGTCGTCATTTCTCTATCCCATGGTGAGGGCATTGGGCAAGGAGGTCCTTAAAACGTTCGAAGTATTTCCAAAAAGGTTCATTGGCTGTTTGCTTAAACTGTAGGATATTCTTCCTAATCAGTGCAGTCTTGTGAACGGGATAAAATTTCTTTAAGAAGGCCTTAATGAAATTATCCCAAGAAGATATTGAACCGGCCTCTAGACTGTAGAGCTATTTCTTTACTAAATCCTTCAAAGTAAAGGGGACAAACCTAAGTTTGATGGCATCTTTTCCTAACTTAGGTATATTCATCATGAGACATACTTCTTCAAATTCCCTTATGAAGAAGTATGCATCCTCGGATTCAAGTCCATGAAATTTGGGAAGGGTGTTGATGTATTGTGGCTTGAGTTCAAATGGGTCAACACCTTCAATAGTAAGCTTGATGCAAGAAGGAAGAGAGGTTCTAATAGGATAGAACCTATCTTGGACTGACTGTGGTTGTGCCATGTGTGAGTCGGGCTTGAGCTCGGGTGGTGAACTAGTTCTAGTTAGCCTGGATGTAAGTGGGTCTCTCGACCAAGCGGGCATGCACAATTAGCAAACAAATTCACCCAATCAACCAAAAAAAAGAAAACAACAAAAAAATCCTATTCTAGGGTTATCCTTGACCTAGACGACTCCTAACTTTAGACTGTCCTTAGGAGGTCTATTGTCGACGTTAACCACAAGCTAATCGGCCAGGTAGGTGGCAAGACCGGTGGAAGATTTTCCGTCAGAGACGTTCCTTAATTAAATAACCACCATTCTTCGGGCTTTCGGCCCTCAATCCCCTGCCTAGACACCGATTTGACAAGAGTTAATTTCGAACAATTTTTCCTCCTTCAGTCAATCTCCTATTGAGTCCGAGTTAACCTAGGGCCAACGTCTAGTCAAATTTTACTTAAGGTTAGGGTTGTGAGTGTGACGGATATGATTTGTGGGCCAAGGGAGGGTGATGAACTCCCCACCTTATCTTGTTTATGGGTTATGCCCTTAAGATATTTTTGTGTACGTGTAAAGCAGTAGAAAAGTAATCACTCAAAAGCAGTAAATATCCAAGAGTGTTTCCTAATCTATATGCAATGCAGACGTACCTTGTCGCCAGCACTCTTCAACAGAATTAAAAAATTAAAATAGACACGTGCCCTAAATGCAAGAGTCTAAATTTTTTTTTATTATCAACAAATGGGTTAATGTTATTATTTAGCAGTTGCAGAGTGATCACAGAGAAATATATCACAGCAGTAAGCAGTTTTTTTTTGCAATTCTGAGCAACCTGCAGAAAATCAGATGAGTAGTCAACTACTAAGGCCGCGAAAACGCGGCTTTTGCCGCGGACCCGCGGCTCTGAAGTAGGCTCTGATGCTCTGCCTTCGAGGACAGAGGCACAGAGTTGCTATGTGTCCTCGCTGCTGCTTTGTTTTCCTGTTCTCTGTATCTGCAAACAGAAAGAATAAAATAATTAGTTTAAGAAAATCGTGTCGTTCCTTCCCCGGCAACGGCGCCAAAACTTTGATTGAGATTTAAGAATTTGTAAATAATAAGAATGAGTTGTAGAGTTCTTAGTCTCAATGCTATCCGCTGTAGCATGGGCCAAAGCGGGTCGTGATCCTCAGGAAGGATGCGATGCAAGCTTTTCGGCCGATTCCTCTGTATGCTTTGAATAAAACAGAGAAAGGATTAGATTTGAAGTGTATATGAATAAAGAAGTATGGTTCTACTGATCTACTACCATAACCCATCATGCAAGTCTTGGATGTTGAATTTCATCTTGAGATATATGTGATTCATCATAGGTTATTAAGAATGATTCAAGTAAGAAAGACGATACAAGATTCTGACTAAGTTACATTATTAAAAACTAAACAATGTTTCATCCTAACATCTAAGTATAGCTTAAGAAAAGATTAATCTTAAATTTAGGCTGTCCTAGTTCTTAAGTATGAAGTCATGAGAAGTCTTTTAAATGTGCAACCTAGATTAAGAAATCTAATTATCAGTTTAATCTTCAAGAACAATAATCATTAAACCTAGGGTTTCTAAAGAATGGTCATCAATCGATTCAAATCCTAACTTGCCCTAGGGTTGCTTAAGTGATCAGCAAACCACACAAAGAATTAGTTAGACATCATTTTTTTATAATTATTTTTTTTATTATTTTTTTTATTTTAATTAGACGAAAAGAAGAAGAAAGAAAACAAGAGATCGCAGATGAAAACCGAAGCAAATAAACACAGAGAAAAGAAATAAAAATTGACAAGAATTAAATATGCAATAGAAAGTAACCTTTATTCGAAAGTACGTCTCCAAATACAAGCTCCTTCTTCTCCACAAAGCATTAAAAACGAAATTACAACGTGCAGAATTTTAAGAAAAAGCTAAAGAAAAACCCTAATCTTCTCTGGATCCCCTCTCTGCTGCGCCTGCAGGGGTATTTATAGGTGCAGAAGGCGATAGAGTCCCGGATAAACTCCTCCACGAAAATTGGTAGATGGATAAGGCAGGATTGCCGCGGAAACGCGGCTTGGGCCGCGTTTCCGCGGCAACAGTCTGATCTTTGGCCGCGCGCTTTCGCGCGTGGCCTCCTCTGGTCCGTCCATCTGGGCATATGCTTCTGGAAGCTAGATCCTGGCTCTTCATTTTGGATTTTCGAGATAACTTAGAAATCAAGTTACCCTAAATCCAAATCCCTTCAAAAATGAATCTCATCCTTGCACTCTTATTTATCCTCATCCACCAAGCATTTAGGGTAGAATAGAACTCTATCCTTTCCCTCTTTGTAGTATTTGCAATTTTTACACTTTGTATTTGCACTTTTGACTTCTTGTAATTGCACTTTTACACCTGGGCTTGGACTTGGGCTTGAATATGGGCTTTTGGGCTTCATTAAGCTTTAATTCTTTATTTAATTCAATAGTCAAGGCCTGCACACATTAAATAACAAAATATTAGTAAATGTGCATTATTATATGAATAAATGTGAAAATGTGATAGTAAATATGATGAC